>FXXK01000001.1:2787511-2881281 GCA_900184695.1 Betula pendula
GAGGAGGTTGTCTGTAGCTTTGCTGGAACTTTGGCTTTTTAGAGTACTGATGTGGTTTCTGTTTTTGTGTAAAGAAGGCAAGCTGTCCTCCTTCGGGTTGAACAGATTTCTGAGAGGCTTCAAGCAGCTGTTCATGATTCAGCAGTTCCGTTTGAAAGCTGTCAAAGGAGATTGGGGTATCTCGTGTAGCAAAACTCAGGGTTGTGATAAAGGGATGATAGGAGGAATTAAGACCTCCAACCACATAAGAGACCATATCCTCGTCATCTATTTCTTTACCAGCTGCTGCAAGTTGATCAGCCAAGCCTTTGGCAGTGAGTAGGAAGTCTGAGCAATTTTGGGATCCTTGATTAAGTGTCTGAAGTTGCCTCTTGAGGTGAGAAATCCTTGTGCGGGAATTTGGAACAAATCTGTTGGTAAGATAAGACCAAACTTGACGGGATGTATTCATTCCATAAACTGTGGAAAGAATCCTCTCAGTGAGAGTTGCATTAATCCAGGCCAGGATGAACTGGTCCTTCTTTTGCCATACCAGAAATTCTGGATTGCGAACTGATGTTGGTTTGCCTTCGCTATCAAGAGTAAATTCCGAAGGGCAAGTCTCAGAGCCATCAACGATACCCAAGAGATCATGGGATCGTAGGGCTGGAATAAATTGAGTGGTCGAGCTTATGAAGTTGGGACCATCAAGTTTCAATGACACCAAAGGTGTGATGTTTGGGAAAACAAAGGTTGCTGGTGGAGCAGAGCTACCAGAAGCCATTTTGAAGGAAGTAGGATCGAAGGAAAAAAGGGATTAGCCAATAAGCTCTGATACCAAGTAAGAAATTGGAAAACTGCTTTGGTTTTGCTTAACCAAAACAGGAAAGGAGCTTGACTATTTATAATCACGAAGGGTTTAATGTTTTGTACAAAGGAATACAAATGAAGTAGAGATAAAATAGATACACAGGAAAGGACTTTACATGTAAGAGAAATAAAACAGAGCAAATAAGGAAAGTGAGATGACATCTAATTAAGGCTGTCACGGGTGGCTAAGACTGCTGTGTAGGCTGCAGAAATTAAGCGTGAAACAAGGAGAAGGAAATGGCAGCTTGAATCATGGAACAGAGTGGTAGCTACCATGCGTGTATTCTGGAGCAAATGTGGCTGCTGTATTGCATGAATTCTGGAGCAGCAGTTCAGCAGCTGCTGCTGTATTGCGTGGAGTTTGGAGCAATAGTTGCTGTCTTGTGTCTAACTTGTTGACCATGGGCTTTATACTGTTAACATGTAGGACAGTACACTTTCCTTTTGGAAAGGTATTCTATCCCTCTCTTGTGGGTTTGTTTTTCGACTATTTATTTGGCATATTGCATGTTGTGTGTCACGAAATACACTCCAACCTATGGGGGAGTGTGAAGACAGCACAAGTCAAACGGCTTGATTAGTTGCTTTGTTTAACTGATTGATTTCAAAGGCTTTGATTTTGTCACCTATAAAAGAGCAAAGTGATTGAATTTCTAATTGCCTCAGGTCTAAATATAGCTCAAAACATGGCGGATATCATATATAAAGTGTGTTTGGCCCTCCAATTTTGCAATCCAAAAGCATGTTTTTAAACAAAATCAAAAAAAGTGTACTATATTGGAATACGTTTGAAAACGTGAAAAAATTAACATTTTTAAATCGCAGTTGATGAGAAGTATTTTTAAAACACACGATTTTAAATGCCGAACCGAAATTTTATCAAACGCTTGATTACGTTTTTAAAAATCGTGTTTTTATTAATTGTATTTCGAAATTACTATTTTTTAAAACCTCACATTTTGAAACCACTAAACCAATGCATAAACTCCCTGGACAACTCACCAATGCACAGTAGTCATCATCCTCTTAATTTGATAGTATAGGTCTTGATTTACAAACCTTAATCATTAACGATCGAACTACAACCCTTGATCTTTTTTCTTTCGCTAGGATTGGAGCCGTTGATTGTGGGGGATAGTAAAAAAACAGACAATGTGTCTACCATAACGGATCTGTGCCTGCCATGAGCTTCTTTCTTTTTTTTTTTTTTCTTGGGGCCTTCCCTAACAACATGCTCATTTGGGCCTGCTTTTTCTTTGGAGCTGCTCCCCCACATCGAGAAGGCCTACATAGGCTGGCCCATATAATTTTACAAATAGTTCCGCGCACTTCATCTGTCTGACATAGTTCCTCTTCCCTTCGGAGATATTATCCAATCCAGGTTATGGCTAGCTTGAGTGTGTATCCAAACCCACAAATCATCTGGCCATCTAAAGAAAATCCCAAATTAAAGTGTTCAACTCATAAATGGGGAATTTGTAGGTTTAATGAATGGAGCATAAAGTAATATAATTATAAAGAGTAATGATATATATTACACCTTCGTTATATTATTATCTTATTGGGTTGATATGATAGTATTGATTAACCCTAAGATCTGCCGTTGGTTAAAAAAAAAAAAAAATTCAAGGACAAATATTAGTATATAACATTTCTCAATTATACATATATCAACCTATTACCGACCATAAAGTGATTAATAATTATGCAGATGGCATCGCAATACCAAGGGCACATAAATCATAAATGTAGTTCACCGACAGGGCATTGAAATTTGAAACGTGGAGTTCTGGATGTCCAAACTCCAAAGACTCAAAAACCCACTTTGAAAATGTTTGAAATGGAGATGCGGGGTATCGATCCCCGTACCTCTCGCATGCTAAGCGAGCGCTCTACCATCTGAGCTACATCCCCAGATGAGTTATCCAATTCATTTTGTTTTATTAGAACAACTAACAAACATGACCTGTTTCTCAGTAAAAGTCTAAAAGAGGCTCTCCAACAATCTTCAGAGGTTATTTAGATGAAAGAACATGCAGGTTTTTTTTTTTTTTTTAATGACACTGTTTGAGCAGAGTTTTGTATTATGCGATTTTTTTTTTTTAACGAAAAGCCTGAAAATTCAGTTCAAAAGTAATAATAATAATTGCATAAGTAATGTGACTTCATTTCATACGTATACCAGTTTTTTGTTTTTAGGGCAATCAAACGCCGCTCAAATAATATAATGTGGATTAATATCGTCTAGAATTTGTAAGTTAACGTTATGACAAAATTCTTAAAATTTTAACTGCTATGTTTTATGTACTTAAAATTTTATTGTCTATGGAGCATCTTTCATTATATCTCATTAAATAAAAAATAAGAGAAATTGTCCCCAAAGTCCCTGAATTTTACTTCTATCATAGATAAGAACCTAAGGTTCTAATTTTGATAATTAAAGTCCTGAATCTAGAACACACTACCTAGAATATATATTTATATATTATGGTGATTGTAATAAAATCTTTCTAACAGTTATATTGTCTACGTCAAACAATGAAAACGTGACACATGTATTGAAATACATGTCAACCTACCACATAGGCAGTTATGCAAAAAAAAATTAAATAAGTGGAAATCCATCTCGTATAGGGAGACAATAGAAGGTGGCTCCGCCCCCACATGGGTGGTGGAGGCCTCTCCACACATGCCCACCTCATATAGGAGGCAATAAGGGTGGAAACCCACCCACACACACCTCAAGAGGGGTGGCTCTCCACTTCCACACACCTCTACATGGGTGACTTTCCACCCCTTTATGTAGGAGTAGTTCTCCACCCCTAAAGGTGTATGAGGGTGCATCTCCATCCCTAATGCCCCACAAAAGGAGGTAGCGGAAGATGACTCAGCTCCTATAATAGGCCAGTGGGGTGGCTCCACCCCGCCCACCTCATGGAGGTGTAGGACTCTGATTGCTTAAGCTAGAATATAACCCTTCATTGGTTCAAGCATTTTTTTTTGCCACTGTTGACTTAGTACAACAATGAATGCCAAGCAATATGTAATATAAAATAATCATAGGATCTCAATAATTGAACATCAATGGTAAAAAAGACCAATGTGTTCTATACTGATGTAGATTAGTTGGTGCAACCCAAGAAGCCAGGATTCCAAGAGGAGATAATAATAGACTCCCAAAAGGAGATAGCAATCGGCTTCCGAGAGAAGATAGTGATCAGATTTCAGGAAGGAAATAGCAATCACTAGGCACATTAGCAATTGACAACGCATTAATGACAAAGGTCCCAAGAAGGAAAGGCGTGATCGCCTAACTGGAAATTTTATTTGAACAATCGGACAGATTTTATTCTATTAATTATGCTCGTTAATTAAGATTTGATTTGATTGAATATTTTATTTCATTAATTAAGTTTTTGATTTGATTGTAATTTTCTTTTATTAATTTAGGAATTTTCTTAATAGACTTAATTTTACGTAGCTTGAATTTTGTAATATAAAGTTAAATTTTGTTTTTTTTTTTTTTAAGCGAGTTAAATTTTGTTTTGATCAACTTATCAATAAGAAATACTCAAAAGTTTAAGTTTTCTCTTATATTTGCTTTAAATCCTTGATAGACTCTTAATTTTAAAAGAAGTTGTGAATTATTTATTGGTTGTCTATGAGACACACAATGCCTCGCTGCATCACATACCCCGTGTGGACCTAAGCCCTTCAGATACGCTATGTTCCACAATTTACGAGTACCCCACACATTTGACAGTACATTGAGGAGAGCTAGGACCATTGAACCTTTATCCCTCCTTATGGCCCTCCTCAGCATCAATTAAGCAAGCCATGTTCGATGGATTCAATGCATTCATTCTATGCATTTGGTTCTTTTATAAAGCAAAAAAAAAAAAAATCCTTGTTTTATCTTGATAAGCGAAGAACCAAATAAAATAGAAGTATAAATTACTTCCTATCAAAATAGGAGTTGCAGAATTGCTATATCACAGAGAACAGTAAAGTAGAGGCAAAGCAGGACTAGACTGCACAAGACAACATTACAACTAAATCCTTATGTAATTCTCTATTTCCAACACAAAAGAGTTGCTTTCTCCAGAATGAGCTAAAGCAACAGGGCCTAAGATTAGGGCCTTTGCAAAAGATAAAATTAAGAAAACTTCAGACATAGAATGCTACAGATAATCTTCTCACACCAACATTAACATCAAATATATAGATCTAAGGGGATGGTCATCAGTGAACTTTAAGAACCAATCTCCCATCAATCCCTCCCTGTAATTCACTTGTATTCCAAAATCATGTTGTTCTCAGGAGCCAATCCAACGCAAGCCCTTAGTATGTTCTCAAGCATAGCCCGCTGCTTCGACAGCGCATTCACCACTGGCGTGCCTGGTGGAACCTGTTTTTACCAACCCATCATCATTATTAGTTCTGCACTACCTTAATGCCAAAAGTATTATTGCATGAGAATCAAAATTCATGATTCATATGATACCAACTATATGATTAACTATCCCTTTCCCCCTTTCCCTCTTTCATTTATAAAAAAAAAAAACTATATGATTAACTACCATTTATGAGAACGGGACCGCATGCAACTTTATTTGTTCCATCACTTTCCCTCACTTTCATTAAGATCTCAGTATGAACAATAAATGATTCGGCAGTCAAAGGTCATTTTCCCATTTGGCTTTTCTTTCTTTTTCTTTTTACTTTTGGGGTATTAAATCAGCACCCATCCAAAAGTTTAAACCAATAAAAAATAAGCTTGGTTTAGATATGCATATATAACTTGACTTACAAGAGGGGCCTTGGTGAGGTAACTGAGAATAGTAGCAACAGGGTGGAATGAGTGAAACTTGCCCTGCAAAATAAACCCCATGATAATTTAGTACATATCTCTCCGTGTGTGTGTGTTTTGTAGGATGCTAATGTTTCATTGAAGAACATATATACCTCTCCATCAGCTTTGAGCTGGATACGGGAGCTGAGCTCAGCAAGAAGCACCAAATCTAGGATGATGGGAGCAGCCAACAGGGAGTCCTCACAGGTGTTGTGCAGTACTATGGTATTCGTCCCACCCATGAATATTTCTGAGGTGTACTCGTCCATGGCTCTCTTGCTATCCCCCACGTACGGCACATACTAAAAACAGAGAAGCCCCATACCAAATCATTCTTGTGAGACCAAATTAAGCAAAGCTAGAGAGCTACACAGTACTAGTAAATTACCTTGATGACCACGACATGGTCAGGATGCTCGCCAGGCTCATAGAGGATGGCGTTGCTGGAGACCATGTCATCAACAACATTGCTCTTGGAGATTTCTTTGGAGCGGAAGGTTTGTGGTGCTGAAAGATTCATGCCGTCATTGTTTCCCAGATGGTTGTAGCTCACTATGGATGTTGGCTGCCATCACCACCACCACATACAAACTTTACATTAATTTACACAACCAATTTCATTTTTCTCCTTTCCTAGAAAAATTTCAAAAGTTGCAATATAAATTTTTTTTTCTCAGCCATAAATATAATAAAATATCATGCCATCATATAGTAATCTGATTACTTAATACCAGAGAAGAAAGAGATTTGCTGTGTACCTTAATACCAGCCCCAACAAGGAAATCGACCAACACAGATTTCATCTTCGTCTGACCACTCTTGAAGTCATCCCCGCCAATCAAGCTGTTCCTCTGAATAGCCAAATCAATCAGTCCTGAAAATAACAAAAGCAAAATTACAAACTTCGTTACATTCAAACCCTCAAGATTATGTACCTAAATGAGGGAAAGGGAAATTAAAAAGAAAAAGACTAGCTATTAAGCTTAAAAACCTGGAACAAAAGTGTTCTGAGGGCTGCCGTTGATAAAAGGAATATTTTCAAGAATACAAGCTAAGGCAAACAAGGTGGAAGGAGATATCTCAGCCTCATTCCTGTCCAAAGAAGCGAAGAGGCTTTCCATGGTGTCGTTTAGGCCCACGGTCACATTACTGTACCTCTCTGTGTTTGCAGTCCACAGCACAACCACCTTATCCACCTTTTTTGCCTCCTTAAACTCCCTAGTTAGCACATTATTTAAAGTAGAAATAAGCACCAAATCATGTTTTTCCCTCAAATAAGGCTTCTTTTTTAATGATTAGACATATATAGAACTACCTCAAATCTTTGATGATTTGTTGGACTTGTTCTTTCTTGGTCCCTTTGATCACGTTGTTGGCACGTGCACCTTGGTTAGCAGCAATAAAATCAGGGTCGTAGATTCCAGGGAGTGGGACCATAGATTCCATGTAGGGCCTCAATTGCTTCTGCAGATCAATGTCCAGGACCTTGGCCCTAGCCATTGCATCTGCAAGGTTCATGTCACTAATATCCCAACCGCCAAACACAATGTCATCTGGGTTAACCTGCCAACAAATACATTAAATTTATCATTAAAATGCAGATATTAAAGGGAATTTATAGTTTACAGAATACAATCAGAGAAAAAATTTGGTACCATTGGGAGCAGGCTCTTGAAAGGAGCATAGATCTCCTCTCCATTGAAAGACCCAACTCGAATTGTTGATGCTTGGGTTAATGAGCCAAAATAATTGGCTTGTTGCACTTTGTCCTTGGTTGCCCAGGAGATTCCTCTGAGAAATCGTGAAGACCCACATCTTGGAATTAATTTATTATATTATGGAAGAAACAAATTTGAATAAAGAATAGTTTCATGCCAAAAACACAATCATGCCCACCAACAACATTTGTGGTTTTAATTCTTAAAACAGTATGACAATAACTATTGTAAGATGAAGAAACTCACTCTCGGTTGGCAATAACACCAGCGGTGAGGGTTGAACCGTTATTTCCTCCCCATCCCACAAGCATAACCCTACAAAAAGAAAATGGTGAATAATGAAAGAAGAAATATTGAATCAAAATCAAAATTTTAAGACTGACCCAGAAAAATAGATATAAAATCAATCACTAAAAAAGTTTCTTTTTTATATTTTCTTTTTTCCCAAAAACTTAAAAAGTGGAGGATTTGGAGGCAAACCCTAGTTTAGGGACATGGGTATCAGTCTTGAATTCATATTTAACACTCTTGGGCTTGACAATCCACTGATAGGTGCCATCTCTGTTCTCATGGACAAGCTCAGTGGTCTCGTAGTTGTACACAGAGTGAATCTCATTCTCTGTGTATTTAACGTTTGGACTATCTACCTTAAAGCTCTCAATGAACATTTTTCCCAACAGCAAATGAGAGAACACTTAAAACGACGACGCAATAGAAAGGAGAAAAAGATGATTTGTATTTAGATTTCTTCCTCTTCTCTCTATCCTAATCCTTGTGCTGTGCTCTTCCATTTTGCACCAATGAAGTGTATATATAGAGAAAATTTGACACTGTAGCTACACGTGGCGCAGGGTGACTGGGCGTGGTGCCCCACTTGGAGAAGCTTGGCCATGCAAAATAACACATCCTTTCTCACAGAGTTTCATTGCCACTTGACCGCACGTATGGGATGACACGTGCGAACTGTAGGTAAACTTACACGTGGCGCACAGGGAGGGCATTTTGGATTTTTGATAAGAGGAATATATTTGGCAAAGAGTATAGTTAAAATTGTGGGATTTTTGAATTTTGATCTAAGAGTAAAGATAAAAATAAGTCTAGGTTAATTGAACAGTAAATCAGCTCAGACTATTTGAGATTAAAAAAAAAAAAATTCTAAAATTTGATGGTGAAGCCTATGAAAATACAAAGAAAAAGTTTGAATTGATTTACTGTTTAATCAACCCAGGCTTATGTATATTATCACTCTTGATCTAATATAAAATAAAAAGAATATTGTAAATTTTTTATATAAAAAAGTACAAAAAATTTATGTTTTAGTTAATTTTTTATTTAAATATTAATAAAAAGTGTTTAATATAGTATAAAAATAAAAAAAAAATTATTATTAAAAAGTTATTAATAAAATATAAAAAATTAGAATTTCCTTTTTTAAAAAAATAAAAACAAAATCAACCCACAACCCTTTATCAAACAAGGCCAAGAACTGCGTGGGGTCTAGGCTTCTGGCCTTCCTGGAAGGTACAAGAAGGAGGGGATGGAGATTGGAGACGGTGGCTCGCGAATGGACCCATGAATGTTGATATTATGGCCCGCGCTTGTCCGCGCGTGGAAGGACGCTGAAAGGCTGTAGGTTTGTTTCGCACCGATTGGTGCTGTAAGAGACACGTGTAGGTGCTGTAAGAGATACGTAGGTGGTCTCTGATTCTGACTTTGATGGGTTTCGCATTTTTTAACCGCCATGTAGGTCCACCTGTGACCGTTTTAACTGTACTCCGTCTTCTACTGGAATGTCGTTTTGTCACATGTTTTTTTTTTTTTTTTTTTTGTAAGGTGGACTCTATAAGCTTTATTGTTTAGGCATAGCATTTTTTCTTTTTCTTTTCTTCTCTTTTTTTTTTTTTAAGGAGATTCATGCGAATCAGATAAGACAACAACTTTATCAGCAGGTATAAGCCTAAAAAATTATTTACACTCAAAAAAATTTAAACTTTAAACATAATGAGAATGCTATTAAGACTAAAGCTCTTACTACTTAAGCTAACCCCTTCAGATTAAACTTTATTGTTTAGGCATGTATAAACTTTATTGTTTTATCAGTAATGTTACTTTTCGCACTTATTTATGATACTCGTTGATGTGTCGTATTTTAAGTTGTTTTTAAAAGTGACTAAAATTAATAACCATTTTAAAATATGCCTTAATAACAAGTATGAAATTAATATAATAAATGAGTGTTAGAATATTATTACTTTTATTATATTTGTTACTTATGCGTATGCTAAGGTTTTTTTTTTTTTTTTTGAGGGAAAATGGGCGTATCTCATTAAACGCATAAGACGAATTTATTACAAGCGCTCCAAAGCAATAATGTCAAAAATACAGAGGGGGACTTCCGTTTCCTGGATCAACTCCGCAGAAAGAGTCAGAGCTTCATTTGCAAGGCAATGGGCCGCTCCATTTAAGTGTCAGCAAACATGGCAGACCCTTCATGTCTGCAGACCGTTCAGTTGGCTTCAAGCTTCCTCTATCAGGTAACCATAACTACTCCGTTTACCACCTGAGGATTCTAGAGCATTGACCACTTGTAGAGCGTCCCCTTCTAACACCACTTTTGATAGGCCTCCTCTCCCTGCAAAAAGTGGCCGCCCTAAGTGCTGCTACAGGTTCTGCAATATCAGGGTAGTTATGTAATTTTTAGGGGCTGAGATGGTTGCCACCACCTCCCCCTTAAGATCCCTGACTATCACTCCAATACCCATGCGACGGTTTATCGAACCCACTGCCGCATCCAAATTAACCTTTACATAGCCTGCCGGAGAAGCTTGCCATTGCTGATCTGTAGGAGGGTTAGCCACCCCCATAGATTGCTGCCTAGAGTTAGCTAGTTGGAAGGCCTCAAGATTTGCAAGAGTTTGACTGACTATGATTTGAGGTGGTCCAATTTGTCGTCCATGTATCATAGCATTTCGACGAAACCACACTACTCAGGCCATGACCGCAACCCACTCCATATCATCCTGATATAAGAGTCGACCCAAGTAAAAAAGAATAGCCCGAAAATCCTCATGTTCAAAGCTTCGCTTTTGAATCCTGCTGCTACATACATTCCAAATAGCCCTTGTTGCTAGACAATTCCACAAGACATGGCCTATAGTCTCCGCTTGAACTGTGCACATAGGACATAGTGGCTCCTCTGTAATTTTCTGTAAGAATAGGTTTGCTTTAGTTGGTAGAGCGTTACTGAAAGCCCTCCACAAAAACACTTTCACTGCATGCGGAATCTTCAATTTCCATTATAAGCGCTAGAGAGCCCTACACTGGTTTGATACCTGAGCTTTCGCCCTCAGAGGACGCAATGATTGCTTTCTAAAGATGATACTCACTTTTGACCATAAACTCACCATGAGCCGTATGTAGGGCTGTAAATGAGCTTGTCTATTCGCGAGCGCGCTTGATATCCGCTCGGTTAAACTCGACCCGAGCTCGAGCTCAGTACAGTACAAACCTGCTCGTTACTGTAAAAGCTGCTCAATTGGTTAGTGATACATATCAGACTCGTCCGATCTATAGAGACTCGTGAGCCTGGCTCATTAAGGCTCAAATAGACCGGCTAATTTAAGACTCGAATAAACCGGCTTATTATTATCATTATCATATTATTAAGATATCTAATATTGTACTTATTACTTATGCCATATAATTATATAAACACTAAATTAAATGATAATAGGAATATGATAAAAATTTGTTAGGTTTAGTCATTATAATTTATATCATTGATTCATTATCATTATATACTTATTATTATCATTATCATATGATCTAAGTTATCGAACATTGTACTTATGCCATATAATTATATAAACATTATATCAAATAATAATAGGAATAAGATAAAACTTTGTTAGATTTAATCATTATAATTTATATCAATGATTCATTATCATTATATACTTAGCAATGCTATTAATATAGTCTCAAATTAAAGAATTAGTATTATAATGAACAATGTATATTAACTCATACTAAACTAATACCATTAAGTTAATAAATCAATTAATTAAAATATGTTATAAGTAGGTTATAACTTAATAAATGAGCCGAGCTGCCCATTTAAGACTCGAAAAGCCTTAAATGAGCTGAGCTGTCCATTTAAGGCTCGATAAGTCTTAAATGAGTATAGCTGGCCTCTTTAAGGCTCGAAAAACTTTTTTATCAAGTTTGAGCTCGATTCGTCAAAGCCTTTTAATCGAGTTCGAGCTTGAGTATTGCCTAACGAGCCAAGCTTGAGTTGGGGTTTCTAAGCCCGGCTCGAGCTTGAGCTCGGCTCGTTTAAATATTTTCATAAACGAGCCGAGCTAAAAATCTTAAAGCTCAACTTGCTCGACTCGATTACAGCCCTAATCGTATGCTACCAAGTTGGGCAATCATTCGTGTTGACCAAACCAATAGGGATCTGAGTTATAACTTCAGCCGTACTCTGATCAAACAACTCGTGAATCAGCCCATCCTTCTAGCTTGGCCCATTCCAATGAATAAGATCCGATATAGTCATCTCGGCACTAGCTTCACTTGGCAAAGATCCAACGGGTAGTACAATTAAGTCAACCTCGTATAAAAATGGAGTAAATGCATTTTGTTTTGGGAAGGTAGTGAATATGGTTAACAAATTTATTGTACCATGTTAAATGAATTTTATAACCGTTACTCTTTCCACGTATTTATGACACATATTTTATACATATTGATGTGTCGTGTTTTAAGTTATTTTTTTAAGTGACTGTAATGAATAACCATTTAAAACATGCCACATGTGTGAAATTAATGTAATAAATGGATATGATAATAGTATTACTTTTATTATATTTGTCACTTATGCATATGGTAAGGTAATAGCACCAGCAGCAGCTTCTTTTAAAAATTTTCTCAATGTATGGAACTAAACCATTTTTTGCTTCCTTATTCAAATAAACTCCACAATAGCTTTCTTTATCATTTTTCTATACCATTTAAACATTCTTTAAATTAAATGCTTAAAGAATATAAATCCTTTAAATATTGTTTTATGAGTAATGATACATGTCAACTCCTACGTCTACTTTGTGTCAATCAAAATTGATGTGACTTTTAAAATCACCATTGGATCAAAAGTCAATAATAATCTATCATAAATTAAATGGTGATTTTAAAAGCCACACTACTTTTAGTTGACACAAGGTAAACATGGGATTGACATATATATTTACTCTTGTTTCAGACAAATGTTAGAGGAAAAAGATATGAGAGATAAAGTTTTTTATATTAAAATAATGTTAAAATAACTACTTTTAGTTCCCTAGATTAAGGGTACAACTTTTAGTTCCATTGATATTTTCTTAGTTTAAGAAACACTAAAAGAAGCTGTTGCATGTGTTTTTTTAACAATTTTTTCTACATTTAGAGAAATAAATGAGTTTTAGGGAATCTATTATTAATGTTATAAGGAGTACAATTAAGTTAGCCTCGTACAAAATGGAGTAAATGCATTTTGTTTTGGGAATGTAGTAAATATGGCTTACAAATTCATTGTACCATGTTAAAATTAAAGTATATAGGTTGTTGAACATTATCTCACTTCCTTCAAAGGGAATTTGTCATCTTCGAAAAAATTTACTTCTTTTTTTATATAGAGATGACAAAAGATCTCATGATATAGAATTTAAATTTTTTTGGGAAAATTACATTCTACCCCTCCAATATTTGAGAAAATTTTTAATTTAGCCCCCAATGTTACAAAATTCACAATGCATCACCTCAATGTTTGCAAAAAAAAATCAATTTGGACCCTCTGTTATTTAAAGCTGTCTCAATTGATGGATTTAATGTTTTTTTTTAAAAAAATAAAATAATAATAATAATATTTTTTTTAAAAAAAAAAAACGAGTGAACAGTAAATCTGTCAATTGAGACGGCTTTAGGTAATAGAATTGTTGAATTGAATTTTTTAGCAAACATTGGGAGGTACATTGCAAAATTTTAAACATTGAGAGCTAAATTGAAAATCTGCTCAAATATTAGAGGGGTAAAGTATAATTTTCCCAATTTTTTTAAAGGGTTAAATATATTTTAGCCGTATGAATTGATAGTCATTTTTTATTTAGCTCAATTAACTAACATTTTTGACACTTGAGTTCATCAAATTGTCACTTTATTGTAACTTAGCCCAATCCGTCAGTCTTGACCGAAAACCAAATTTGACCAAAATATTTCAAAAATACCCTTACTTTGACCATTAAAAAACCAAATTTACCCTTTGTAATAATTAATTAGGAAAAAAAAAAACTTCTTTAAAAAAAAAAATGCAAAATCAGTCATTGTGGTCTACCTGATTTATAATTAATTTCATGTGGTATCAAAATGAACTAAAAGGTCCCTGGGGTATGTCAAAAAAATAATTTAGTCAATATAGTCAAAATACTGACGGATTCCGTTAGTGTGCCACATTAGTATCAATAAAATGATGACATGTGTCACTCTTAATAAAAAATTAAAAAATATATAAAATTAAAAAATTAGAAAATTTATTTTTTATAATAATAATAATAATTTATTTTTTTTATAAAAAAAATAAAACTGCCGAGCCACCCCTTTATTTTTTCTTTCTTCTATTTTTTTAATATTTATTATTATTATTATTATTGAAAACTATTTTTCTTTTAATTTTTTTTATTGACTCTGACGAGACATACTTATTAAAATAGATTATTCTCTATTATTATGTTTATTTCTAGGATTTATTTTCTATCTTATTTAGTCTAGAGTTTCTTGGTGACTACTCATAGTCTCTCTATTTATAGGCTCTATTGTAACATATTACACACATTCAATATACAAGATATAGTCCTTACGTCTCTTTCCGCTTCCACACTCTCTCTCTTCTCTTCACTATTCTCCAATATATTTAACATGATATTAGAGCCACTTTCTTGTGGCCTTTAATAAACGTCATTGACTTTTTCCGACGTTCCCTTCGGCGATCTCACTTTTCGATCTTCCGCACGTCGTCAATCTCATCCACTTGTGTTGCCAGTCTCTTCCAAGCCTTTCTTGGACTGTATCCTAGAAATCTAATACCAGAATCAGGTCTACAAGGTACATATCTTTCGATCTGTGGAAGATCCTCCACCAATGGCATCCTTACGCACCTCCACACGCCACACAAACATTCTGCCCGTGCACCACGTGCCGCCAAATCTCAGCCAATCACCTCCGTGGCTCCAAACGACAGATCAAACGCCGACGAATCCAAATCTGTCAAGATCGCAGTCGTCCAAGCTTCCATGCGCGTCTAGAAGATTCTGTCGTCCAATCATGCGCGTCCACGTGCTGCCCAAAGCTTCTGGTAGCCTAGCTACGCACCTTCAATCTCAGCCAATCACCTTCGTGGTGGCACCAGACGACAGATCAGACGCTGACGAATCCAGATTTATCGAGATCGTAGCTATCCGAGCTTCCACGCATCCCTAGAAGGATCTGTCAGTCCATCCACGTGCCACCACTGGTTGACACGCGCATTTACCCGCCGGGAACTTTCTCCACGCACTTTCACGCGCCGGATGCTTTACCCATGCGCCCACATGCGCCGATGGTGCTGCTCTCCACATGGTTTACATGCGCAACACGCGCCTTTCACGAATCTGAGCAATCCGTTTTATCAACCCAACCCAGCGGGTTTTATCAACTAGGTCGTTCCACTGGGCTTCTCAAACCGGGTTGTTTATTTTCGGGTCAGGCTGACTCATTCAACGGTCCACGGGTTTCGCGCCAGATTGGCCCATACAACCGACCCGACCACCAACCCAGCTCAACCGGTTTGATATGTCAACCTGGTCCAAGTGACCGGTTCATTCATGCAAGGTGTTTCAGTCCGGTTCTACCATTCGCCAATCCTGTTCACACCGATTTGAACGGGTTCCATTGCCAGAACAACCTTCTGCCGCCGACAGCCACCAGCCGCCACCTCCGGCAACCTTCCTGTAGCTTTTTTGGTCATAAAAAAAAAAAAAAATCTTTTTCCCTTTCTTGTTCCCAAACTCAAGGTTACACCTTGTGTTTGGGAGGGAGATATTAAAATATATTATTCTTTATTATTATGTTTCCTTTTATGATTTATTCTCTACCTTATTTAGTCTAGGGGTGACTACTCATAGTTTCTCTATTTATAGGCTTTATTGTAACACATTACACACATTCAATATACAAGATGTAGTCCTTACTACTCTCTCTCTCTTCTTTTCACTATTCTTTAATATATTTAACAATACTAACGGAATTCATTAAGTATTTTGACGGAATGACTAGGGACTAACTAATTTTTTTGGCATACCCTATAGACCTCTTATTTAATTTTTATACTACATGTAGCTAATTATAAATCAGGTAAACCACATGGACTAAGTTTGCATTTTTTTTTCCTTTTTTTTTTTTTTAAAAAAAATTACTAATTAATAATTACAAAGTATAAATTCAATTGTCAAAGTAAAAGTATTTCAAAATATTTTGGTCAAAATTGGTTTTCATTCAAACATAATGGTTAAGACTGACGGATGGGGTTAAGTTAGGGTTAAGTTACAACAACATGGTAGTTTAATGAATCCAAGTGTCACAATTGTCAATTCGTGAGGTTAAATAAAAAATGACTATCAGTTGAAAAGGCTAAAATATATTTAACCATTTTTTTAACCACAATCTTATTTCCAATATTGAATTGCAAATAAATAACCAGTTATATTCATCAACAAAAGGAAAAGAAAAAAAAAAACCTTTTTTAACATTATTGTCATACTGTAAACGACCATGGCATATTAGTGGAACCAAACCAAGGAAAATAATATTTTCAAATTGTGGACAAAAAAGCATGCCTAAAAAACATTAGGTAGATGCCAAACCCTCAAATCATAATGGGAGTTATAAAGCTTAATAGCTGGTGATAAATTTTCCTAGCTTTATAAAGTTTAAATTTGTTCTAATTCTATACTAAATAACCACCTTTCTATTCAGCAAGATCGTTAAAACGGCTAGAATATTAATTCACGTGCCACACACGTACTTTTTTTAGATGTGAAATAACGAAAATATCATGAGTTTATAAACTAAAATTATTTAAATACCCTTAAAGTTAACCAAAAAAAAAAAAAAAAGAAAGGAACTTCAAATTAAAATTTTTGAAAAAAGAGAAGCAAAAAGGTCACCCCCCGAGGCTCCTTCAAGGTAGAGTTACTTCGTACATCCACTTATGTCAGGTATACTCGGGATCCATGCCTAGCATCCATTTCAGAATGAATTGGTTGAGTTGCGAGCTATGCTTGAAGAGTTGATCCCAAGAGACAGTTTACAAATATGTTTTGAAGTTTTGAGGAAAAAAAATTGGATAGATTAAGGAGTTGGACCAAGCGGAGAAGAGAGGAGAGGACATATATATACACGTTGTCTAGATGTTTTGATAGATAAGAGGAGGGAGAGGAGAATGGACAATCTTTCCGTTGTTTGGTGAGTATCTCCAGCAATACTATGCATTTTATCTAATAAAAAAAAATTATTTTCTACTTTACCTACTACTTTTTCAATCCAAATTTCAACAGACTTTTTATTTCATTATCTATTTTCTATAAATATTATTTTTTATTGTTTTCTTAAACCACCAAGAAAGTAAAGAGAGAAATGACTGTAGCAAAAAGAAAGAGAGGAGAAGACAAGTTGCTGGACTGAATTTTGCCACATATTAACAAAATGAATAATGCTATATAGTAGATTGTTGTACAACTATCTTATAATTTGATAATGTGGTAGTGAAAATTAATCATTAGATCAACACTTGTAAAATAATAATAATAATAATCAATGGCTGATTTTAATTGTCATGTTATCTCAGTTGTATGACAGTTATAAAGTGTATACTAATGGTGCATTTGAAATTGCGATTTCGTTGACAAAAAATGTAATTTTAAACCAAATCGCAAAAAATAGATTGTTTGAAGATTGCGATTTTAAAAAATTACAATTTGAAAACGCGAAAAATCTGCGTTTTTAAATCGTATGTAAGTAGATATTTTTTGAAAATGCATAGCTTTAAAGGCTAAACTGCAATTTTGTTAAACGCTTAACTGCGTTTTTAAAAATTACGTTTTCCAATTGCATATTTTAAAATCGATATTTTTAAAATCACACTTTTTAAAATCACAAACTCAAACGAACCCTAAATAGCATTATTCTAGCTAAATATATACAATATAAAAGTTTTAGAGAAGATGATCCTAAAAGTATAAAAGAGGATAATATGACACTTTATAAAAGTGCTATGAGGTTTTTTTTTTTAATTGTTAATAATTTTTGATAAATAGATAATGCAAAAAAAGGAATGGTAGAAAAAAATTTGGAAAAAGTCCACATATCATCTTCAGACTATCACTCAATTGATAATGTCCTCCCCTCCCAAAACTTTTAATTGTGATAATGTCTTCCTAAACTTATAATTGTGACAATGTCCCCCCCAAACTACTAAACAATTGTCAATGTACCCCCTAAGGACGAAAATACCCTTAATAAAATAAAATAAAATATTTTCTAAAAAAAAACTAAAACTAAAAATTAGAAAACACAAAAACAAAAAACAAAAAACAATTTTTTTTTTTTTAAAAAAAACACTACCACCCAATTGACCAAATTCAAAATTAAAAAATAAAAATAAAAATAAATTATAATATTTTCGTTTAAAAATTATTTTTTTTTAAAAAAATTATTATTATTATTATTTTTTTCGAATTCATAAGGACTAAAAAAATTAAAACTAAAAATTAAAAAATACAAAAACAATTTTTTTTTTTAAAAAGCGCTACCACCTAATTGGCCAAATTCAAAATAATAAAAAAAAATTATAAAGATTTTCGTTTTTAAAAAATAAAATTAAAAAAATATTATTTTCTTTTTGGTTTTTTGATTCTATAAAAATATTTGTATCTTATTGAAAAATTTGTAAAGCTATTTTTATTTTTTTGCTAGTTTTGGAGAGTATATTGACAATTCTTTAGTAGTTTGAGGGGATATTATCATAATTAAAAATTTGAAAAAATATTATTAATTGAGTTATAGTTTAAGAGAGGTATGTAAACTTTTCTCAAAAAAATTTATTACGCATGAAATATTTTCCCTTGAAACCCCCTTTTTTTTTTTTGGGTCTATTCCCCTCGAAATTCCCTTAATATTAGGGAATTAATGATAAGGGGATTTTAAGGACGGACAGATCACTCCTGTTTTTTTTTTTATATTCAACAGATCACACCTGGTTGGTCTTGATTCATCTCATCTCCTTTCGTTTTCGTTCGTCCCATCCGATCGTACTAATTAGTTCACTATTCCTTCTTTCTTTCTTTTCTTTATTAGAAAAATTTCCAAGTGGTCCATAGTGGCAATCACTTTCCATTTTGATTGGGGCCACCTCGTACGTGGAAGGGTTGTGTGAACGCAGGATCATGATCACATGGAAGGTTTTTCAAATGTAACTTTCTTTTGCAATGAATTATATGCATCTATTTATGGTTGTATTGTTCATCAAAAGGTTTATTCTTTTCTTTTTCTTTTGCCTCTTGGTCTCCCCTGCCTCTCATGCATTGAGGGAAAGAAGAAAGTAATGGGTGGCCGTGGTTCATTGAAAAGCAAAGTCTCCGGTCTCTAGAGTCTTCTCTATACCTCATCTTAAATTAATTCATCAGAATAGTACAATTGGCCCATTCTTATAAGAAAAAGACGAGTAATAATATGAGAATACATTCATAATTCATGATGAGTTCATGCTGTCATAGTAGAGTTATTTTTTTTTTAGGTACAATTTTATACTTTAATTAAAAAAAAAAAGTCATGATGAAACAACTCATTCAACTAGTACATTTTCACTGATAAAAAACATGATAATTTTTCCTCCAAACTTATTTAAGTAATTGTTGAATTGCCGCCGATCCTAGATAATGAGTGGCCTTGTTTACTTTCCTTTTGATGTGACTTGTGTATCATGATCGAAGACTTTTGAGTACCGCCTTTACATTATTAATTAACTATCCGTACCAACTCTAACTGAAACACTTTAATTTCATATTTAAGAGTTAAATAACCCACATAAAAAGTTTGTGATTTATAAAAAATATTGATGGGTGTTAAATTTTACATTATTTAAATTTTATAAGTAATTTAAAAAAAAAATTAAAATTAACTAAATATTTTAAAATAATCATACAAATATAACTAGCATTTTTTCCGTTATTACACCAATAATGTCCTTTCCACGAGGCACGAACAACTTCTAGAGGATCACCCTCGAGTATTTGATATATTGCCAGCGTGGTGTTCTGAATGATTGCTAATTGCTACCGTGGCATTCATTTTCAAGAACTTGATCAATAACGACAAAAATAAAAAGAACAAAGAAATAAAATCAGTAGAAATAAATTAGCTCACCATGAAATGGGCGACACGTACAATTTTGCAAATCAATTACTACAGTGATATTCATTTTCACGAGCTTGATGATCACTAAGGAAAAAAAAAAAACTAGAAAGAAGAATAAAGAATTAGCAATCAATAATAATAATAAAAAAAAGCACTAATGATAATGAGTAGGGACTGTAGGGTGAGAATCATATGTAATTCCACTTACATTTAGTGGTCCTCCCTCATTCTCGCAGCCCAAGAAAAAGAAGAATTTTGATAAAAAAAAATTAAACCACTTCAAAGGCAACTCACAAAAAAATTAAGGAAAGCTGGGAATATCAACAAGCAACAATCCAGACAAGAAATATTTCCATACTATTAAGCTATATGTCCATACTTATAATAATTGACTCTAGCTTCATTATATGAATTTTTTTAGTCTTCTAGTTAATTCTACGTGCACGTACGAATTGTCGAATTGTACGTATCATCCAATAACCTGTATGATTGTACGTGGTTGTCGGCATATTGTTAAAGTGATCATCGACAAACTATAAGAGATTCCATGCACGTGAATTATTCTATGAAATGAATCATCATCTACTTTAATTGTCAAGATTTCATTTTAATCAATTACGTAACTAATATATATAAAAATGAAAGAAGTTTTTTAGAACATTTATAGTACTGTAAATGTGAGGACGAGAAAAGTCCAATGGATTAATTTTGAGAGATGGAAACATATAAACATGCATGTCACGTCCGAAGTCCTCCTCTGTCTGCAGTTAACCGGAGCCTGTCACAACTTCAACCAACCTTGGTCAGAGCGGTGGCATATCTTTTCCAAAAAGTGGTTTGGAAGTTTATGGTTATATGGTTGAAGAGGGCAACCGCAAATGCAGCAGAATCCCGTGAACCTGATCGATATCAATCAATCATGCATGTACGTCTTAATTTGCTTTTGCATGCCTTTTCGTAAGACGTCCTTCTCCATCGCCTATAATTTGGTTTGCATTTCCATTCTATAACCCATATTGGACGGTGCCGGTGCGTTTCCACACTGACGTGTTTGGCACTATTCTCATGAAATTGTCTTCTCTGAAGATGAAAGAAGAAAACATAGTGAACCTTATGTATTCTAGAAAGTGAAATCCGTGAACGTCTATTAATCTTGAAAAGTTTTGCAAATCACGTGTTTTTGTTTCAGTCGCTCTCCTAAAATAAAATAAAAAAAAACTAGGTGAAACTCCATTTAGACTTTTTAAACTTAGTTTTCCTTGTTTTGACATACCATTTTTTAACTTTTTTTTTTTTTTACTTTGATACCTCGTACTTTAAAAATATCTTATTTAACCCCTATCCGTTAGGATTTTTCGTTAAATCCTAACATAGGGATGCAAAAATTTTCAAAATATTCCTTATTTAATTTTTTTTTTTTTAAAAAAAATATAGACGTGTTTTGAGAATTTTAACAGGATTTAACGATAAATCCGGATGGAGGGGGTAAAGTGAGAGAAGTTAGAAATTCAAGGTATCAAAGTGAGAGCAAAAAAAGATCAATGGTGTATGTCAAAATGGACCAAAGTTTAAGGGGTCTAAGTGAAGTTTTCCCAAAAAATTATTTGTCATCACCAATTTTAATTTAATTGCGTTTTTCACAAAATAAAACCAAACCAAAATATCTTTAGAGTTTTTATTCTAGCAAGAGATAGACTCAAATTTTTTTAAATCTACATAAGCAGAATAAGAGAGAATTTTTTGTATCTTAAACCTGGTCATTTATAGTGTTAAATCAGTAGTTTTAATGTCATTTACTAACAGACATGTAATTTCGCAATTAACAATAAATAAATGTTAATTTAACAGTTATGCTACATTTTTCACATTTATGCTACATTATAACGGACACTTTCTTAAATTAAAAACAAAAAACACTCTCAAAACACGATATTCAATTGCATATTTATTTACCACCGGTGGTGGCAATGACTTTAGAGAAATTTTCAAGAGGTTAGGCATGTATTAAAGTTTGAAACTTGAAATGAGAATCTTTACATAAGTCTAATTAGTATTAGTCATCTCCCATCGTCTAAATCTCTCCTAAGCAATTCTCAATAAGTTGATGTTTCCATGGTTACACTAAAGTAGAGTAACCGAAGTTGGTCGCCCCTCTGCCATTTCATTAGGAAAAAAATTGTATATTTTATTCAATTTCTTATGCTCAAATGTTTCTAGACCTAGCATACGACAAATACTTGACTATTCTGTAAGACTTTGTGCATATGATAAGGAAGGCTCTAGTTCTGTAATGTACAAATTAAAGCATGTGTTCTACAGGGACGTTTAGTATACATCGATCGTTGTAGAATAAAACTCTGGATCCCCAATAATCACAAGAATAGACTGGTTTTTTTTTTTTTTTCCCTCAAAGATTTCTTTGAGGGAAAAAATTTACAACTTTTTTTTTTCTTTCCCTTTGGAGGCGATTCTCCCTAATAGACCCACCATTATTGTTTGATTTGAACAATCAAGGCGGGCGGCTGGCATTTGACGGGGAAATAAAAAGAGACCAACTCCAATTTTGCCTTTTCAACAGTGACTCTTTCTCTGGTCCTTATGCATAACAGTTTGATATATACTTGCATATGCACGACGATGGCATACGCCATAGATTATTATATGTTAGAATATAAATTAAATAATTAAATTTATTTATTTATTTTTATAATAACTGATAATTTAACATAGTATTAAAGAATAAACAGCTTTAGTAAATCTAAATGATATATAAACTGATGTTAAAACTCGAGACTGCCACTAAAATTGCAAACCAGTTCTCATTAGTTCTTTTTCCCAGTAACCAAGCATTTCATAATATACGAAGAAATTATTATTATTAGTTATACGAAGATTTTTTTTTTTATTCAGCCATTTATAGTTATACAAAAGAGAAAGAGAAGGAAACAGAAAAGAGTAAGGCATATTGGGCCAAGTTGCTCTCCATGATCCAACTTTTTCATCCTATGTGACAACCTAGTTATGGGCCTAAGGATGTTTGGTTAAAAGCATTGTTATCGAAGCCCATACATCTGCTTTACTCTGTATATATATATTAGCTTGTCTACAAATTTCTGTTGGATTTCTTTGTGCCAATTACGAATAAAAAGTTTTCCATTTTTTGTTTGTTTCTTCTCTTTGGTCCTAGACTCAGTGGCTTTGAAAAAAAATGTTCTTGCATTTTTCCCTCTTCCTAAAAGAGTGGCTAGAAGTGAAAATTTGGAAGTGGGACTTATAATTTATAAAACTTAGGATGCACTAGCCTGGTTCTGCAAAGTCCATAATATGGTTTTTTTTTTTTTTTTTGGGAGGATTGGATCCATGATAGCTGGACTACATGACATTTCACTACCAAAAAAAAAAAAAATCTCATTCCTGGAGTTTAATTTATCTGCATTTTCCGGAAATGCAATTAAAGTTATGTTTCTTAGGACACGTTTGGAATAGTCATTTCGCGTACAAAACATAACCTTATTGTTTTTTCTTAGGCGCTAATAAATTTTTGGGGTACCAAGTAAATGCCAAGAAATTTTTTAAAAAAATCTCGGAGTTTTTGTTAAACACCAAAAATATACCTAAGAATTCCTACATTTATTAATCAATAAAAAAGCCTACTTAAAAAACAAAAAAAAATAGAAATACGGGTGGCTGAGTCACCCCAATGGTGTGGTTCGTGGCCACCTCCATGGGCTGGGGGTGGCCGCGAACCACCCCTAGCCACCTTTAGGGGTGGCTTGTTGACCACACAAAATCAAGTTCTAAATTTCTTTTAATTATTATTATTTTATTATTTTAGTTTTAATTTGTTTTTAAAATTTTGTTATTATTTAATTATTTGGTTTTTAAATAAATGAGGGGTATTATAAAAAGAATGAGAGAAAAGTGGTTTTCATCCTAATATACGGTAGCCTGTAACGGAGTAGCTTAAATGCAACAATTTGATAATTTGATGTATCTAAGTGTTATTGTTTTCAGTTCGTGGGACTTTATAAAAAATGGCTTTTAGTTGAAGGGGCTAAAGTATATTTAACCCTTTAAATAGTTAAATTTATCATTTGCTTTATAAGTTTAAACTTTTAGGATAAATGATGATTTAATATGGTATCAGATGTGAGATTCAACTCGAACCTCAACTCTACACTTTATCTCTCATTTTGTTTACCCTTTTTTTTTTTTTTTTTTTGTCCCTCACATGAAGGAGAGTATGAAAATATTAATTAAAATAATTAAATTTATTTTGTAAAAAAAAAAGAAAAAGAAAAAAAGAGATAAGTAGTGATTTAACGTTTATGATCTAAAAATCATGCATATCCCACCATTTTCAGAACGTGGTTATGATGATTCTGGACATTTAGTTTGGGCTTGACCCTTGTCAAGGTTAGGTAATTAGTGGTCAACTTATATTGCCGATTGTTACGAAAATAATTTTGTAATTGGATATATTAATAGGTTCTTAGAAGGAACCTAAACTTTTTGACAGACACAATGTTTAAAGATAATTTTTTGTATAATTTTTCATTATTCCATCACACCTAAATAGAAAAGACTACAATTGGTAGAGGTGGAAATAAAGATAAATTGATAATCAATATGAATCCTCTAAAAAGTAATTATCCTATAAGGTAAATATCCTACCGTATCATATATTCTAACATTAGTAAAGGTAATTATCATATAAGATAAGTATTCTACCATGTCATATATTGAAGATTAATCTGCTCTGCTTGTACTTCTTAGTATAATTCTACTTTCATAACACTGATCGACCTTGATGATTGATTGTTTTCTTTTCTTGATATCCATGTTGCATATCTGAAACCACTTGATCTAAATTGTGCACCAATATGAAAATAATCATGTTGCCGAAGGAGCACTTAAGATGAAACAGTATGCCATTGACAACCTTGAAGCAATGAATATTATTAGAGCTTATTTGGTTCGCAAAATAAACTCTTATCATGAAATGGCTATTTCTTTTAAATAGTCATTATTTGTTTTAGTAGCATATCATTTCAATGACTAACCATTCCCTTACAAACTATTCCTTAAGGAATTGAATGGATTTTCCAAACCCCTCCCCCCCCCCCTTCCCTTTTTTTTTCTTCTGTAAAACCCAATTAAAAAAAAAAAAAACAAAAAATTCTATGGGTAGCTGAACACCCTAGCAAAATCACAGGAATGGTGTGACTACTCCTGGCCATCCCCAAGGCATGATGTAGAAAAACGAACATGGCAGCATGATGATTCATTTGATTTTGTGGTTGCTGTTGCTCTTGTGGATCCATTCTTCTTGAGAATTCCTTTGCGCACGATCTTCATTTAAGACTAAAGCTGATATAATTGTTGAATTTGCATCATCAATCACACCACGTCAGATTAACTCCCTTGACAAATCAAAGTAGCAATGCTTGGAGTCTCCAACTTCATCACTGCTATGATAGATGGTTGATGATGCCCATGACTTGCATTCGAATTTTTTTAAGAGCATTAGCCGCAGATATTTTAAAACTTATTTTATTTCTTAAATATAGAGAAAATCTAAAAAAAAAACAAAAGAAAAAGAAGAAGAAGAAGGTACCTACAGCAAATGCCCTTCCCTTTCCTAAACCATTAAGTAGCTCTAGTGCTATTCAATGCACTAGGTAGCATTGTAGCTATCCAATGAATTATTGTAATATTAAAATACACGCTATTCAATGAACAATAAAGTGACAAAAAGGGAAAAGTGAGAAAAATAATAAAATAATAGTAAAGAAATATTATTTAATTGATATAGAAAAATATAAGAGAATATGTTGTGGAGTTTTTTTATTATTATTATTATTTTATTATTTTTTATGTTTTATTTTTTATTGGAAAGCAAAAAATAATTTTGTTCCTTAAATTTAATAAAAATGGTTAGATGTCTGCTGCTAGTGCAATAAGAAAATTGTCCTGGATATGACATCTTCCATCACTAGCACAACTTCTTCCTTTTCGGCCTTACGTAATTACTTGCTTTCCCTTTCCATCACTCGGTTCTACCATGGCCAAAGAATTTTGTTTTTTTTAGTTTCTTTTTTTAAAAAAAAATAAAGATTATTATTATTGCCTTTTTTGTATTTATCTAGAGTATTTTAGTAATTTTAGTGAGAGTATATGTGTTCTCATCATATATTACTACAAAAAAGAAATAGCTATTTCATTCTACATTCTTTCATTTTCAGTAATAGCTATTTTTTTTATAATAGAATAGTCATTTCAAGTACCAAACGGCCTAAGGTGAGTTTTAGATCATATGTAAATGGTCTCATCTACTCTTGTTGTTGCTACTTGCCTCAGATTCTAATGAATCCCACATCAAAAAAATAATGATACATTTTTTACATTTATGCCGCATCATATCACTTTTTTAAATCAAAAACAAAAAACACTCTCAAAACATGATAACAAACATATATACCTTTAATACTCATTCAATTGTATATTTATTCACCACAAGTGGCGGTGGTTTAGTGACCTCAAAGAAATTTTCAAGAGGTTAGGCATATACTAGGGTTTGAGTTCGAAATGTTTCGAACTCAAACCCTAGTACATGCCTAGGGTCTCACTGATGTCCTGATAGGGCTGTGTCAAACTATTGCTAAATTGATTTTAAGGGAGCGTCAACGGTTTTCACTGTCTAGACCTCTCCTGAGCAATTTTTAGTGGACAAGTGTTACCATGGTTATTCCTAAGTAGAGTAACCAAAATTGGTCGCTCCCTTTACCCTTTCATTAGGGAAGATAAAAATGAAAAATTGTATTTCTATGTCAATTTGTTATACTCAAATGTTTCTGGACCTAGCATGCAACAAATACTTGACTATTCTATAAGATTTGGTGCATATGATAAGGAAGGCTCTAGTTCTTTCATGTGCAAATTTAAAAGCATTGTGTACGTTCTGCATGAACGTTTGGCATACATCGTTGAAGAACAAAACTTCTGGACCCTCATGAATAATCACAAGAATAGACTGGTTTTTTTTCCTTAAAAGATTTCTGACCTAAACATTAGATTACAAATTTACAACTTTTTTTCTTTTCCTTTGGGGGCCACTCTCCCTAATAGACTCTCACTATTATTGTTTGATTTGAAGTATCAGGGCGGCTGGCATTGTGATAGGGAATTAAAAGAGGCCACAGTCCAATTTTGCCTTTTCAAACGTGACTCTTCTCTGGTCCTTATGCACAATAGTGTTGATATATATTGCATTTGCACTTGAAGAGGGCATGACCATATATTTTTAAGTTATAATATAAATTAAATAATTAAATTTATTCATTTATTTTTATGTAATATTTTTAGAAGGTAACTAATAATTTGGATAAACAGCTTTGGTTAATCCAAATATAATATATACACGGATGTTAAAACTTGGAGACGGCCACTAAAACGCAAACTAGTTCTCATTAGTTTCTTTTTCCCAATTAACCAAGCATTTAATAATAAGGAAATGATTTTTTTATTCTCTTATATCTCATCTCTATAAAAAAGGTGTGCAGTCTACTATTAAATTTATAAGACCACATCTGTGGTCCCATAATTCAATGGGGTGGATTTGAACATTTCTTGTATAGAGATGGATAAAAATGATTAAAAGGAATGAGTGTGTAACATCTCCCTTAACATAGTATACGAAGAAATTTTATTTTAGTATATACAAAGATTTATTTTTATTTTTTTTTAATCAGGCATTTAATAATATGGTTTTTTTTTTTTTGGGGGGGGGGAGGATTGGATCCGATGATAGCTGGACGTACATGACATTTCAGCTACCCAAAAAAAGAAAAGAAAAAAGAGTCTCATTCCTGGAGTTTAATTTATCTGCGTTTTCCAGAAATGCCACTAAAGTTATGCTTCCTTACTGTTTTTTCTTAGGCGCTAGTAAATTTTTGGAGGTACCAAGTAAACGCCAAGATAATTTTAAAAAATCTTGGATTTTTGTTAAACACCAAAAATATACCTAAGATTCCTACATTTATTAATCAATAAAAAAACCTACATTTTTTTTTGTTTTTTTTTAAAAAAGAGTGGAAATAAGGGTGGCTGAGCCACCCCAACCCACCATCAGTAGCCACCCCGTTCATGGCGTGGCCACAAACCACCCCTAGCCACCTGTAGGGGTGGCTCACTGGCCACTCAAAATCAAGTTCTAATTTTTTTTAAAAAAATTATTATTATTTTAGTTTTAATTTGTTTTTAAAATTTTATTATTATTTAATTATTTTGTTTTTAAATAAATGGTGGGTATTATAAGAAGAATGACAGAAAAATGGTTTTCATCCAAATATACGACAGCCTGTAATGGAGTAGCTTAAATGCAACAATTTGGTAGTTTGATGTATTTAAGTATCACTGTTTTTCAGTTTGTGGTTTTTTGGGCTTTATCAAAAATAACTTTTAGTTGAGAGGGTTAAAGTATATTTAACACTTTAAATAATTAAATTTATCATTTTTTTTTTATAAGTTTAAACTTTTAGGATAAATTGTGATTTAACATGGTATCAGAGGCGAGATTCAACTTGAACCTCGACTCTATACTTTATCTCTCATTTCGATTAAAATAGTTTACGTTTTTTTTTTCTTCCTCACGTGAAAGAGAGTATGAAAATGTTAATTACAATAATTAAATTCACTTTGTTAAAAAAAAAAATTGAGATAAGTAGTGATTTAACGTTTATGATCCAAAAATCATGCATGTCCCACCATTTTCAGAATGTGGTTATGATGATTCGGACATTTAGGCTGTGTTTGTTAAGTGTTTATGATTTTTTTTTTTTTTTTTGAATAGTAATAAGAATGGATTGATGTAATATAAAATAGGAAGAATATTATAAATTTTTTGTATGGAAAAGTGAAAAAGTTTTATTTTTTAGTGAATTTTTTGTTTGAATAGTAATAAAAAGTGAATGATTTGATATAAAAAGTGAAAAAAAGTAGTTAAAAAATGATTAATGGAATATTAAAATTGGTGTTGATTTTGAGGGAGCCAAAAAAAAAAGAAGGGAGAAGAAGTTAACAAACAAAGACTTAGTCTTTGCTTGACCTTCGTCAAGGTTAGGTAATTAGTGATCAACTTATATCGCCGATTGTTAAGAAAATAATTTTGTAACGGGATATATTAATAGGTTCTTAGAGGGAACTTAAACTTTTTGACAAACACAATGTTTGAAGATAATTGTTTACAAAGTTTTTCATTATTCCATCACACCTAATTACCTAAATAGAAAAGACTACAATCGGAAGAGGTGGAAATAAAGATAAGTTGATAATCAATCTAAATCCTCTAAAGAGTAATTATCCTATAAGATAAGTATCATACCATATCATATATTATAACATTAATAAAGGTAATTATCATATAAGGTAAGTATTCTACCATGTCATATATTCGAACATTTATCTGCTCCGCTTGTACTTCTTAGTATAATTCGACTTTCATAACACCAATCGACCTTGATGATTGCTTGTTTTCTTTTCTTGCTATCCATGTTGCATTTCTGAAACCATTTGATCTAAATTGTGCACCGAAATCAGAATAACCATGTTGCCTAAGGAGCACTTAAGATGAAACAATATGCCATTGACAACCTTGAAGCGATGAATATTATGACTCATTCGGTTTGCAGAATAGACTCTTGAAATAAAATGGTTATTCCTTTCGAATAGTCATTATTTTTTTTTGGTAGCATACCATTCCAATGAATAACTATTCCCTTACGAACTATTCCTTAAGGAATGGAATGGATTTTCCAAACACCCCCCCCCCCCCTTTTTATTTCCTTTTGTTAACCTAAGTTAAAAAAAAAAAAAAAAAAGAAATCACAAAAAACTCTATGGCTGGCCGGACACCCTAGCAAAATCATGGGGGTCGTGCGATTACCCATAGCCACCCCCAGGGCATGATGTGAAAAACGAACATGGCATCATGATGATTCATTTGATTTGGTGACTGCTGTTGCTCTTGTGGATCCGTTCTTCTTGAGAATTCCTTTGCGCATGATCTTTATTTAAGACAAAAGCTGCTATAATTGGTGAATTTGCGTCATCAATCACGCCACTTCGGTTTAACTCCCTTGACAGATCAAAGTAGAGATGCTTGGAGTCTCCAACTTCATCACTACTACGATATAGATGGTCGATGATGCCCATGACTTGCATTCGAATTTTTTTAAAAGCACTAGCAGCAGATATTTTAAAGTTTGTTTTATTTCTTAAATATATGAAAAATCTAGGAAAAAGAAAATATAAAAATGTACATGCAGCAGATGCCCTATAAAGGTTATTCAATTTCATAAACCATTGAGTAGCTACAGTACTACCCAATGGATTATTGTAATCCTAAAATACACGTTACTCAATTAACAGTAAAATGACAGAAAAGGGAAAGTGAGAAAAAAAATAAATAATAGTAAAGAAATAGTATTTAATTGATATAGGAAAAGATAAGAAAATCTGTTGAGTGTTTTTTTTATAGAAGTAAAAAATAATTTTGTTCTCTATATTTTAAAAAAATGGTTGGCTGTGATGCTTTAAAATTGTCCTTGGATTTGACATCTTCCATCACTAGCACAGCTTCTTCCTTTTTGGCCTTACGTAATTACTTGCTTTCCCTTTCCATCTCCCGTGGTTCTACACTGTAATACTGGCAAAAGAATTTTTTATTTTATTTTATTTTATTTTTTTTAAAAAAATTATTATTATTATTATTATCCTTTTTTTTAATTAATTAATTAATTTTTTTTATATTTATCTCGAGTATTTTAGTAATTTTAATGCAATTTCAGTGAGAGCTACCACACTACAAAACAAGAATAACTATTCCATTTCATATTATTTTATTTTCAATAATAACTATTTATTTTCATAATAAAATAATTATTTCAAATATCAAACGGGCCTAAGATTGGTTTTAGATCATATGTAATTGGTCTCATCAACTCTTGTTGTTGCTAATTGCATCAGATTCTAATGAATCCCGCATCAAAAAAATAATGAGGTAATGAAAGAGTTATGATCCCATGCACACACATGATCGTTGGACTATCTTGTGGATCAATTCATGGTTTTGTGCCCACAAAACAAAACTTAATTTACAGTTTTATGGACCATTGACCAGCCAAAATATATAATATATCGATATGATGCTCGATCTATAATCAAATCTCTTTTATACAAAAAATATATATATATAATCAATCTCTTAAATCTTTCCCCCACGGCTTATTGGTTGGACTTATTTCAATTGCACATAACATGTGGTCGACTAATAGCCACCATCATTATCAACTGGTTCAGAATTAAATCGAATTCTTTAATTCAATTTTGTCATTCTATGGAATCTCCGGTAGCTCTTGTGAATATATAGTAAAACATGGTAGTTTGGATTTATCTTCTTGATTCAGCTGGACCTGAACCTCAAAGGATAAAGTTGCGAGGAAGATAATTGCTAACAATATTAGTCAAGATTACGGGCTAAATTAATATAAAATATAGTAAAACATGGTTTGGATTTATCTTCTTGATTCAGTTGGATCTGAGCCTCAATGGATAAAGTTGCCATGAAGATAATTGCTAACAATATTAGTCAAGATTACTAGGAAACAGAAAAAAAAAAAAAAAAAAAAAAAAGAAGAAAGACAAATGATAGCCGGCCGGGAGAAACATGTGCAATATATAAAAATCTGGTGGAGAGAAACAGGCTGTGTGCAATATACAGAAATATTACTTGAGCACAAACGATTAAGATTATGGAATGGGACAATCAACATAAAGAAAAGTACGAACAACACTTGAGTCAGTTTATTAATTAATTAATCTTTTAACATTATGAATTAGCTGAAATTGATCCGTTGGTCGACCAACGTACGTCTTCCAACGTATAATTAAATAACTTCTTTTTTTTTTTAATAACTTAATCGATCATCTTAATTATTAGAGTTTACTAGACCGCATTTTCTCATCTTCTCACTAATATTATTGCTGTCAACAATAACATGGAAAATAAATTATCTTTCATAAAGAAAAATGGCATTTTTTTTTCTTCTTCTTCTCATTATCGTCATTATTTATCGTTATTGCCAATATTAAGACTATTTGATTTACTCCCACAAGTAGCTGTAAATAAAATACATTTTTATTGTGACAGAGTCGTAGAACGCAGCTAGTTAATTTATATATATATTTAGCATAACTTCAAAGAATTTGATTTATGACATTGAAAAAGGTGTAAAATTAGTGATGCAACTGATGCGTTGTGGACCTGTGGTCGTTGGCTGCGAACAGCAGTTGCGAGGAAGAACCAAATAGAGACACGGCCTAAGACTTCGTGACAAAACAACGTTCTTCAACCGAACCGTATATATATATATATATATGAAAAATTTTACCTACCACTTCTATCTTTCTATCATTTTTGTAATTATAATTTTAAATTTTAAAAAATGTGCAATTTAAATTATCATATTTTAAAAGTTTGAAATGTTAATTTTTTAGTCCAAATTTAACATTAAATCTCTAAAATACTCTTTTTTTTTTTTGTTTTTATTTTTTAATTTTTAATTATTAAATCAATGTACTTTGATAATTTTATAAATATTTTAAGGGTATTTTAAAAATTGCACTAATCAATTTAGACTAGAGTGTTAATATTGTAAACTTCTAAAAGATGATAACCCTCGATTGATATATTTAAAATTTAAGAATATAATTACAAAAATGATAAAATATTATGCCGGAAGTAAAATTTTTTATATATATATATATAGATGTAGACCAACTCATCCTTATATTTATATATACTTCGCTTCCTGTCTTTCTTTGATATATCTCTCACGACACACAAACACAACATGGAGATTTCCTTGCGAATGAATCCGAGGAGTGCAACCCTGTTTCCAAAGCTACAAAAAAGTTCAACATCATGTAGAGCTAATGATCAGTTGGCCATGCAAAAAAAGAAGAGCAACTTTTATGAAGTTCTTTCTCTTCGTTCAGAGAATGTTGGCTTTGACGAGATAAAGAAAGCCTACAGAAACTTGGCTCTTCAGTGCCACCCAGATGTGTGTCCTGATCCGTCTGCAAAAGAAGAGTCCACAAGGCGATTTGTTGAGGTTCGGAGGGCTTATGAGACACTTTCTGATCCAATTTCACGTAAGGTCTATGATTATAAGTTGGGTTTGGTTAAGTCAATGGGGTCCGACGCCGACGGAGCGGACTCTGCGGAGGAAAGGAAGTCCAAATTTTCCAAGCAAGTGTGGGAAAACCAGCTTTATGGACTCAAGAAAAGGTCTCAGGTCCGAATGAATAGGAAGAAGAGATATGGATACATGTAGAATTTCTTTAATTAAAGAGTGATTTTTAATTAATTAGTTGAGCTTTTCTTTCCATATATATATGTTGTCCCTTGTCAATATATATATAGTGTAATTTACTAGTTATAATTAATCATAGTGTAGAAAAATGCATGCATGCAGCTTTCATCCTCATTGAAGGTAAATCCTAATTAGCATCTATCCATATGGATCAATATTCTAAACAAGCTTGAAATTAATTAATACCTTTTGGCTATCGAAATTCAGGAAGAGAGTTGGGTATTTTTGTTTTTCTGTTTTCAAAATAAAAGTAATAAAAAACAACCCGAATACAAAACACTTAAAACTGATTATACTTTTATATTACATCGAAACGCTTTTTTTAAAGTAAAACACGTTAACAATCTAGACCCAATTCTTTCCTTCCACCAAAACAACCCCAATTATAGTATACAGGTACAATCCAATTGAACCTGGAGGCAGATTGATGGCATGGAATGCTACGTGATAAACGAAGTCGCACTAGCCTGAATGGGTTGGCTAAGGTCAGTACGGACAATCTGAAAGTAAGTTGTATTAGCTATATGTAGTGTGATTATATATTTTATATCTATACATGTTGGTCTAAGCTAGACCAGAATTATTTAACTCGGCCAAATTTGAATTCAACAGAAGAAATATATATATATATAATCTCAATCCCAATTTTGAAAGCATAGGCCGGCAGCACCGATGTGACCACGGTGCCACCAGGCTTGAGTGTTTGACAAGTTTTAGATGGCATCCAAGCATAGCCTATGAATAGAATTTCCTTTTAAATTAGATTGGAGTGGATAGGAGGAAACTTATAATAATATGCACTTTTTACATGCTTGAAGGACATGAACAATTTTATAAGTTCTTCATCCAATTCAGTTGCAAGGAAATCTATGTCCTAACTATTGCACAAAGTTTTTAATCGATGTAAGAAAGTTTTTTTTTTGAGAAATTTTACTTAATCCTCATAAACTTTAATCACTATTGCATTCATCTCTTAAAATTAAAAAATTCTCAATTTAGTGTATCCAATTTTTTTTAAAAATTTGCAATTTTATTGTTCTGTTAAAACTTTTCGTTAAATTCTAAAGGAAGCCTTGGACACCAAGTTGATGAACTTGCTGATGAGGCTTGGGGATCTTCAATATTGTCTTGAACTGTTGATCTTGTCAAGATGCTTTGCTAACGGGCTTGCTAAAGAGAATCTATGTTCTTCACAAATTGACACCATTTTTAAGCCAGCCTAAACCCTAAGGTTATGTTTGGTACGTGGAGTGGCTATTCATTAGAATTGTCTTTATTAAAAATGGAATAAGTGAAATAGATTAACCTTATAATAGTTATTTTCATGGCTATGAGAGAATGAATATTCATTCAATTGAGAAAAATATTTATTCATCCAATTTGAGATGAATAGTTATTCATTCAATTGAAGAAATAATTCTCTTATAGCTATCGGGATGGCTATTCCAAGACTAATTCATTCTATTTCTTTTATTCTTAATAAAAGCAATTTCGAAGAATAGTCATTCTGCGTACCAAACATGGTCTAAGACTTAAAGACTTACAACTATTGTTTTGAACATCGAATATGCTAACACTAAAATCCAACAAAACTCCTCATTTTTCAATTAAGTGACAAAACCAATAACAATTTCCATAATACAAATTACAAACTTAAAACTTATTGTAAGCCTATTAAACCACAAAACTAAGCTTAGTTGAAAATTCAAAGTTTGAAACTATTTTCTGAGACCATTAACAAACTCATTACATGCATCAAGAATTGAAAATATTAAAAAATTCCTCAGATATTGCAAAATGAATAAACCTTGTAACACTATATATAATATCCGAATCATAAATTACATTCTCATAGTTAAATTCACATAGATATTTACTATGATAAATGGCAATTTTGAACCACAATACATCTATGTATTTTCACCAAATATGTTTCTCAATTACACACAAAAATGATCTCATCAACACAAAATTAATCAACAGCAATGACATCAATCAATCAAAACTCTATCTCCTGTTATCTCCCCCTATATCCATACTCTCCCTTTTTTGTTATATCCATACTCTCCCTTTTTTGTCAGGAACGACAAAGGGAAGCACTCAGATAGTTTCATATGGATCCGCCAGCACATCCTTGTTCAACAAATCCTTAACGTCCATCTCGATTTGGAAAATTCGGTCATTTGCACCAACAAAGTCCATTTGCAATTGAGCAACTGAATCATCAATCCGAACCACATATGAGCCAATCTTATTAATCTAACCATCATAGTGTGTATAGATCTTGATAATTTGTCTGTCAAAATGTTGTAAGTATTGCAGAAGTCTGACCATCAAAATGCTATTACACATTAGTCGTCTAGCCATCAAAATGTTGACACTGCTCTGTCAATTGTTTGACCTAATTGGTCAAAGCGTTGTAGATCGTACAAATTTGCTCCAATCAAGAGGAATCGAGAATAGATGGTGTCATGTTTTCAAAATTAATTAATTAGTAATTAACTTAGTGCTCCTCCCTGAACTTATTTACCAGGTAAATAAACTTCAAGAGTTCTAGGACCCTTTGACCAGAGGACTAACAGTTGAAGATTGAGTCACTTGTACTATTAAGATAGTCATTTCTACACTACATCACATTAATGATCAAAGAAAACTAAAACATCATAATATAACTTAAGATATAAATAACATCAAGTATCTCAGTCGAAAATCGATCACCAAGTTAAATATTAAAATATTCATCCCAAGTCTAATAGTCATGAAGCATCAAGAGTAGAGCTACAGGTTCGCCCACGCGAACCTGTAGCGTCTGCACATCCTCACATTTGAGGATTTGCGGATGTTTTATTTATTTTTTCACATATGCATATCCTTAAATGTGAGGATATGCATATGCTAAACGTACACCTAGGCGTATGTGTAGCATGACTTGAGCATCAAAGATCGAGAGATATCCAAACTCTCTAATCGGTGTGACAAAACACACTGTACAACACCCACAAATTCCCTATGAACTTATCTTCAAAATCTTTGTTATATTTGAACCACAATTAATCTGACAACCTAGAATCCAACTACTCAAATACCAGCCTGGCAAGGTCCTTAAAAGTCATCAACTTCCTGCCGAGATCCCCAGGTTCCATCCTCTAAAGGGCAATTCGTTGTATAACAATATTTTATAGGTGAAAAGATATTAAAGCATAAGTCTATGACTTAGTGAGTAAAATACATAGGAAAAATGTTATTAGGTAGTAAACTCAGCAATTTATGGAAGATTTAGAAGTCACATGCAACATTATGCAATACTCTATGTCAAGATAATAAAGCTGAAAAATCATGTTAATGTATTGTAATAATAATATATGATGTCACATGTAAACAAGTCATAACTACTCTTACATATGGTCTATATGTACTCTTAACCCTCTTACGATGAGGTTTGCGCGTGTATGATATATGGTACAACATTAATACCTTAGTGAGGTACAATAGCTAGTCACCATTGGTGGCCCAACCAGGTTCGGCCCCAAGTGATTCATACAACTAGAAATGCTACAAGTTTTGACCATCATTTTTTATGACAATGCCAGTCACTCTCGCCAATGGATTTAAGGCAACTTAACATCTTTAACTATGGACTATAGGGTCATGCCCGTGTACCAATATATACATGCTCTAGATACTTCACACATTTTTCTGATAGAAGTCATGTCATATAATGCAATTAATTATCTCATTTACAAACATGCACTTATAAAACTCATATGAAACATCAATAATTTTCCAAACACCCTTGTACACAAAATAGAGTTCACATCGTTATACAAAATATTTCATGTGTGTATAAAAGCATGCACATTTGACAATAAAAATAGACATGCTATAAAGCTTTGATAAAAGTTTCCACATGAATTTCACTCACCTTGGTCGCAAAGGTCCTTTTGGTAATAGTCCTCAAATCTTCCAATACTGTTTCTTTCGAAAGTTATACTATTAGTCACACGCCTAGGTTAAAATGCTCATAAAAACCCTAAAATGTAACTTTTAGACATTTCGACAGCTGATCGATCAATCGTTGTTTGGGAATGTTCGATCGTTTAGAACGTTTGATCGTTCTTGGCAACGTTTGATCATTGCTCATGACGTTCAATCGTTCATTGAGCAGAAACTTTGAAAACCTAAAAGGTCATACCTTTAACCTACTTAGCACGTTCCAACTTCCAAGACCCCAACATATATCATAACACCATTCTAAGGACAAACCAGACCTCAAAAGAATTTAACATCAAAGTTTAGACATTTCTCACCAAAAATCCAACATTTATCTTAAAACACTAAGGGGTTGTTTGGTTGCTGTTTTGGAAATAAGTTTTCTGTTTTGAAACAGCAAAACGCATTTCTGTAGCGTTTGACTAACCGTTTTAAAAACAAAAACAAGTGAAAATGAAAACCCCAAAAAACAAAAATCTGAAAACAACTTATACATGTTTCTGAAAATAATTTTCGGTGTTTTCATTTAGTCTTTCTTTGTTTTTTTTCACTGTTAAGAGAGATATTATATATATTGTTATGCATATAATTATATATTATATACTTAAACATACATACATATATAATATATTATATTTAGTTATTTACGTACTTATATTAATATTAGTATACTTATGACATCAAGGATAATATTATATAACATATATCATAAATTATTTAATATACTTCTAAATTATAATGCATAACATTATTGAATATAAGTTAACATATAACATTTAAAGTATAGACACATACACATAATAACATTTTATATAATTCTTAAATATATACATATAGCATTATAAATAACATAAATTATTGAATGTACATAAGTTTTTATATATATATATATATATATCATATAAAGTCGATCTTTATACGAGCTTATTTACGAACGTTACCCGAGTTGAACTGAGTTTAAACAAGTATGCATTGTTTAATAATCGAGCCTATTTTTGTGTTCATGAATAACCCATTTAATTAATAATTGAGTCGAGCTCGAGCTGATCCTAATCTAGCTAAGTTCGAGTATGTTCTTGAGTAGTTTTGTTTTTTACAGACCTCTGCTTCACTTCCATAGTAATTTATTTTATTTTTTTTCTGTTAGATGTTTTGTTTGATTCCATTCCATATATATATATAATATATATTATAATTATATATATATAATATTTATATATATATATATATATTATATATATATATAATATTAATATATATATATGAGTTGTTGCAAATTTTCTAATAAACCAATGTGGTAGAAATAAATTGTTTTTAGAATAGTTGTCCAAATGAAATTATACTAATTTTTTGTTTTTGGAAACACATTGTCTAACGCTTTTTTAGCAAAAAAAAAAAAAAAACAATAGAAATCGATTTGCCAAACAAGCCTTAAACTTCTTTAAAAACAAACTCCAACACACATGAATTACAATTAGGAGGTTAAGGTCTAGGTCATGTGGCATGATTAAAGGCATCACTCTAATTAGGAGGTCCTAGTTTGAGTCCTTGTAGAAAAAAAAAAAAAAAAGGTCTACATATCTCCCTCAAACTATTATCCAATTGACAATATCCTACAAATTTTCAATTGGAATAATGTCCCTTCAAACTACAAAAAAAGTTGTCAATGTCCCCCCAATGACAAAAATATCCTTAATAAAATAAAAAAAAAAAAGAATAAAAAAAAAGCCAAAACTAAAACTAAACATTAAAACAAAGGACAAAAAAAAAAAAAAACCAATAATATGGTGGCTGGGCCACCTCCTTTGGCCAAATGGTACCCATAAGATTACCTTTCAAACTTGCCTATGACAGCCATGGCAATGAGATCAAGAAATTAAACGGGTACCCTAGAAGAAAATATAAATTTTAGAGAGGTCTAGAGGTGTACCCATTTGGGCACGAAATGAGATGCACCAAATTTGTTCACACCATAGCCAAGAGAAATGCTAGATTTTCTTCTCTTGTCCTTCTTCTATCCTTCTATTTTTTAAAATCACCATTGGATCTGTGGTCCCCATGTGTAAACACACATGAGGACCACAGATCCAATGGTGATTTTGAAAAATAGAAGGATGAAAGAAGGATACAAAGAGATGCTGTAGCATTTCCCCCATAGCCAATGCTCTCACCATGGTAGCTATCCCTCTCGATGGCCGCCATGCTCATGATAACACAACCATTTTTGACAAGGCAATCTGGGTCACACATGCAAGATCTCTCTTGGGATTGATTTGGAAATAAAAAAGGGAAAATAAACTGGGTGATCGACCCCCTAATGTATCTCATGTTAACAAAAAATACCTTCTGTCAATTTTTTCTATCACATTGGACGGAAACCAAGTCACGTGCTACGCACGTGACTTTTTTCTATCAAAGCTTTTGAAAATGCCATTGGAGTAAAGTGTTACCAAAAAAAAAAAAAAGTAAAGAAAACTTAAATACAAAAAAAAAAAAAAAAATCAAACCAAACAAAACAAAAATAGATAAAAAAGAAAAGTAAAAAAAAAGGAAAATAAAAACCTGAAAAAAAGGGGAGTGGTTCGGCCACCCCACTTTTTTTTTCTTTAGCTATTTTTGTTTTAGTTTCTTTTTTTTTAAAAAAAAAAAATTTGTATTTAAGTTTTTTTTTATTATTATTTTAAAATATTTATTATTTTTTTGTTGTGACACTTTATCCCCTAAGTGCATTTTCTTTGTGACCCTAAGGGCATTTTCCAAAGTTTTCATAGAAAAAAGTCACATGCGTAGCATGTGACTTAGTTTTCATCCAAAATGTCAAAAAATATACTGAGGGTATTTTTTGTCAACTTAAGATACATTAAGGGTCAATCGTCTATTTTTAAATATTGGACGCTAAAACGCAAATGAATAGATACTTAGAGGTCAAAGTGTATTTTTTCCAAACAAAAAATATAGGCTCCATGGATGACTCTCACATTGTGCTGATATTTTCCACATTGCTTGTTAGGCATTAGGCTCCACACAAACAATTGGTCGCCTTCAAGAAAATTCATGTCTATGCCGAGGCTTAGCATCGACTTCAAATCACTATTCACGTGTGCAAATTCCTTAGTGTGGTGGATAGGTTTGGTATTTGCAGAATTCCAATGGGTGAACTCTCACTCTCCCCAAGGTGGTTTTTATTTTTATTTTTTATTTTTTTTATATTCATTTATAATTTATAAGGGTTTTTTTGTCTTATTGATTTTTTTTTAAAGTCATTTTCTGCTTTTTTGCTACCTTGAAAGGAAAATGACAACTTTTGATAATTTTGAAAGACATTGTCTAATTGAAAATTTAAAAGGCATTGCTAATTAATTGGTAGTTTGTCGGAATACGTGATTTTTTCTTCGAAAAAAAAACTCAAATTTACTTGGTGAGGATGAGGGATTGCTTCAAAATTTCACGGTGTCACGTTTAAATGGCCACGTGTATAGAATTCTCCAGTTATTCAAACAGTTTGCGGGACAATACACTTTACTCTAGAAGTATCAATCTATTTGCATTTTAGTGTTCAATGTTTAAAAAGTAACAATTGACACCCTCAATGTATCGTGCTGTGGCAAAAAAATCCTCTATTTATTTTTACTTTCACTTTGGTTAAAAAAAGTCACGTTCACAAAGCATGTGATTTTTTTCGACCAAAGTGACAAAAAATGCATTAGGGTAAAGTGTCAAGAAAAAGAAGTAAAGAAAACTAAAAAAGAAAAAGAAAAAAGAAACTTCAATACAAAATAAATAAAAAATAAATAATAATAAAAAAAGCCCAAACCAAAAGTGGAGGTGTTGGCCAAATGGAGTGCCTAGCCACCCCATTGGGCCAAAGGAGGTTGCTCGACCACTTTCTATGGCTGGATTGAAGGTGGCCGAAATCACTTTTAATGAGTTTGAGGGTTGCTCGGGCACCTCCATTTGGCCAAGTAGGTGACAGAGCTACCCCTATTTGATCGGTTTAAAGTGGTCGAACTATTTTCATGTGTCTAAATGAAGGTGGCTCAAATGCCACCAGCTTTGTTTTTTTAGTTTTTTTATTTAGCTATTTGGTTCGTTTTTTCTTTTTTATTATGTATTTTGTTTTAAGTTATTTTATTTTGAATTTTACCCCAAAGGGCATTTTTTGTCCCTTCAGTCGGAAAAAAGTCACTTGCCAAGTGACTTGGTTTTGGTCCAAAGGGAGAAAAATAGATAGAAAGTACTATTTGTTATCCTAAAATTTACTTTTTAAACATTAAATGATAATACACAAATGAGTGTATATTTAAGAGATAAAAGTGTATTTTCTCCCAAATTTTTGGCTCGCATATTTTCGGTATACAATTTTTACCCTCAAAACCGGTAAAAAAAAAAGCACGTAAGCACGAGCGGACTGCTCATTTCCTAGTTCACTTAATTCTCTAGGGTTTCGATCTCTCTCTCTCACATCGCGCGCCGTAGACATGGCGAAGCCAAGCCGACGCCGTCGGTCGCCGCCATCGGGGTCCGTGTCTATCTCGTCCTCTCGTTCCCGGTCCTACTCGGGCTCAGACTCCCGCTCCAGCTCTCGCTCACGATCCGTCTCTCGGTCGCGCTCGCATTCCAGATCTCGTTCGAGGTCCTTCTCCTCGTCTTCGTCTCCGTCGCGGAGCGTCAGTTCTCGAAGCCCGAGCCCCCCTCCTTTGAGGAAGAGGTCAGTCCGCTTTTAGCCCTTTTGGATTTGATATGCTAGGGCTTTAATTTTTCAATGTACAGCTTTTGGAATTAACTGAATTGAAACAGTATTTTTATCTATTTATTTATTATTATTATTATTATTATTTTTTTATGTTTTTCTAGAGCCAAGCGGGGTCTAATTTGTAGAAATTTTCTCTGTTCCTTGTTTTTGGGTTGTTGAGCGTGGTACCGGTAGCAAAATAGCGATATTGGGTAGTTTTTTTTTTGTTATTTTCTTTATTTTTGTAATTATTAACGGGGAGAAGATTAGATACTAAAAACTAAGGCCAGAAATTTTTGATACGATTCTCGAATCTAACACAAAATTAGTCTTTTGGCCAGTTTAATTAAATGGGTTAGGTTAAGGTTCACCTATTTAGTCTTATACCCATGCTTCAACACGCTTTGAACTTGACACCCTACATTTAGAGCTGACAATTTTTGATACGACCTGCTAACAAGACACACTTAGTGGGTTAGGGTTTAAGGTTATGACCCTTTTAATTATTTAGGTCAAGTTAGGATCGACCCACGTGAACAAAAATTGCCTCACCTACTAAAAACATAAGATAAGTGTCTAGCTCTGTTGTCTCTTATATCCCTATAAACCTAATAAAAAAATAAAAAATTATCCATAATTAAAAAATTTTAAAGTTAAAATAAATTACTTATAAAAAAAAAAGTGTCTAGCTCTGTAGCAAAAGAGTAGCCCCGTAGATAACAGAGTGCTGTAGTTTTTTATTTGGGTAGAATCAAATTTGACTAGGTTTGTGTGGGAATGGATATAGTTTTGATGTAACGAGCAACTTGCACTTCCTTTTAAACATGCAACACATTGATTTATAGGACCTTTTGCTTATTTTAATTGTAGGAATCACATGTTTTTTTCTGATTGTTTCTCTCTCCCCTTTTCCCCCCTTTTCCCCTTTTGATGTTATTTTGTTGTGTTTCTGGAATGATCATCATAGTCCTGCTGAGGTAGTAGCTAGAAGAGGTCGCTCTCCACCGCCACAATCGAAAAAGATTTCTCCACCCCCAAGGTGAAATTATTTTTTAACTTCTTATTATGATTAAACTTATAATAAAAAAAATTGAATTTGATTGAATTTCTGTTTTTCAGATTAGACCTTTTCTACCAATCTTCCATAAATTTGTAGCATGCATTTTAGTCCTTCCTATCAAGAAGGAAAGCATAAAACAAACATTTTAAGGGAATGAAGCTGAAAACTAACACAATACATTGAGAAAGCATGAGATATTGTTATATTTCCTGTGTACTTGGGTTGCGCCCCTTTGTGCTTTTATTGAGATTAAATTACTTGTAAAAAAGGAGAAGAAAAGAAAAGAGAAATAAATAGAGAAGGAGAGAGAAAAATAATGTTAAAGGAAGCAAAAGTGGTACCCTAGATTTAGGGTACTACTTTTGGTTTTCTTGGTGTTCCCTTAGTTTTAGGAGTTTTTCCTATATTTAGGGAAGGAAATGAGATTTAGGGATGGTGCTGCTGCTAGTGCTCATAGACTTGAAATAATGCAATTATATTAACGCCCGCAATAATAACATATAATATCACGGCAACACTTATTGTACCATATTAGAAAGTGTAAGTAAGCTTAAATCTGACATAATATTTTGATAAAGTTCAAGATGTTTTAATATGTGGGCTGAGTGTTTATTTTTTATGATGAAATTTGGTACAATTATAGGAATCTCAACTCGAAGCATTCTCCAGTTTTTTTAATTAGAAATATGATTTAAACGTTTTGATAATTGTTGTCTTTGATCTTAATGGTTTACATGCATCTTTTATTTTATTTTTTATTTTTTTTATGAATAATAATTTATTAAAAAAGAAGAAAGACTCGCGTACACAAAAAGTATACAAGAGAAGCAACCACCCTAATTGGGATGGAATTATAAAAAGTTAACAAGATCTACAAGACTAGAGAAAGAGAAATTAGGAGCAAGAGCTATAGCCCAATGTAAAAGAGAACTCAAGAAGGAGGATTTTAGTTGTAGCGCATTAGACTTGCTGTCTTCGAGAAGATGTCGATTTCTTCTCTCAAAATGCTTTAGATTAGAAAAGTAGGGATGACTTTCCATATAGCCTCATTGGATTTTCTCCTCCTTTGCGTCTTCCAACAATGAAGTAGCTTTAGAATATTGTTAGGCATGACCCACGAGACACCAAACAAGATGAGAATCAAGTGCCATATCTCGCTAGTAAGCTCACAATGAATGAGAAGGTGGTTTATGGTCTCCTCGCTCTTCTTGCAAAGAGAACACCAATTGACAAGGGTAAGAACCCGCCTTTGAAGGTTATCAATCGTATGAATTTTACCCAAAGATGCTCTTCCATCAGGGAGCCTTCACCTTCCAATAGATATGCTTAGCTACATATTTTTTTTGATAAGTAAGTAGAAATTTTAAAAAAAGCGTAAAGCGCAGCCCTGGTACACAGGAAGTATACAAGGGACTGCCTAAGAAAGAGGGAAGAAAAATGTACAAGAAATTCATTAAAGCTTATCACTAAGGAGGTCTATATTTTTTATTATTCAATGTTTCCAAGAGCTTTGGACTTCTAGCATTCTACACTCACATTGCCATTTGAAAGAGACTCTCACAAAACAGTTCAAGTTTAATCCAACTAAAACTTCCCTTTAGCACTGGTCAAAGTCATTGTGGTTATTGATTATTTAGAAAATAAAATACATTCTAGAACAAACCATTGGTCTTTGGACTAAATCACATCACCTTCATCCCTAAAGGAGACAGAAGAAATAACCCATTAATAAAATGGCAGTCACTAGAAACCACAAAGGTCATTCGTCGGTTAGACTATTGCCAGAAATACTTCAATAATGAGTAGCATCAAGATGTAATCACAATATTGTCTAGATGGTTGATACAGAATGTGCTCAGCCACTAAATACTATCATAATTTTTATTTTCATTATTCGACCTGTGCATCAGTTTGCTCTAAAAAAATAAACTTTTAACCATAATTTAAAGCATAATTACCGGCGCCTTGAGGAAGTGGGGACCGTCTGCGAAGTGGACTGCCACGCATCCTTCTGGAAGAGGCCATATCAAGATGCTAATCAGTTGAATGCCTATCAAAATCAGTGAAGACATGAAACTAGCAAATTGTAATTTGTAGCGAACCTTGCAGGCGATCTATTGCGCCTAAGTGGAGATAGACCTCTGCCAGGAGATGTGGGTCTCCTCCTCGGAGGTGTATCACCACGTCGATAAGGAGATTCTACTCGACGACGCACAGGAGAATCTGCACGACGACGTGGGAGGAGAATCTGGCAGTCGTCTAGGAGATCCACCCCTTTGAGCAACAGGGATCTCCTTCTTGGTGAGGCAGGAGGCTTCCGACCGGGAGAAGCTAATGTCATCATAAGTAAAGGACTATTACAAAACACATCAAAAAACTGTACAATGTACCACCCCATGAACCTAGTGTAAGGAGCGCACCTTCCCTCTGCCGCTTGAGTCCATCCTTCTCACCATCAGCACTGACGCTATCAATTTTGGGAGCATCTCTCTTCGAAGCATTGGCAATGGCTTTTAGGGGTGGTGAAACCTTCTGTCGTGGAGGCAATGTGAACCTTGCTTGAATAACATTCCCATCAATTTGGGCCTGCATTAAGCCAAATTAATAGCATCAATTCCTGACACAACATGTTTCCATACATCTAATAATTCTACTCCAACATTGCACTAAAACCTACGCCATCCATGAATAACTGGGCCTTTTCAGCATCCACTCTTGCCTTGAACTCCACATATCCATATCCTTTCGGAAGATTGACCTGCAAAGATGGAACAAGCTTCAATTACTTTCACAGGAAAAAATGACCTGCAAACAGGAAACAAGCTTCAAACCATGATGTGACATCCACAACAAACTTACAGTGCGATCCATTCCCAGCTCCACATTAACAACTTCGCCAAAGTTACCTAAGGAGTACAAATACAAGGTAAGAATATAAAAAACCACCAACTGAAATATCAACATATGAAACATCAGCTACTAAAATTCTTTATAACCTAGAAATAATTAGAGATTCCTTCAATAAATTCACCAATTCATGCACATTAGAATAAAGCTCTTCAATTTTATAAATTAAAACTCTAAAATAACTTCCTAATTCCAGGACATATTATCAAGTAAACTGAAAAGAAAATGCCTTCATTGTCATGTGAAAGCTAGCATAACAACAATCAACTGCAACGCTTTTATTTGTCGTGTTAAAGCTATTACAAGTACAGATGGCAGTGACAACTAGCAGCGCTTTGTGAACTCATAAAATAAGATAGGACAGCATCGTGGAAAAAAGATTTATGGTCGAGCATGATTCTACTTTTCATTCCAAAATCTTTTCTCCTTTTGCTTTAGCAGCTAAATTTAACACAACGTTTAAACATCATTAAATCTTAAAACAACTGATTAACTTACCGAATATATTTCTTTTAAATGGCCTTCATTTCATTCCTGCTGAGTTTGTCAACGTGAAGAACAAGTGACTCTTGAATAGGAGAAGCTTTCCTGAAATCCATATGTGATTTTAACACATGCAAGAAACACATGAGTACTCCTTTTCTTTCTTTTTCTCTTTTTGCAGGGGGAAGTAAATGCTATGAGACCGTCAAGGCATGAATTAATAGTTAGATTTATTATTAAGAGAATCTTGACCTGCTAATAGAACTCTAACAAACAAAATATACAAAAAGAGAAAAGAGAAGTTTTGACAGTAAGTTCATCAACCCAAATATAAATTCTCGCAGATGTATTCTACACTTTTAATGTAAGATATGCAAGTAACAAGTGACCAGCTCTCGAAGTACTCAATATAGGCTCACAAGCTACCTCCTATATATTTCATCCAATTATTAAGTAGGGAACCACAGTATGGCCTGCTCAATAGTTGAATAAAGAGGGTAAGAAAAGAACTAAAGTTCAACCTCATAACTCTCTCTCAGTCACATCAAGGACATGCCTAAAACAGAATATAACTTTTAAAACAAGCAGAAGAATTCCCTAATATTCTAAACTAAAAAACCTGACTAACAGTAACATAGGGTTGCAAACCTGCTTTCCAGAAAAGAAAGCTACAGGGCGACTGAAACTGTGTAGCTGAAGGCACAGAGAAACAACTTTTTTTCTTACAAGTAATCGACATCATTAAAAAACGAAGAGCAAAGCTCAGGTACACAAGGAGTATACAAAGAAAACACTAAGTTAAACGGAGAAAAAAGAACAAGAAAATCATGAAAACTAAGCAAATTAGGATACACAACGCAATTGTCTAAAGGTAGAGTATTGAAAAAGAAAAGCTTGAGCTCCACCACCGTCCTATCACGGTTTCTCAAACTTTTATCATTTTATTCCTCCAAAGACACCACAAAGTCATTAAGACACTATCTTCCACACAGCTGCACTCTGAATACTACCATATAACCTTCTTCAACAAACAAACAAGTCTGCTACTCGCCTAGGTGATAGCACTCTACAAGGCACAAGTGACTCACAATGAAGAAGAAACTGGTCTACAGACTCCTCGTTCCTCTTACACAAAAGCACCAATCGACCACAATAATATGTTGCTTCCTAAGGTTATCCATGGTCAAAATCTTCCTAGCTCAAAGGAACCTTAATCCATCAAATACTCTTCCAAGGGAAGGAGGAGCCATCTTGAGGGACAAAGACGTTGTAGAAAAGCTAACATCGAACAACCCTCTCTTGGAGGGGTCTAGCAAAGCTTGTCTTTACCTCCGTCTCAAGCTACAGTAGTATATCAAGTTAGCGTCATTACATTATATCTCAGACTGTCTTATAGTGTAACAATCTTGGAATGCAAAGAACTTTTTAATTGATAAAAAAAATTGAATCTTGCTATAATATACAAGAACAAAAATGGGACATACCCCATCTTTTAAGCATTGGCAATAATAGTACACAAGTTCGTAAGAGAAACATGCGAGTGTAAGCGATAGTTATGTATTCTCCCCTAGCACAAATGGGAATATTCTGTTCATGCCTCGGTTTTTAAGATTGTCTCCCTCAATTGTTTCTTCGTACTTCATTTTGGCTCGTAAAATTAGTCCTTGAAAGATGATTTAAGAGTCTGGAATGAATAGGTGTTTCGTAATGTGGTAACCCTTTAAAAAACTCTTTTGGATGATTTATGTGTTCTTGATGGTTTGGAGGAAGAGAGAGCTTTATTTGATGAAGAGAAATTGAGGAGACTCTTAGTTATTAGTGAGTTGGAAAAAGCTACTTTATTGGAGGAGATAAGTTCGAGGCAAAAGTCAAGGGCGCTATGGTTACAAGAGGGTGACAAATGCACAAAGTTTCTTCAAGGGGTGGGCAACCCGAATGGGAGAAACAACCTCATTGAATCGCTGCTAGTAAATGGCTTAGTTTCTTCTAATCAAATTGTAATCAAGGATCACATTGTGCATTTTTATGATGTTTTTTGAACAGTTTTGTTGGTGGCCCAAAGTGGATGGCCTTGCTTTTGATTTCATTGATGAGGAGGTGGCCACTTGGTTAGAGAGACAATTTGAGAAGAGTGGGGTTCTTTAGGTGGTGAAGGGTATGACCGATGAAAAGGTGCCAGATCCTGATGGCTTCACTATGGCTTTCTTCCAAGTTTGCTGGGATGCGAGGTAGATATTATGGGGGTTTTACATGATTTTCATGCTAGAGGTAAGTTTGAAAAAAGTTTTAATGCCAGTTTCATTGTTCTCATTCTGAAGAAATCAGCGACTATAGATCTGAAGGATTTTCGACCTATTAGTCTTGTAAGTGAAGTTTATAAGATCATTGCCAAAGTCCTAACCAATAGGATGAGAAGGGTTGTGGAGAAGATTATTTCAAAGCATGAGAATGCTCTTGTTAGATGTTGGCATATCCTTAACTCTGTACTCATAGCGAATGAATGTTCAGATAGTAGGATCAGATTTGGTGTGCCAGGAATGATTTGCAAATTGTATACTGAGAAGGCCTATGATCATGTCAATTGAGAGTTCATATTATACTTGTTGAGGAGGTGCGGATTTGGGGAGAAATGATGCTCTTGGATAGCTCATTGCATTTTTTCGGTGTGCTTTTCCATTTTTGGTGTATGGCAATCTGTCCAATTTTTTCAGTAGTTCTCGTGGTTTGAGATAGGGAAATCCCTTTTTCTTTTTTCTGTTTGTTATTGTTATCGAGGATACCTTAAGTAAAATGATTTTTGCAATTGTTAACAAAGGCTTTCTTTCAAGTTTTTTTGTGGGGTCTAAGCACTCTGGCGTGGTAAACATATCCTATCTTTTGTTTGCGGATGACACTTGGTTTTTTATGGGGCCATTCTTGACCACCTTTGCTATCTGCATGTCTTATTTTTCTGCTTTGAAGTTGTTTATGGTTTGAAAATTAATTTGGCTAAATTTGAATTAGTTCTGGTGGGTAATGTCAATAATGTGGATGGTTTGGTTGGTATTGGGCTGCGGGGTTTCTTCTTTACCTTTGAAGTATCTTGGTGTTCCACTGGGAGCATCTTACAAGGTTAAGTCTATTTAGAACGGTGTTATTGAGAAGATAGTGTTGTTTGGCTAGTTGAAAAATTATGTACTTGTCTAAGGGTGGTAGGATTACCTAAATCAAGAGCATTGTTTGGCTAGTTTGCCTACTTATTTTATGTCTCTTTTTTCTTTCTGCACTGGTGTTGCGATCCAGATAGAGAAGCTACAACATGATTTCTTCCAGGGTGGGTTAGGTGAGGAGATCTAATTTCACCTGGTAAGTTGGTCTAAGGTTTGTTCTTTGATTTCTGAGGGAGGGTTGGGGGTTTGAAACTCGTTGTCCAATCGTGGTCTTTTGGAAAATGGCTATGGCGCTTTTTGTATGAGAGGGGCTTGGTGGAAAGTTGTGGTGGATACTAAATATGTTAGCTCGTGGGATGGGTGGTGTTCTGAAGAGGTTCTTGGGTTGTATGGCGTGGGGCTATAGAATAATATCAGGAAGGGTTGGGGGCGTTCTCTAGTCATACCAGATTTTAGGTTGGAGATGGCTTCTAGATTAGATTTTGCAATGACTTGTGTTAGGCTCTTAAGGAAGCTTTTTTGGATTTGTCTAGTATTGCTTCTGTTAAGGATGCTTTCATATCGGTTCATTTGGAGCTTTATAGTGGGATCCTTTTAATGGAATGTAAGTTTGATTAGAGCGGCTCATGATTGGGAGGCGGTTGTCTTTGCTTCATTCTTCAATTTATTGTACTCTCTTAGCTTGAGACGGAGGTAAAGACAAGCTTTGCTAGACCCCCTCCAAGAGAGGGTTGTTCGATGTTAGCTTTTTCTACAACGTCTTTGTCCCTCAAGATGGCTCCTCCTTCCCTTGGAAGAGTATTTGATGGATTAAGGTTCCTTTGAGCTAGGAAGATTTTGACCATGGATAACCTTAGGAAGCAACATATTATTGTGGTCGATTGGTGCTTTTGTGTAAGAGGAACGAGGAGTCTGTAGACCAGTTTCTTCTTCATTGTGAGGTCACTTGTGCCTTGTAGAGTGCTATCACCTAGGCGAGTAGCAGACTTGTTTGTTTGTTGAAGAAGGTTATATGGTAGTATTCAGAGTGCAGCTGTGTGGAAGATAGTGTCTTAATGACTTTTGTGGTGTCTTTGGAGGGAATAAAATGATAAAAGTTTTGAGAACCGTGATAGGACGGTGGTGGAGCTCAAGCTTTTCTTTTTCAATACTCTACCTTTAGACAATTGCGTTTGTGTATCCTAATTTGCTTAGTTTTCATGATTTTCTTGTTCTTTTTTCTCCGTTTAACTTAGTGTTTTCTTTGTATACTCCTTGTGTACCTGAGCTTTGCTCTTCGTTTTTTAATGATGTCGATTACTTGTAAGAAAAAAAAGTTGTTTCTCTGTGCCTTCAGCTACACAGTTTCAGTCGCCCTGTAGCTTTCTTTTCTGGAAAGCAGGTTTGCAACCCTATGTTACTGTTAGTCAGGTTTTTTAGTTTAGAATATTAGGGAATTCTTCTGCTTGTTTTAAAAGTTATATTTCTGTTTTAGGCATGTCCTTGATGTGACTGAGAGAGAGTTATGAGGTTGAACTTTAGTTCTTTTCTTACCCTCTTTATTCAACTATTGAGCAGGCCATACTGTGGTTCCCTACTTAATAATTGGATGAAATATATAGGAGGTAGCTTGTGAGCCTATATTGAGTACTTCGAGAGCTGGTCACTTGTTACTTGCATATCTTACATTAAAAGTGTAGAATACATCTGCGAGAATTTATATTTGGGTTGATGAACTTACTGTCAAAACTTCTCTTTTCTCTTTTTGTATATTTTGTTTGTTAGAGTTCTATTAGCAGGTCAAGATTCTCTTAATAATAAATCTAACTATTAATTCATGCCTTGACGGTCTCATAGCATTTACTTCCCCCTGCAAAAAGAGAAAAAGAAAGAAAAGGAGTACTCATGTGTTTCTTGCATGTGTTAAAATCACATATGGATTTCAGGAAAGCTTCTCCTATTCAAGAGTCACTTGTTCTTCACGTTGACAAACTCAGCAGGAATGTGAATGAAGGCCATTTAAAAGAAATATTCGGTAAGTTAATCAGTTGTTTTAAGATTTTAATGATGTTTAACGTTGTGTTAAATTTAGCTGCTAAAGCAAAGGAGAAAAGATTTTGGAATGAAAAGTAGAATCATGCTCGACCATAAATCTTTTTTCCACGATGCTGTCCTATCTTATTTTATGAGTTCACAAAGCGCTGCTAGTTGTCACTGCCATCTGTACTTGTAATAGCTTTAACACGACAAATAAAAGCGTTGCAGTTGATTGTTGTTATGCTAGCTTTCACATGACAATGAAGGCATTTTCTTTTCAGTTTACTTGATAATATGTCCTGGAATTAGGAAGTTATTTTAGAGTTATTGAATTTATAAAATTGAAGAGCTTTATTCTAATGTGCATGAATTGGTAATTTATTGAAGGAATCTCTAATTATTTCTAGGTTATAAAGAATTTTAGTAGCTGATGTTTCATATGTTGATATTTCAGTTGGTGGTTTTTTATATTCTTACCTGTGTATTTGTACTCCTTAGGTAACTTTGGCGAAGTTGTTAATGTGGAGCTGGGAATGGATCGCACTGTAAGTTTGTTGTGGATGTCACATCATGGTTTGAAGCTTGTTTCCTGTTTGCAGGTCATTTTTTCCTGTGAAAGTAATTTGAAGCTTGTTCCATCTTTGCAGGTCAATCTTCCGAAAGGATATGGATATGTGGAGTTCAAGGCAAGAGTGGATGCTGAAAAGGCCCAGTTATTCATGGATGGCGTAGGTTTTAGTGCAATGTTGGAGTAGAATTATTAGATGTATGGAAACATGTTGTGTCAGGAATTGATGCTATTAATTTGGCTTAATGCAGGCCCAAATTGATGGGAATGTTATTCAAGCAAGGTTCACATTGCCTCCACGACAGAAGGTTTCACCACCCCTAAAAGCCATTGCCAATGCTTCGAAGAGAGATGCTCCCAAAATTGATAGCGTCAGTGCTGATGGTGAGAAGGATGGACTCAAGCGGCAGAGGGAAGGTGCGCTCCTTACACTAGGTTCATGGGGTGGTACATTGTACAGTTTTTTGATGTGTTTTGTAATAGTCCTTTACTTATGATGACATTAGCTTCTCCCCGTCGGAAGCCTCCTGCCTCACCAAGAAGGAGATCCCCTGTTGCTCAAAGGGGTGGATCTCCTAGACGACTGCCAGATTCTCCTCCACGTCGTCGTGCAGATTCTCCTGTGCGTCGTCGAGTAGAATCTCCTTATCGACGTGGTGATACACCTCCGAGGAGGAGACCCACATCTCCTGGCAGAGGTCTATCTCCACTTAGGCGCAATAGATCGCCTGCAAGGTTCGCTACAAATTACAATTTGCTAGTTTCATGTCTTCACTGATTTTGATAGGCATTCAACTGATTAGCATCTTGATATGGCCTCTTCCAGAAGGATGCGTGGCAGTCCACTTCGCAGACGGTCCCCACTTCCTCCAAGGCGCCGGTAATTATGCTTTTAAATTATGGTTAAAAGTTTATTTTTTTAGAGCAAACTGATGCACAGGTCGAATAATGAAAATAAAAATTATGATAGTATTTTAGTGGCTGAGCACATTCTGTATCAACCATCTAGACAATATTAGTGATTACATCTTGATGCTACTCATTATTGAAGTATTTCTGGCAATAGTCTAACCGACGAATGACCTTTGTGGTTTCTAGTGACTGCCATTTTATTAATGGGTTATTTCTTCTGTCTCCTTTAGGGATGAAGGTGATGTGATTTAGTCCAAAGACCAATGGTTTGTTCTAGAATGTATTTTATTTTTCTAAATAATCAATATACCACAATGACTTTGACCAGTGCTAAAGGGAAGTTTTAGTTGGATTAAACTTGAACTGTTTTGTGAGAGTCTCTTTCAAATGGCAATGTGAGTGTAGAATGCTAGAAGTCCAAAGCTCTTGGAAACATTGAATAATAAAAATATAGACCTCCTTAGTGATAAGCTTTAATGAATTTCTTGTACATTTTTCTTCCCCTTCTTAGGCAGTCCCTTGTATACTTTCTGTGTGCCAGGACTGCGCTTTTGCGCTTTTTAATCTATTGTCTCTTACTTATCAAAAAAAAAATAAAAATATAGAATTTTTGGAATTAAAGACCTTACAAAAGGTTACAAACAACAGTGCTCATAAGATGTATTTTTATATCTGATTTTGTGAGATAGTAAGATATATGCAGGATTACAAATATGTCCAGGACATAATGAACTTGTTCCCCCCTTTCCCCCTCATATTTACGGCACTTCCCTGGTGACAATTGCCCTTAGGTACTTGCTAATGTCCCAATATCTGACACCTGTCTAAACACCTACGATGGTCAACCTTTACTTAAAAAGAATGTGCATAAGAACTAGGATATTTTTCTTTTTTGTTAAGTAACTTTTTGACCAGTAATTATTTTGATTATCTGTATGCTCTCTAAAACTCTTGTACTTCAAGCTTAGGTAACGCTTGTATTTTTTTTGGGTATGTAAGAGGTTATGGGTAGCAGCGTATGAGACATTACTTTTGATTGTCTTTAAAATCTGCCTTTCATGCTTTTTAATGCAATTTCGATCACGATTTTTATAGATATATGTATATATATCTGCCTTCGGCTTTTCTAGGCCCCTTGAGAACTCTTGGCTTTTATTCATATACTCATGATGCACAAACATGTGTGCCTGTTGTATGCTTATGTTTAGAAATTTATTAACTTGTATCTTGAAAATGACATTGTATTTCAATTCAGTACACCTCCAAGACGAGCTCGTAGTCCTCCTAGAAGGTCTCCTATTGGTCGTAGACGTAGTCGATCTCCTATTCGTAGGCCTGCTCGCTCACGTTCACTATCAGGGTCCCCGCGCAGGTAACTTTCAGATATCTAGATCTTTTCTCATTATAATCTTAAGTGGTTTGTTTTCTAGTTCTCTGAATACTGTCAGCTCTCTTTTCTTTGTTTTGTTTGCTTCTGTTTATATGTCAGATTCATTATGTTTGGGTGGAGTTAAGGTTTATAACATTTTTGTTATTGGCTTCTAAGTTGTGGAGCTCTAATGGATCTTATAGGATTGCTTCATTTGAGGGTGTGCCACCATGTTTCTTTTGGCTGTTGTACATGAGGAAGTAGTGTTATTGGCTTCTAAGTTGTGGAGCTCTAATGGATCTTATAGGATTGCTTCATTTGAGGGTGTGCCACCATGTTTCTTTTGGCTGTTGTACATGAGGAAGTAGTGGGGATGTTTTCCCTGTACATCTGCATTTTACCTAGAGAGGTGGTGGATTTGTTGGTTTGTTAGAAAAGGCATACTGGTAGACATAGTGGTGGTAGTGCGATATGGATGTAGTTCCTCTTATGTAGTGCCTTTCAACAGAAAGATATGCTAGAAGTTTATCGAGTTATCATTACTACAGCTTAACATGCACAATTGCAGATCATGTATTGGAAGTAAGTCATTTATTTTACCCTTTACTCTTGGCTAGGGTGACCAAGAATATCTGGGATATTGGTAGGTCATGGCATAGCCAGAAGTAAGTGTCTGTATTGTCATTATCTTGTTATTAGACAATACTGGTATTTCTTTCTAAAGGCTAGACTTAAATAACTCCATCTGTCCTTAAATTTGTTAGTTGTGTCATGTCCTTTGTTCATACGATGCAATGCTTATTTTTGCTTCTTGCATAAAGCTTCTCTACGTGCTGAAGTTGTATAGGAAGATTATGTGAGCTTCAATTCACTACTTGTGCTACAACTTTTAAATCGAATTACGCTTTATATGTTGTTGAGTATTACGAAATACTATTTCCCCTATATTTTGAGCTGTAAGTTTTTGTTTACTTTCTAACTTAAGCATGTCTTTTACTGTGGTGCATTGTCTACCACAGAGGTCGAGCACCAGTCCTGAGACGTGGGAGGTCGTCATCCTACTCTAAATCACCTAGTCCACGCAAGGTTTGTGTGTTTGTTTCTTTAGTTTAAAAGAGAATTTATCTAACTTGATGTTTGACATGGCTTCATCCTGCCTAATTATGACAGGTAGCCCGGAGATCAAGGAGTCGTAGTCCGAGAAGGTAATTTCTCTCCATGAATGTTTACTTTTGTTTTCCATCTGAATAAATTTCGTTTGGATTATTTCTTTATGAAAATTGTTTGAACATATTATTGTATGTTTCTTATGAAGTTGCGAGAGGACTTTCCTTCAATTTCATGTGGTTCATTATGTACAAGATATAAACCTTGGATACTGTCCCTTTAATTTTTTTTTTTTTGTCTTAAAACACCAAAATTATTAAACTCATGTTCCCAATGAAAAGTTGGATTTCCCATATATTAAGTCCCACCCCCCCCCGCCAAAAAAAGAGGGAGAAAACTATGTAACCTTGATTGCTTAGTTCACGATCGGCTCATTTATTAAACGAACCGAATTCAAGTCGAGTTTCTACAAGCAGGTTATTGAATGGACTTGTTCATTTACATCCAGACATGGTCGACCACAATAATTGACACATAAGCTCTCTAATTATTTGGTTTTTAAGGGTAAAACTACTATCTCAATGCTCATCGATGGGAATGATGGCAAAGACACTGCCTCCAACCACGAGTTGCCAATTACTCTACTGGGTTCTTTTGTATAATCAGTTGAGGAAAATGGGAAAGAAAAGAAGAAAAGAGAGAGACTCGGTTTTATTAAGCTCTTTTGTTAAATCTATAGCTTTGATACCATGTCAGAGTATAGGCATGTACAAAAGAGGTTCTGTGAAAGATTACACAGCCGCATAACCCATTACTTTTTTTAGGATTAATCAATTACTATCAATCCATTCGAGAATAGGAACACCTAATGGTGACAGCTAGAGTAGGAACACCTCACTCTTTTTAGAATAGGGATACTTGTTCCTTTTCTTTCTTACAAAGCTAAATAACTTGGGTTTAGGACTTGTGTTGGCAGCTTTAAATGTTTCACTCCTTCATGGATTTTTGTTTGTTCTGATGAGAAGATTGCTATGTGTAGGCCTTTGAGAGGAAGAAGCAGTAGCAACAGCAGCCGCAGTAGTTCACCACTACCACCTCGTAAGCCATAGGTAATCACGGCCTCTCTCTCTCTCTCTCTCTCTCTTCCCCCCGCCCCCCCACCTGGAATTCCCACCCATGTGAATGATGTAAGGTCTAGGTTTGTTGACAATGAAAACAAGATATTATGCTGGTAATACGCTCTTCGCAGGTGTTACCATTTAGGGTTTATATCAGTTATGTTGGAGGCTATATTTTGTACTGGTTGTTTATTAATTTCTTAATAGTACTTTTTAGTCGGAATTTCTGAATGAAAAAAACAATATGCAAAGGGTGTTTTCCTGCTTTTATTAGAGCTACATGGAAGTTCAGTTTGTATGTTGATATTTGGTTGGTAAAAGTATGGAAACATGCAGATTATTTACCCAAAGCTAATATTTACTGAGAAAATGAATGAACTTTTTCTTTTCAGCCGATTGCCAGCCCACAATTAAGCATTCATTTTTTATTGGGCTATTATGTTCTATCAAAAATGAAAAGAGAAAATTAGGAATGTGCCAATTGGTTCAAATGTTAAGAAATTAAAGATTGAATTTCGTTTTCATCCAGATTTAGTTTATGGATCGGGTGGGGTTAGACAATTCACATGGGTTATGTACATTTCTGTCTAAGACAGTTAATTAAAAGCTGTTTTTTTAATGCCTTTCAAATGTGCTCTTCTGATTATCTATTTTTTTTTTTATACTATTTAAATATTGTTTTGGTTTTCTTTATTTATTTTTATTTCTTTTTTAAGGATCATATTTTTTCATTGGTCATTTTTCCAACGGTTATATTTTTCAACGGTCATTATTTTCTAATGAGCATATTTTTCAATGGGAGTAATGATACATGTGATTTTTAAAATTACATTTGTTTTAAAATCATTATTGAATCAAAATTTAATAATTATTTATTACAAATAAAATTGTAATTTTAAAAATCATATTAGTTTTAGATAGACACAAGGAGGACGTGAGAATGTCATATATCATTACTTTTCTAATGATTGTATTGTCCTATTGATCACATGGCATTCATCACGTGGAGATCCAATTTTGTTTGAACGAACTCCAAGTTCATTCCAGCGAATTTGTGCACGATTATGTTTTTATTAATTAAAATGTATACCCATTGTTGACTATCCTAGTGATTGAATGCTTACAACCCAAATTTGATTTGTTAATCATTTGGAGACCAAAAAAACTCTGGGGAACTATTATTTGCTCGCTTTAAAACTTTTTGACACTCTTTGATTATTCTTGATAAATTAAAGCCTAGAATAACATTCTTTATTGATTACACTAGATATTTCGATGATCTACCTAAGATCCTTGATAATTAGTGTCAACGCCTGTCAAACATTATTTGCTTTGATAAGACGTAACTGGGTAACTTTAACTTCTTTTCTAACTTATTTATATAAAGCTTCTTTCCTCAAATATTATGATTCCCGCTTTAAATTTTACTTACTACTCTCCAAAATTTTTTATTATTTTTTATCCGTAAAATATAACAGATTTACCTTGTCCTCGAGGTTAAACTTCTTAATTATAGGAATTATAATCACAAATACATTGAGGCATTGAAGTCAAGTTATGACTTAGTCTGTCTTGAAAGAGTGCCCATAAATCGCTCGCATTATGGGCTGGTCTAGGCCCTTCCTAACTAGTGTCCCATCAAGTAAGGTGTTAGAGCATTAGCAGCAGCTTCCCTTAAACCCCATTCCCTTCTCTAGTGTAGGGAAAACTGTTAAAAAAATATAAAAAAGTCCCTGCAGCAGCTTCCCTAAGTGTTCCCTGAACTATAGAAATACCAAGGGAACCACTTTTGGTTCCCTTCATCTAGGGAACAAAAAATGGTTCCCTTAGCATTATTTTAATATAAAAACTTTCTCTCTCCTCTCTCTCTTCTCTACCATTTGTTTAAAACAATATTTAAATAATTTCTCTTTCATCTCTCTTTCTTCTAGCATTTAATTTAAATAGTATTTAATTCATATAAAGAAAGATGAAGGGAAGCTGCTGTGGAGTGCATTTATATAGGGAACTAAAAAATGGTTTTGTTCCCTACATTATAGAAAAGTTGAAGGGAAGCTGCTGCTAATGCTCTTATTATGGTAAAGTTGATTTTTACTGTACATTTTAGTTGTATGACTGTCTATTAAATAACATATTTTTAAAGTAAAGCTCAAGTAAGGAGTTTCAGCTTATGGTTGTCTTCCCTTACCCTTTTTGCATATAAAGAAAAAGAAAAAAAGAAAAAGTTTTCTTCAAGTATTGTGTTTTATGCATCCAAATTTCTTTGAATACAATAAGGAACTAGAATTATTTTTTAGTTTTTGAAATTGCCACTCAAATATCCAACACAAAAAAAAAGTGTAACACAATTGAAATTTATTCATTATTTTAAATGATTATTTATTACTAAAAAGTGTAGTTCAATTTCAAAAAAATTATAGGTTTAAATATGTTGACAAATTTCGTTGTGAAAAGGGTAATAGAAAACTTCCACGAAATATTTTTTTGGGAATTGGTGTCACAAAGAAGGTATGGGAGAAAAAGCAAATCATAGGAAAATAATTTATTTCTTGTTTAATTCCACGTTCTTAAAATATTGGAAAATATTTTTGTCCATTAATTGAAGGAAAATGTAAGGAAAAAATCATCCGGTATTTTCTTATGAATTATTCTCTCTCCATGTTAATTCGAACTAACCAAAAGTATGAGAAGATATTTGGTAGGCATATATTTGGAAAAATATTTCTTTCGTAGTTTTGCTAAAGAGAGCCTCTTCTATCCGGTCTATCTGTAAAAATGGGGTTTTACAGCCTCCAATCAAAATATGACACATCTGCAAAAAGTATCAAATACAATAAGAAGCAAAACACCATATCAAAAACCAAACCAACCCATTCTAACCCTAGTTAATTACACATAAACTATCCTCACCTCCCCACCTCCGAACGCTGCCGCTGGAAGCCTTCGTCGGAATCCTGCTGGCCAGATTCAACCGTTGCTAGATTAGGCTGTGGCCCTGTAGATGAGACCAAGGGAGGGAGAGAAAGATGAATCAAGAGAGGGAGAGAACAAGAAATGAGGTTCCGGTAGATGAGAACCAAGAGAGGGAGATAGAGAGAGAGATGAACTGAGAGAGAGAGAGAGGTTACCGATGGCCAGATCCAGTCGTGTACACGGCCACAGAAGGCCGGCCAAATAGCCAGATCAGGTCGTGGCCGCTGGCCGGCCTGCTATGGCCAGTGGCCAGTGGCCAAGACTTGCCACTGCCTAATCTGGCTGTTTGGCCGACCTTTTGTGACCGTCGGAAGCCTTTCCCTCTCTCGGTTCATCTCTCTCTCTCTCTCTCTCTCTTGGTTCTCATTTACCGGAACCTTATTTCTCAAGCACTCCTCATTCTCCTCAAAGGAAAAGCCAACATTGACGACGTAGCAAACCCATAAATTTCTTCCTCCTTCGGCTAGCAAAATAGACCCCCCAAATTTCTTCCTCTATCTCTCTCTTCGTTCTCATCTACCAGAAAATGAGGTATTTCAGTGGGGGCTTGCAACGTATCTTGGCGGGTCTGTCGGTGGCTGGAGAGGTGGGCGGATTCCATCGGTGGTTGGAGTGGTAGGGTGGTTTAAGGGTGGTTCATTAGGGTTAGAAGAAGGAGAAAAGGGGTGATGCAGTGTTTTAATTTTTAGTGTAGTTTTAGTATAGTTAAAAATTTTAGCTTTTGTGTCAAGTTCTAGTTGAATGCTGTAAAAGTAGTGTTTTACAGATGGATCGGATTGAAGGTTTTCTCTTTGTTAAAACAAAACAGACTTATTTATATCTTTTATTAAAAAAAAAATGTATAGCTAAATAAATATATCAATCAAAGAAGAGTAATGTTAAGGACTATCTTTTTGTCCTCTGGCTTTTAAAATAATCCAATAACAATCAATTCAAAATTCAATAGTAATTTTAAAAGTCAAATAAATTTTGGGAAGATAAAAAGATAGTTCCTAACATTATTCATTAAAGAATAGCTACATAGCGAAGTAGATGCTCTCCATTTCTAGTAAAATGGAGAGAATCTATTTTGTTGTCAACAATTTATTTCATTGCATCTAATGGTTTTTATTGTGTCACATCATTTGAAATTTTGAATAAAGTAGCAGCATATACATCATGTGGCAACATATATATAACATATTGATAGTGATAATATTTTTGGCTACTGTATCCTAGAGATCAAACAATAGACATAAAAGTAGGTTTTTCTTAGATAAACCATATTGTTATTCAATTTACTTAAGGTGTGATGTATGTGTTACACCTTTTCCCCTCCAATCGTAAGGAAATGGCCGGCAACACTTAAGATACTAATTAATAACACAACCTTTAATCAAGTCCAATCCATATGGCAAGTAGTTTCAAGTTTTCGATTGAAAGAGCAAAAACGAACTATATATGGAATATCGGTACTTAAATGGTAGATAATCACCTGATGTCTAAACCCTCAAGTGAAAAAAAAAAAATGAAAAAAAAAAACCCCTCAAGTTCAATTTCAGATTCTATCACCTACCTTAGAAAATAAATGGATACATCTTCCATTTTGTCTTATATGCAATAGATCCAACTTCCAAGCACATTAGTACTGCTCCGAAATATTCCTTATTATAATTTAAAGAATTTACTGTAAATAGAATCTTATTACGTATTCTAGGGTTTTGGGAGCATGTTGAATGAGATGATCTTCTACTTGCACAAATTTTTTTATTGAAATATTTTGTGCTTATGCTATAACATGATCATCATGCCATCACACTTATTTTGGGGCGCCCTAAAGCCATGTAGTCGTTATGAAGAATATATGCTTTGGCTGTCGTCATTTTTTTGCGTGAAAATTATAGGCTTTCATTAATATCAAAATAATGTAGCTTTTTCAGCACACACAATATCATGAATGAAGGTACGTTTGGTGCACGGAATGACTAAAAATTAAGTATTATTTCTTCCAAATTTGCTCAAGATATTGTTGAATTTCCCCTTTTGCGAGTCTATGAGCAGCCATAGTTGCATAAATCTTGACGTGCCTCACGCTCCAAGATCTGAACCAATAAAGTAACATCTTTGCATCCTCAATCAATTGATCATATCAACTCCAAGATTGTCCCTCCATATGCAAAGCATTTACAATCTCCATTGCATCTCCCTCCAACATTATATTCAAAATATCAAAGTCTTTGCTAAATTCCACCGCCTTCAAAGCTGCATATGCTTCTACAACAGTTGGGTTAACTATGAATTTTTGTAAGGAACACATGGATGCTAGCACATTCCCCTCTTTATCTCCAACAATAACCTCCACACCCATCAACTTCCTTGATTTGTCGATCGCTGCGTCCCAATTTACTTTAACAACGCCACAAGGTGGAACCATCTACTTTGGGACTTATGTTGCTTAGTCTTTCTTTCCATTAGTTTGCGCCTTTTGTACTGCTTTTGAAGATGGATAGCGCCACAAAATATGGCAAGCAGACTCCACCTTCGATCCACAAATTGGACACTATGGATCCTTAACAATCTTTTTTTTTTTTTTTGAATAAATTCTCCTTGGTGGGTAGCAAATTGCTACAAGCCTTCCAAAGGAAAACTCTCACCATACCTGAGACATCTAAATTCCATATTGTCTTCCACACTCTACTATGGACATCCATAGTGGTGCTTTCGCCTACAACTTGCACAAAATTGTTCTTCTCCAAATGATATGCACTTTTAACAGAGAATTCTCCTTTAGACGTATCAATCCAAATCAGTTGATTAGTTTGTTCAAAGGGGCTAATAGCCAAACTACAGATCCTCAGTGCCTCTTCCTCATTAAAAATTATTGGATGAGCGACACTTTCCACCATCTGGTATCTTCATTAATAAGCTCTTGAACTCTTGCATCTCTGTCCAGAATCCTCACTAGAGATTGAATTACATATGTTGATGGATTAGGGAACTATTTATCTTCCCAAAATTTTATGCTGGACCCATCCCCCACTCTCCAAATCAAACATGCTTTTAGAAGTTCCCTAATCAAGTACTTTTCCAGGCATACGATGGCTTGTATCCAATTCGGGCCTCCAAAAAATTTTCTTGTGTATAATACTTTTCCTTGAAGATTTGTGCTACCAAACTGTCAGGAATGAGGAGTATGAGCCCATATGTGTCTTTCATGATATGTACAAGATGTTTTCTATTTTTGTAAGTTAAAATATTAATTAAATGATTAATTTTATTATTTCCTATCATATGAAGCTTTTAGGATAACTATTGTTTTTAACATGGTATCAAAGCAAAGATCTTGACTTCGAACCTAAACTCTACAGTTTACCTATCTATTTTGTGGGTAATATTTCAATTAAATGTTTTATGTGTTGAACTTCACTTGTTAATGAGGAGTATGAGCCTATATGTGAGGAGGAGTATTATAATATTAATTAAATAATTAAGTATACTATTTCTTATCAATTTACGCTTTTGGATTAATGACTAGTATTTTTAACAACGAATGATATTATGAATTAGCCATCCCTAATACTATATGATCTAGGTTGGATGCAGGGCCGGCTCGGCTCCCAATTAAGAATTTTATTTTACAATCAAAGGGGTTTTTTTTTTTTTTTTTTTTTTTTTTTTTTTCTCTTCGAAAAAGAAAAATTGTTTAAGGCTCTAATATGGTAAAAAGTAAGTAAATAGTCTCTAATTAAGGCTACCAATTATAGTAAAAGTAATTAAGAGAAATGTTTTTAAAAGATTAACTTTGAAAGAAAACATTACCTTAAAAATTAATCTTATCTGCATAATTAATGTTTACAGTCACACACTAGCACCAGCTTACTTGCTTACTAAATTATGGACTTATGTTTTACTTTCCTCTACTAATAAAACATCTCAGTGTTTTATACAGGAGCTAAGTAGGATTGAGTAGGAAGGACCTTGAGGCAAATGAGGTCGTTCGACATAAAGATATCAATCAGGCTACCACTTGAGGACCCATTGCAGGTGTTCGAAGGCTGCTTATGATAATTAGTACTTTTGGGGTGACTACAAACTTATTGTTTGAGATGGATTTGTATATTAAGGTTTAGTATAGAGATATTTTATAAGTGATGATGTGTTTAATGAATGATTTAAGTTAATGTAATGATTCTTAGTGAATATTGTGGTTGCATTAATAGATGTTTAAAAATGGAAGAGTAGAGATTCATTAGGACTTGTTTACTTAGTAAATAGATATACAAGATGCTTGAGAGTTAATCGCTAGTAAATTAATTTCTCAAGGCATTACATTTTTGCTTTAGCAACTAGTAATAGAGATCCATTGTCTATTTAGAACGATAAATATGTCGAAGGAGGTGGAATCACTACAAAAAAGTAAAACTTTGGAGTTGGTAGAATTGCTCAACGGAAAGAAGGCTATAAGGTGTAAATGGGTTTGAAGGAAGAAAGAGTTAACTGAGAAAGCTTTGTGGCTAATGGGACTAGTAGAGAAGCATTATATTATGTATAAACCATGTCCTATATTCAAATTCAAGAGATGTTTAAATTTGAGTAGTACTTGTAGATTGTGATTGCCCTTAGGGGCTTTGGCAAAGATATCTTGAAGAGGTTGTACTGTTGTGAATTGATGAGATTCAAGTAAAGGTAGAGATTTGTTGGATGTGACTTTTCATCCCTTAAGGGCTTGTTTGAGATTGTGTTGAGAAATAGAGCTTTTAAAGTCAAAAAGAATTTTTTAGCAAAAACTTCATTTTTAAGCTTTTGTCAAAAGTGCGTTTTGACCATTTTTAAAGTAAAAAATCATAAAAGTATTTTTGGAGTTTTTTACCAAACATGTCAGCTTTTTGTTTGGCACAACTTTTTAGGCATTAAAAGTACTTTTTAAACTTTCTAACGCAATCCCAAACAAGTCCTAAGTCTTGTTGGTGGGCCCCATTCTCTATTACCCTTTGGTTTTGGTTTTTAAAAAGCTTTTACCGGCTTGTGATTAACCGACTATCACTCCTATAAAAAGAACGTCATATACAACCTAGGAGTGTTCAAGCGGGGCGGTTATTAACCGCTTATAACCGGATAACCGAAAATAACCGAATTACCGGATAACCGGACAAACCGAAAAACCGGGAAACCGAAAATAACCGCAACCGGATAACCGGATAACCGGTTAGGCCGGTTGTGGTTGCGGTTATTAATTTTAGAAAAACGGTTATTAACCGGATAACCGGATAACCGGTTTTTATATATATATAATTATTTATTTATTTATTTGTTTATAATAATATAAGCTCCCTTAGCAGGGAGCTCCCTGCACAAGCAGGGAGCAAGCAGGGTGCTCCCTGCTCAAGCAGGGAGCTAGCAGGGAGCTCCCTGCTCAAGCTCTCTGCAGCAGGCCAGGGAGTCCCCTGCTGCAGGGAGCAAGAAGAAGAAAAAAAGAAAAAAAAAGAAAAAAAGAAAGAAGAATATAAACTTGTCCCACATTAAATATTAATAATTTTTTTTTTTTTCACTCCCTTATTTGAAAAATAAATTTTTGATGAAAAGTGATTAAAAATAATTTATTTTGTAATCTATAACATAAAAACCGATTACCGGTTAATAACCGGTTTATAACCGGTTTTTAAACCGGTATTAGCAACCGCAACCGGGGTCCCAGTTGCGGTTGCGGTTGCAAAAAATTAAATAACCGGATACCCCGGTTGCGGTTGCGGTTATTGCCCAATAACCGCAACCGCAACCGGTTTGTTGCACCCCTAATACAACCTATGAGATTGTGGGTCGCACAAGGACCAAAAAAAAAGTTTTTTTTTTTTTTTTGAGTTGCGGGATAGCATAGGAGAGAGCTGGTTTCTCTCTTGCTAGAGGCGATGCACAAGAGAAAATAATGTCTTTTGGCCGCACAATGAGAGAGAAAGAAAAACAAAATTGTTGTTTATCCAGCAAAAGATAAGTTTGTACTTTTGTATTATTTTTTGATGAATAATTTCTTTTATGTGATAATGAGATTTGGATGTATTAGAACTTTGAGTTTGTAGTGATTTTCTTTTTACTATTTTGTATTTCATTTTTAATAGTAAATTTCTTTGTAAACACATTCGCATGTGGATATACCTAAGATTGAGAGAACCATACAAAAAAATCTCAGTATTCCTGTGTGTGATTGTCTTGTTTTATTTACCGTAATCGTGGTCTTTTAAACAACCTAATCTCAACTTTAATTTTTTATATTTTTTAGTCGATACGCGCGGGAGGGGGTGTTTGTTTTTTCATTGATACGAAGGAAGCACAAATATTAATAATACATTTGAGCAATGCGAAAAGGAACTGGCGATCCTTAATTTGGAGTTATTGGCCTCTAAGAAGGTTCTGCAATATATACCTCACAAAACAGACAGCTATTTTTTTTTTTTTTGGATGAATGATTAAAACTTTCATTACCAAAACTGAATTCTATAAATTTTAGCAAAATACTAAAGTTTCAAAACCCATATACATCCAGATTTATACCCCTAATCAGTATGAAACTCCCTACAAAATTTAAAATAAAATTCCATCAATACTCCAGGCATTACAAAGAATAAGATTCCCGCATGTCTTCCTAAATTTGCATTTAATCTGCTTTAAGAGTTGCTCTTCAGACCAAGGATTATTCCCATGTCTTAAAGCATTTCTTGTTCTCCAAATGTTATAAATGGAAGAACCAAATACTAACCTGCAGATATAAGCTTTCATAGTCTTACCCCTCCACTCCTTCAGTCCCAAAGACACCACATCATCCCAACATATAGGCTGATGCAAAACTCCACATAGCTCCATAACATGTTTCCAAATTCTACTATTGAAGCCGCAAGAGAAGAATAAATAATCTCTATCCTCAATACCAAATCTACAAAAGATACACTTCACATCCCCTAGAAAGCCCCAAAACAGACAGCTATTACTTTAATTATTGAATTTACGTAGTATACAGAGTGTCATAGGTTTTTATTAAGAAATTAAAAATCTTAATTTTACCCTTCTATCTCCTTATAAAGTCGTAGAACAATCCACGCAGTACTTCAGCCGGCCACCAGCTAAAACTACGCTCCAAGTTCTAAAAAACGCTTCATAGAATTAACCATGGTTGCCTCAGTCTTGGAGCTTTGCACATTAAAAGAGCTGCTGGAGATTGAGGAGAATGACGCAGCTGAAAGGGCTCAGTGGGTGCTGATTGCTCCCGATCCGCCAGGTGTATGGCAGGAGCTCATATATTCCATGAGGAAAACTGTTTTACCTCATGAAAACAAGCTCTCGGCTCTCAAGAATCAGCCTAAACATAAACTTTTGGTCTCAGTTCTGCAAGAGGCATTTCCTATCCTTGGTTGGTGTCAAAACTACAATGTACCGAAATTCAAGGCTGATGTTATTGCCGGTTTAACTCTTGCCAGCCTCTGCATTCCCCAGGTAAGTACAATTTAACATGCTGGGATGATCACTAATAAACCAAAATATATATGAAATCGTGTATACGAAATAAATTATCTTTCCATTTCACTCATGCAGAGTATTGGATATGCAACTTTAGCAAAGCTCGAACCTCAATATGGCCTCTGTAAGCTGACTAGTTTAACTTTTATTTAATTTTAGGAAAAATGTAAAATCAGTTCACGTGGTTTTCCTGATTTATAATTAGTTTCATGTGGTATCAAAATGAACTTAGAGGTTCCTGAGGTATGTTAAAAGGATAACTTAATTATTTTCTACAATCAAATTCCGTCAACTTAATTAATAGATTTTGTTAGTGTAACACTGACTTAAATAGGATATGTGTTACAATTTTAATGGCTGACCTGTCACACTAACATAATCTGCTAAGACAGAATTTGGCTGTGAAGAATAAATAGTTTTTTTTTTTTTTTTTTTTTTTTTTATGTACTTTAGAAATTTTTTTGTTTATTTTGATACCACATGGAACTAATTGCAAATTAGATAAATAACATGGACTAATTTATATGTTTCCCATGAGCCAAGGCCTTGGGGTTAACTAGTTTAACCTCTGTTATCATGTTATCTACATAAGCGTGAAAAATGAGAATTTTTGTATGAAATAGTTTATATGTAAGTGTTTCTCTGTGTTTTACTCAGATACAAGCGTTGTCCCGCCTCTTATTTATGCTGTAATGGGAACTTCAAAGGAGATCGTGATTGGACCCGTAGCCGTGGATTCGCTGCTTCTATCCTCAATGATTCAGAAATTGATGATAGATTCTAGGGTTGATTTAAGTGATTACAAGAAGCTTGTTTTTACTGCAACTTTCTTTGCGGGCATATTTCAAGCTGCCTTTGGAATCTTCAGGTGGGTATTATAATTATTTCTTCTTTTTCTTGATATTGACATTGTGATCTCATAACCACTGAATATATATAATTTTTTTTACCAATTTTTTCACCCAATTTAAAGGTTGGGATTTCTTGTCGATTTTTTCTCCCATGCTGCTAGTGTTGGGTTCATGGCAGGTTCGGCCATAATTATTGGTCTTCAACAGCTGAAAGGACTACTTGGCATCACCAACTTCACCCATAAAACTGATATTATCTCTGTCATGAAATCCGTTTGTAGGGGACTTGCTCATCGACAGGTTCACTTTTGTTTCCTCGGGTTTGTTTGTTTGCTTGTTTTGTTTTGGTTTTTTTTTTTTTTTTTTTTTTTTTTTCCCTTACAGACACATATTAAATAACTACTTATCTCAAAAGTTTAAACTGATAGAAAGTTATAAATTTAATCATTAAATTTATTAATTTATATTTAAACAGTACTCTGTGTAGACTCAAACTCCCCCATGATAAGTAAGGCATAACACGTGAATTATTTAATTAAAATAAGAGGTTAATGATGAAAATAAGATTTGACGAACTCAGAATTTCTGCTCTGATACCATGTTAAATCATTGCTTAATTATTTTAAAAGCTTGATATATAGAAATAGATGAATTTAATAATTTAATTTATATTCTAACATTAGATCAATTCACTTATCCTTTGTACGTTTTTGTTGTTTACAGTGGCACGTGAATAATCTTATCCTTGGGTGTTCATGCCTGACTTTTATCTTAATTACTAGATTTCTGGTAAACACTATTACCAAAAATAGATATGGTTCATTAATTATCTATATATCCAAATTATGTTTTATAGAGTTGCTTATTAATTCCAAATATTAGGGTACTAAAGAAAATGAGAAGATTGGTTTAGAAATGACAAAGAGCTACTCAAAAACATGAGTTGCTTTAGCCATATATTTCTTCTATATATTGACGAGAGATACAAAAGGAAAAACATCCACTACATGGCATGTGTGTGTAGATTAAGGAAAATCCTTAATCTACAACGGTACAATTTTTACTATAGAGGAAAGTCTGCAACGGTAACATTAGATCTTTTAGGAAAGTCCATAATACAAAGGAGAAGGTAATCTTTTCTTGTAGCAGGTCCATACGTTCACATTATCTTCAACGGTAACTTGAGCACATATAGAAATATCTTCACAAATCCATACCAGTTATGGTATGTCTTCACACGGCTACACCATATAGAATATCTAGGTCCATCAATTACCATCAATTATGGAATATCTTCAACACTCTCTTAAATGGTTGTCCCCACACGTCACACACAATTAATCTCTTCTCCATAATTTTTGTGCAGCTCAATATGCAATAGAATCTTTTAATTCTTTGGCTTTATCACTCCCCCTCAAGCTGGAGGGCGGCGGAGGCAGAACTCTAAGCTTGATTCGAAGAGTATGAAATTGGTCTTTAGAGAGTGCCTTGGTGAGAATATCAGCCACCTATAAAGCAGAGGGTACATACCGGGTAATAAGCGCACCAGCAGCAACTTTTTCACGAACATAATGAACATCAAGCTCAATATGTTTGGTGCGAGCATGAAAAACAGGATTCACTGTCATATGAAGAGCACTATTGTTGTCACAGAATAATGTAGGAGGATTGTGCAGTGGAAGACCAATATCATGAAGCAAATAAGTTATCCAAGTGAGTTCAGCTGTTGTGGAGGCCATGGCTCGGTATTCAGCTTCAGCACTAGACCGGGAGACCGTGGGCTGCTTTTTGGAAGTCCAAGAGATACAGTTTGCACCCAAATAAATGGAATAGCCAGTTGTAGATCGCCGTGTGTCCGGGCACCCAGCCCAATCAGCATCAGAAAAACCATAGAGATTAAGAGATGAGCGGGATAGTAGTCTTACCCCATAATGCAGCGTACCTTGGAGATAACGCAAGATTCGTTTGACAGCTTGAAGATGAGACAATCCAGGTTGATGCATAAATTGACAGACAAGATTTACAGCGTGTGTGAGATCAGGTCGGGTCAAGGTGAGATATTGTAAGGCACCAACAAGACTGCGATAATTTGTGGCATTAACAAGAGAGTCATCCTTCTTGTGAAGCTTAAGCTTTTGAGCAAGAGGAGTGCCAATAGGATTGCAACTAGACATGGATGCCTTGGAAAGAATATCACGGGCATATTTTTGTTGGGAAAGGAATAAGCCACCTGAAAAAGGAATAACTTCAATTCCCAAGAAAAAATGTAGAGGTCCTAAGTCTTTCATGCAAAATTCAGTATTGAGTTGAGAAATAAGTTTAATCATAAGAGAAGAGTGATTACTGGTAACAATAATATCATCAACATAAACCAAAAGAAGAATGAGTGCAGTATGAGCCCGAAAAATAAAGAGAGATGAATCAGCTCTACTACATATGAAACCAAGTTTTAAGAGAAAAGAGCTAAAACGATCAAACCAAGCACGAGGTGCTTGTTTTAGCCCGTAAATGGCCTTACGAAGGCGACAAACATGAGTTGGAAAAGTAGGATTGGTAAAACCAGGAGGTTGCTCCATATTAACAACCTCTTTAAGGTGTCCATGCAAGAATGCATTTTTGACATCCAGTTGGCGAATGAGCCAACCATGAGTAATAGCTAGGGAAAGGACAAGCCGTATAGTAGTTGGTTTAATGACAGGACTAAAAGTTTCAGTAAAGTCGATACCTTCCAATTGACTGTAACCTTTTGCAACCAACCTGGCTTTAAAACGTTCAATGGCGCCATCAGATTTGAGTTTAGTTTTGAAAACCCATCGAGAGCCCACTATATATATTCATAGAATGGTGACGAGGAACAAGGTCCCACGTGTGTTGTTGATGGAGATCAGTTAGCTCATCTTTCATAGCTTCAAGCCAATGAGGATTTTGCAGAGCGGAAGAAAGATTACGAGGCTCCATGAGAGGTGTTGAGCGTGAACTGATTAAGCCAAGGTGAGTACGGGCTTTACGTCGAGTAATCATCGGATGGATATTGAGCGAGGAAGAGGCATCGGCTTCTGATGCCACAGGAATGAGAGGCAAATCAATGTATAATTCTCCTGGGTGAACAGATATTGGTGAAGGTAACACTTGAATAGCAGGAGAACTAGTAGTGTTTGATGAAGTGTCCGTTGGAGAGGAAGCAAGCGAAGGATCAGAGCTATCGGCAAGCTGAGAATCAGTGATGGCTGCCGAAGGATTGGTGTTGTCTGTAAGATGAGAATTAGTCCTGTCGATTGGAGAAAATTGGGCTTGAGTTTCGGAATTATTGATTACGGTTGAGGTGGCCAGATCTTGTCTGCTACACGGGTCCAAGAGAGAAGGATTTTGAATTTCTTCAACAGCTGAGGTGGCTTGGACATTTTCAGCTGGCGAGTCGTTGGAGTTGGGTTCACCGCACGTGTGAGAGAGTATGTGCTAGGGAAGGAGGAGCGTCCATGTGTTGGTTGAGAATTGATGGTGGGGCCGTGCATGTTGGTGAAGGGCCACGTGACTGTCCATGAAATTTTGTTGTTTCTCCATTTGATTGTCTAATGGTTGCATCCGAGAGCCCAAAAGATGAAGGATGGAGAAATCCACCTGCAAGTTCGGTAAATGTAGAAAAAACACTAGTTTGTTGTGCAGGAGAAAGCAACAATTTTGGGTTAGCATAAGGAAATATGTTCTCATAAAAAATAACATGGCGAGATAAATATACTCTTTTGGAGGGTGGATGAAGGCATCTATAACCTTTGTGCACAGGTACAAGGAACAAGCTAGAAACTCTTCTGGTTGCCAGTCGTTGCGCCTCTCTCCTGGCTTTTATTTTCTCGACTCTTATTGTATATCTAACGTCAAAAGCCAATGATCACGGTATTAATATAGTTAGACAAGTCAAACCCCGCCTGAATCCAAGCTCGTTGCATCAGTTACAATTTGATGGCCCTTGCGTTGGTGAAGTGGCCAAGATTGGGTTGATTGTTGCTGTTGTTGGACTCACGGTTGGTATTTTAGTTAAATATTATTCAAGCTCATCAATTTGCAGATGTACCAAGCAATTTTTTTTTTTTTTTTTAAATACGAGTTATTCGGCTTCCCTAAGCCTGCATGCAGGCAGTACCAAGCAAATGTTTCTAAACTTAATTATATATATATAATTGTGCTCTTCTGTAAACATTAGGAAGCAACAACAATAGGGCGGTCTTTTGCAACCTTAAAAGGATACCACCTTGATGCCAACAAAGAAATAGTATCTTTGGGCTTCATGAACGTTATAGGATCTTTGACTTCTTGCTATGTTGCAACTGGTAATATAAGCTTCTTTCTGTTGATCTTTTTCCTACTTTCTTTAAATTTTAAAGGGAAAACTTTACTTACCTTGCTTCCTGATGTTTCAGAACCATTTGCAATCTTATCTTTAAAGTTTAAAAAATTACAATGCTGGGTGCAATGTTTTAACACTTTGCAATGTTACTCCTTCCGTTAAGATTTAGATTTAACGGAAGATGTCAAAATACTCAAAATACCATTGTTTAAAGGAAAAAAAAAAAAAAATTTGCTCCCTGCACGGCTTACCTACTGCCGGCCATGGGCTTGTTCCACTTTTATTTTATTTTTTTTAATTAGGATAATTTTGTATTTTTATAAGTTTTACATGGATAGGGGTGATATTTTACCTATTAACGGTTTGATTTAACCATAATGGTAAGGATGGCATTGCAAACTTTTAAAACATGGCAATATGACATTATAACTTTTTAAATTTTAAGGGTACGATTGAAAAAGTACCGAAACATTGGAAGTTTATAATTAGTGAAGTTACCTCGATCATTTTTAAAATACAAGCACAGTTGACTTCCATAGCTCCATCAACAAAGAAATGGTATATATGATATTTCATTAATTAATTAATTGAATTGACATTTGGTGTTTTACTATTAATGCTCAAACTACGTACACAGGTTCGTTCTCACGGACTGCAATAAATTTCAATGCTGGTGCTGAAACCCCAGTGTCAAATATTGTGATGGCCGTTACCGTTCTCATATCACTGCAATTGTTCACAAGACTCTTGTATTATATATACTCCAATGGCAGCCATTGCATCAATAATTCTTTCTGCTCTTCCACGGCTCATCAAACTCACTGAAGCTAAAAATATTTGGAAGGTTGATAAGTTAGACTTCCTTGCTTGCATTGGAGCCTTCTTTGGCGTATTGTTCTTACGTGTGGAGATTGGTCTTCTAATAGCGGTAATATTAATTTTGAATATAATATGCATAAATTACTATATATAGTCATGAAAGTCTGAGTTGAAATTATGCATCAACATGACAAATAATGGGCCATATGTTTAAAGATTAATTCAAATAATTAAATTCATCATATTCTATCCATTTAAACTTTTGGCACTACTGATGATTTAAAATAGTATTAGAGTTGAGGTTCTGAATTTGAATTTTGACTCTACAGTTTATTTTTCATTTTAATTAAAATAGTCCACATGTATTGTTTAATCTCACACGTGATATATATATATATATATATTACGACGAAAAATAAGCATTATACTGGCGTTCATTTGTCGGTGCTTATATTAAAATAGCGACGCTTGTTTTTGTTACCGACACCCTTTTTCTTAGCGCATATTGCACAAGCGTCAGAAAAAAATGTGTCAGCATAAGTATTTTTTTTGTAATAACTTGAGGAAGAGTGATAAAATATTATAAATTATTAAATTTACCATTTTCTATTAACTTAAACTTTTTTGATACAATTGGTGATTTAATACAATAAAAAGAAGATTTTGGGACGTTCAACTCCTTAACCTAAGAATATACAATATAACCTTAAAATTGGGGTTTGATTCCCTCCAGCTCCCATTGAGTCATGGAACTTTTCTTCTAATCAAATAAGCAAAGAAATTGCGACGGATAATTTCTTGTAACCTTTTCTCAATTTGCTAAGAAAAGAGAAAAAAAAAATTGGGATCAAGAAAACTTAAATAAATAAGATGGCCATCCTAAAAGTACTTAAGAAATTTCCATCTCAATTGGCTATTTTTATAGCTAGCTAGGTGTTGTTGAAAGACTGCTAGTATGTGGTAATTAAGCTGAATCTGAGTAAATTGCAGGTGACAATATCATTTGCAAAGATCATTCTCGTCTCCATTCAACCAGGGGTAGAGACCCTTGGAAAGCTTCCAGGAACTCGCACGTTTTGTGACGTTTTTCAATATCCTATGGCTATTAACATTCCAGGAGTCCTGATAATCCGTGTCAAATCTGCCGGGCTTTGTTTTGCAAATGCCAGTTTTGTTAGAGAAAGGTATATTGATCTCTCTGCTTTACAGGTATATATAATTACAGAACGAAAGATTTATGTTTGCAGAAATAACCTTTTAATTACATTTTGTTTAACGATTATGAGATGGGTAACTGAAGAAGAGGAGGATGCCGAAGGAAAGATCGAAAGGACGACTATCAAACATGTAATTCTTGACCTGTGGAGTAAGTGATCAGAAGGCAAAAAATTACGGTTTTGCCCATTCATTTTATGTGACTTAGTAAAACTTTTATGGTTTGTCACTCATTACAAATTGCAAAAATTAATGGATCATCATGCATGGCTTCTAATCTACAGCCTTTTTTTTTTTTTCCCCAATAAATATTGGCTTCAAGTTGGTGATTTTTCTTCTGTTTCCTCAAATTTTTCTAGGTTTAATGAACATCGACACATCGGGGATTGCTTCTCTAGAGGAACTTCAAAATAACTTGGTCTCACATGGAGCGGAGGTATATATATATATATATATAAGGGCAGTTAATAAATCAATTTGTTTCTTGGTGTTATAAAAAGGCAATTTTACATTTTTTTTATTACTTTGTGTCTTTTCTCTCTCTCTCTCTCTCTCTCTCTCTCGCTCTCAGTTAGCCATTTCCAACCCTAGATGGCAAGTGATTCACAAACTAAGGTTAGCCAACTTTGTCAGCAAAATTGGAGAAAGAGTCTTCTTGACTGTTGGAGAAGCTGTGGATGCGTCTTTTAGTACTAAAACAGCAACACTTTAAATGTCACTGTTATTTCAGTTTGAGTTTTGTTTTGATGATCAAATATTACTTATTCATCCAAAAAAGAAAGTGTAACTGTTTCTGTAAGGAGGTATATATAGGAAATTAAAAACCAAAAGTGCATAGGTGAAATATTATTATATTTTATTTCATTTACTTGTCCCTTGTGAGATCCAAGTAATAGATGTAAGCAGAGAGATTTCATTCAAATGAAGAGTTGCTTTAACAATTTTGATTTTGGTTAAGTTTCACTCAAAGCTTAAGTTCCTTGGCTAAAAGCGGTGGTGATTTTGGCCAAAAATTTTAAGCTCCTCTCTAATCTTAGAAGTTGATATGAGAATATATATAAGCGCCAAGGGCCCAGTGCCTAGGGCCCTATTGACATAAAAGCATACTCATTAGAAAGGTTGAAAAAGCCTAGGAGCCTCTTGTCTACTTACAATTATTGCACAACCGCAAGCTCACCACGTGACAATTAAAAAGGAAGTCTTACATAAAAAAAAATGGGGACAATCCCCAAAAAAGAGATAAGGGTTTCTTCCACCCAAAAACTCTTTTTATTCAATTTTTTTCTTTGAATACTCTATTGACTTAGGCATCAGAGACTCCTCTACCGGTCCCTGGGCTGACACCACTTTTGTGGTTCTCTTCTTGTTTTGTAGGTATTCACAGTCCTGTCTGACTGTGCAAAAAATTGCATTAGCAGTATGCGTCTTCTGTGGGAATTGATCTTCCGCACTCCTCTAAACGTTCGGCTAGGATTGGGGTGATAGGTCTCCTTCTCCTCCAAATTTACACTCACCCATTATAGATATGTGCATATCTATTGCGACGCTTCGTTTGGATAGTTGCAATATTTTACATTATTCATGTGGTGCCACTACTATTACCTCATAAACAACGTAGAGGAAAATGATGTATATTTTTTCTTTTGAAACGTAATTGAACTACAAACTGTAAATTAATTACTAGAGCACTAATCTAAAATATAATTACATTCATCCACAATATACATACAATCCTTGTTCGATATACACAACTTACCAATCCAGTTGCACTATATAGAAACCAAAAAAACTATACATACATTAGAAAAATGGCACTAATGCCAATTAGACCCAAACATGAAGGTCCTCAAGTAATATTCTTGTTCGGGTCTCAAAAAGCTATACTACCTCAAACCCTACGAGTCATACTGCACATAACCCTCGGGCTCACCTACGTCCTCTGCTGCTAAATTACATAACTTTTGAAAACTAGTGCGATAATATGCTCTTATGGAAGCGTTAATGTATACATTTCTTTCCTCGAATTTAAAACGAGAGAGACCTTTCTGCTTACTTCGAAACACCAATTTGAAATTCATTACTAGCTTCAGTGCTAGCCCTTTCTACTATCATAATCAAAGCATCAAAACATATGCATATACATATTGCTACTATTCAATTCATTTGCTAATAGACAATAGTGAGAAACATACTAAAAACAAAACATATATGCTTGTAAACGTACTCAATATACATTCATAAACTAAAATACTGAAAGTTGTTTTGTTATCTAGTTTTCTGTACTAAATATTTCTCATTTACTTTACTAGTCCTTTCCTTGTCAAGCCTCCTACCTCGTTCGATGTAAGGGTATTTTGTTGTGAGTAACTTGTGAATATTGTGTCCCACATTGAGAAATCATAAGGAAAATAGTAGTTAATATACATAAGTAGACCCAAGTCCATTAGCTTAGGCTTTTGGGCTAGAGTGGTGTTTAAATATGTATATTAATATAATCTTGGTAAAAACTCTTAGACCTTTTATCTTCCTAACAATTAGTATCAGAGCCATGGTTTATTTCCTGTAAAAAGAGTCACAAGCAATGGGGAGTTGGGCTAAAGTAAAAGAGTAGTTAATATACATAAGTAGACCCAAGTCCATTAGCTTAGGCTTTTGGGCTAGAGTAGTGTCTAAATATGTATATTAATATACTCTTGGTAAACACTCCTGACCGTTTATCTCCTTAACATATATATTTAATGTCCTTTCCCATTCAACCTAAGGGTGTGAGTATATCAGGGCTTGTGGAGCATACTACCCTGTTCCACCTAAGGCTCTTGGGCATATTACCCTGCTAAACTTTGAGTTTGTCAAGCGTACGACCTGGCCACCTGACTTAGGGCTGTCAAGTGTGTCTGCGTCATAACGCTTAAAACCTAGCCTATATAAAGGCACGTAGTTTATGTTATTTTTCAATTCAATTTTGAGTATCAATAAAATTTTAATCTTTTAGAGTTATTTTTTGTTTGCTTCTTTGTGACGACTAGGGTCTTTCTTTTGCCTAATCGTTATTTTCCTCTTCCTGAGTTCCTTTTTCAGTATTTAGTTCTTAATTTTTGTTGCTATCATATGCTATTAGAACAATTCTAATTCTGTCAAGCATCACTTCATCCATCCTGATCTAACACAACATAATTTGAAACACCAAAACAACTCCGTTATTAAACTCCACAAATAAAAATCACAACCCTCATGCCAAATAGCAAACCCTTACCCAAATGGCAACAAAATACTACAACACTCACTATTCATTTCACCTCAAGTTGCCCCTCTTTTGGGTGGTCACGAGCCACCTTGATTTTTTTAAGTTTTTTTAGAAGAGGGTAGAATTATAATTTTACGTGGACTCAATAAAAAATAAAAATAAATAATCGCATTATGTATGGAAAGATCGATTTGATAATGAGAACAAATTCAAAGAGTTCAAAAGATAAAAATAGAAACTCAGGGAACAATTTCATAAATGCCCAAAATTCAGGAAGTCATTCAGTAATTTCCAACTTTGTTGAGGTTTTAGGTCAGTAATTAGTTTGAGAGTTAAGTTGAAAATTTGTAATCCGTACTGTTTTCTCTTTCCATGACAAAGGATTTTCCAACAGTTTAGCTATGGTATTCCATGACATCCTTGAGTCATGATATATAGGTAAACTTTGCCTATATGTGTCCGAATTTTGTTAGGTTTCGATAATTAGTTTGATATTGGGTGAGTTGTTTTTTAATCTTCACGTCGAATAGCACTAAGATTATTCTGACAACGTGTGATAGTAAGCAAAAATTCAAATTTGAAGATTATAAAGAGAACTAAAAAAAAGAGAAACTAATGATCAGAAAAGAGAAATACCCTAGTCGTTGCCCTCAAAGCAAAAATAGAAATAATAACTCTGAAAGATTGAAATTTGATTAATACTTCAAAATTGAATTGAAAAATAACATAGAACATATGCTTTTTATATAGGCTAAGTTTTGAGTGATCTCCAAGCAAAATACTTGAAGAAAAATAAAAAGATAAAAATACAAAAATAACCCTGAACTTGGAGATCACAAAGCAAAAAGATATTATTCTAAAATAATCCTCAAAACCTATGCCCGATTCTTGTCATTCTTGTGCTAATCTTCTATGTCAAAATATCCTAGCGCCATTAATTTGGTATCTAAACACTCAGATGCTGATTCTCCTGCATCAAATCTTTTGACAGGCCAGGTGGTAGAACTTGAAAGCTTGAAGCTTGGGTTGTTTTTTTTTTTATTTTATTTTTTGAAGGGGGTAATGACAATTGTAAAGTTGATTGGCACTGGGTTTATCTTTTGAGTAATACGATATGGTTTCTTATTATATTGGCATTGGGTAATTTCAGCTATCACACCAAAAAAAAAAAAAAAAAACCTAAACTTTAACTCAAAAGCTCACATGCATCATGAATAGGTCCACACGCATTTCTTTCCATGATGGTAATGACACTAATAAATTTTACAGAGAGTTTATCTTTTGGGTCATATAATATGGTTTTTCATTATATTGACACTCTGCAATTTCAGCTATCAACGATAAAGACAATGTAACCTCGCAGATATATATATAGCCATGCTCAACTGAAAATTAAGCTCATATTATATGAATAGGTCGTCATGTATTAATTATTTTTCCCTTTTCTGGTTACAAGTGGAAGAAAAGGCCCAAAGCAAAACAAACTACTAGCTAGCAAATTTGAAAACGTTGTCTAGCTAGTGCTCCAGATCACCTCAGCGCACAGAAGCTCTTCAATGCCAAAAGAGGAGTTCAAAACAATCAGAAAGATATATACCAACTTAATTTGAGGTCAAAGACCAATTCGGCTATGTTTACTGTATCTGTCTTTTAGTAGCTGTTGTGTTTATTAAAACCTCCATGATGACTCCGCTGACTTTATGATCACTTGATCTCTTTGTGGTTCGAAAATGCACGGTTAATTGGCAGACCAAATGGACTTTATTCTTTCATGACCCTTTTTACGACCATCAATTAGCTAGTTTTATATTAAAGGCTTTTCGGAGGAAAAAGTTGCCACTAACAGGAAAGCGTCTAGGTTCATTGTATTCAAATCTAGGCTCCAAGGCCCTCTGCTGCCTGGTCTCAAAAGCCATTCCAAATAGGTTGTGCCTCCTCCACTTTGTTCGAATCTCAACTGTAGCTAATAATTAATACCACATGTTCGTGACTCACATATGTGTTATATAGTAGATCGATCTTACCAAAAGCAAATAGGTCATGATCTTACCAAAAGCAACCCTTCTGCCACCATATATAGGAACGTCTCTAAGGTCGACGCGGCTAGAAACCACAATTTTAGAGAAATACTACAAATCATTTTCTATCACACAATTATCTCATAATATTAATGCGATAAATATATATATCTCACTTTTATCATACTATATTTCTGATGTGATGTGATAGAGTATATATAGTAGCTAGCATTTGAATCAACCCTTACTAAGTAAAAAAAGAAAAAAAAAAGCAATGGCTATTAAACCCTGCTACGTCAGCATAATAAGATAAAAGTGAGATATTTGTATAGTATATAACATTAGTCTTCTTTAACAATGATTAATCCAAAGGTCGGTTGATACTACCTTGTTAATATTGAGAGATAATTGTGACAAAAAAAAATACAGTTTCTAACATTACTCTTAGATTTATAGATTTCTAGGTCATGGATATCGCAAGAATGAGTAGATCATCATTCCTTCTTTAGTGAGCCCGGTAGTAATCGCGAGAATAACATTTTTTGAGAATTTATTTTTGTGTTTTTGATGAACTTATTTACACATTATGGGTACATTTGGAATGCGGAATGATTATTGTATTAAAAAAAAGAATAGCTATCACTAAGATGAAAGAAGATGGAGTGAAATAAGTATTCTTACTCTTCAGTTTGGTGACAACAAATATGCTATAATTGAAATTGAATCAAAATTACTAAAATACCCACTCCGGCAGTTGGCGGAGGATTTCGACGTTTGTTGGAGAACTCCAGCAACACAGGTTCCAAAAATAAAAATATCTTTTTTTTTTTGTTGTTGTTGAAATTATAGTATATTCTTAAAGGAATAATTATTCTTCTAATTGTTTTTTTTTTTAGAGAAATGACCATTCCTCAATTTAGAGAATAATAATTTCTATAAAAATAGCTATTTTAAGGCTAAAAAATTTCATCAAACGAAAAAATAGCTATTCCATTTAATGAATTTAATCCTTATACCAAACATACACTAAGTTATATATTATGGTATAGGTATCTTCTTGTTCACACAAATATCTTGAGTTCGCCTACATTAATTAAGAAAGAAAATGGGTACAAAGTGAGAGAATTTTCTCCTTTATATATCCCTAATAATAATGGATCAAAAGAAAACTTACCTTCAAGATAAAAGACAATGATGATCATTGCCATATTAATTTACCAAACGAGTTTCACCAGTCTTGCAAAATTTTTAGCTTTCTCACCTCAATGGTCATGCATGACTCATACGCTGTTGATAATAATTATTATTAGAACAAGAAGTGTAATAGCTACAGAAAAAAAAAAAAAAACATAAAAAACGATTATAACTATTATCTATCCATTCTTAGCATCATCATTACCACCATCACCATGTCCCAATGGAAGAGAATAAAAGATAACGTGGGTGGATGAAGTAGAGTTAAAAAGTAGTGGTGCTTTTTCATATTCAACGAGTTAACTATTAATTGTAGTGACTGAAACAGGAATGTTATCGTCAGCACAACCAATCATCAGCAAATAAATTAACATACCAAATGCACTATTATTATGTTTTTCTTCTTTTAAGCTTTTTCTTTTCCTTCTTTGAGAAGAGTTGGGAGTGTTTATTAAAGGTAATTAAGCGCAGTTCACTGGAATAGAAGCATATCTATATATATGAACTTGAGCGCTTTTGGAAGGGAATTCTCCACTCAAGACTCTCGCGGAAATGGGAACCGGGTCCCATCATTTTTTTTTTTGGGTGGGTAGAAATTATAATAGACTGAAATTTATGAAAAAATATTTTGATGTGATATAAAAGTGAAATAATTTTAAGTATTTCATTTTTAAAGTTGTTTATTAATATTTTAAAAAGCAAACTTAAAAAGCATTATCAAACGAGTCTTGTCTGTCTTTTCAAAAGTTGGCCATACCTAAAATGAAGGCTTAAGAATCAAGCAATGATCATAAAACAGAAATATGTCCGACAGGACATGCCATAACCTAATATTGGAAAGCCTAGGTTAATATGGCATATCCAATAGGAAAGCTTTTTTTTTTTTAACAAGTAAAAGTCAATTTTATAAAAGCGTAAAGTGTTTTTAAGTACACAGGAAGTATACAAAAGGACCCCTTAACTAGGGGGAAAATAAACAAGAAAATTACTGAAACTAAGAGACAGCGGTGAAACAAACGCCGCTATCCATAGGAACAGAGTCTTATAGAAAAAAGATAAAATATCCTCCAACAACTTCTCTCTATTCTCAAAGTTTCTGTCATTCCGTTCTTTTCACAAACACCAGAAGAGGCACGTAGGAACCATTTTTCACACAGCAACGCTCCTAGGCCTGCCCGAGGACCACCAGCAGCCTAACAAATCCACAACTCGTCTAGGCATCACCTAGGACAGCTCAAAACGACTAAAAAACGCATTCTAAACGGTGTACGCTACGTCGCAATGGAGAAGAAGGTGATCCATAGATTCCCTAGTCCTCTTACACATACAACATCTGTCAATCACAATGACGTGCTGTCTCTTGAGATTATCCAAAAAGGCCGCCGACCAAGCAAAAAAGGCCGCTCTCCGGGGGGGGGGGGGGGCGACGTCTTCCAAACACTCTTTCAGGGGAAGCGACACCCATCAAGAGAAGCCAAGGAGCAGTATAGAGACTTAACCTTAAACAAACTTTTTTAGAAGAGGCCCACCTCATCTGATCTTCACAACCTCTATTTACCTTGACAGAATATAACACCTGAAAAAAAGAAGCAAAGACATCTACCTTCCAGTCATGTGCCGCTCTGATAAAGCTCACGTTCCAATGGTTGGAGCCCCCCCAAAAACTCCAAATTAACCGCGACGGAAGCGTCTTTCATGGTTGTGATTCCATACAGGCCTGAAAAGGCAACCATAAGAGGTACTTCCCCACACCACTTATCTTGCCAGAAGCTGATCCGAGAACCATCCCCCACCTGGAAATTAGATAAGCTGAAAACCTTCTCCCAACCTTTTCTGATGTTCTTCCACAACCCCACCCCAAAGGAACCTGCAGGCTTAAGAGAACACCACCCTTCCCATAAACTGCCATATTTAGAGTCCACAACAATTCTCCACCAGGCCTCTCTCTTACTTATGTAATGCAACAACCACTTCCCTAAGAGGGCGCGATTAAACATCAACAAATTCCTGATACCCAATCTTCCCACCGAAACAGGAGAACTAACTTTAGACCAACTCACCAAATGATATTTGAACTCATCCCCAAGACCACCCCACAGGAAATCTCGCTGAAGCTTCTCCATGCGGTTAGCAACACTCATTGGAAGAGGGAAGAGAGACATGTAGTACGTGGGCAAATTAGCAAGTGTACTCTTGATGAGAATAACCCTCCCACCCTTTGACAAATACATCATTTTCTAACTCGCCATCCTACGTTCCATCTTCTCAAGGATGCCATCCCAGATGTGCTTGGCTTTGAAAGAGGCCCCCAAAGGTAAACCAAGATACTTGATAGGCAAAGTGGCGACCCCACACCGAAGTAAACGGGCCAACCTACCCACATTAGGAAAGCTTTTTCTAGAAACTTGTCCAACGAGACTATCACAAAAGCTTGTTATAAAATAACTTGCTGGAAAATATTTTCGCAGGTTTTTCCCAACTTGGAATTTGTCTCATGCATAAGTCATCACTGGTTCAACTGCAAGTTGTTGACCGCCCTTAATTAGGTGACCAGAGATTGTTGCCAAACACTAGAACTCCACCAAGGTCCAAGAACTTTTAGGATATATAAGATCCTTAGAATATGGTGGGGCGGCAAAGAGGGCTGGCCTGTTAGATCGATGGCTATAGGCTATTAAGACCATTTGACTAGCGGGCGAAAAACTACTTTTTGAGCAAAATCGCAAAAAGTGTTCCGCTTGAAAATGCGTTTGCAAAAGATGTCGTTTGAAAATATAGAAAAATTCACGTTTTCAAATTGTAAGTAAGTGGCTGCATTTAATAAAGCGCATGATTTTAAAGCCCAAACCTTGATTTTAAATGCGGAGTCACAAATTTGCTAAACGCTTAATTGTGTTTTTAAAAATCATGTTTTCATTAAATGTGTTTTAAAATCGCTATTTATGAAGAGTATTGATACATGTTTACCTTGTGTCCAGTCAAATTAATTGATGTGGTTTTTAAAATCATAATTAGATCAAAAGTTAATAATGATCTATCACAAATTTAATGGTGATTTTAAAAGCCACAACAATTTTGGGTAGACACAAGGTGAACATGGAGTTGACATTTATCATTACTAATTTATGAATCCACATATTTTAGGCCTTATAAGAGTAATGATACATGTTTCCCCCATGTCCCCTTTGTGTCCACCAAAAAATGATGTGGTTTTTAGAATCGATTACCATTGGATTTGTGATATATCACTATTAAATTTTAATCCAATAGAAATTTTAAAAGTTACGTAATTTTTTTTGTGGACACAAAGGAGACATGGGGGAGACATGTATCATGCATTACTCTCTAAGAAATAAGAGTAATGCTAAATGTAAGACTTATGTCCTTCAAATTGACATGACTTTTAAAATTGCTATTAGATTTATAATATATTACTATTGAATTTTGATCCATTTTTTTAGGAAATAAAATGACAGCAAAGATAAAGTGGGAAAGAGTAGGGGCATTTATGATGAGATGTTATTGGAAAGTAAAATGGATGCAGGAGATGTGACAACTCACCAAATGTTGAAGGATGCTTGGCTGGTTTTTTAAAGAGGGAATAATACATATGATTTGTATAAAACTTTGAAGATTTTCTTCTTTCCTTTAATTCCAAACATCATTTGAATTGAGTTTCAAAGGGCTTCTACATGCTTTTCAGAAATTACAAACTATATTCAACATAGAATTTCAATGCTTGGTCATCAGGAAGATCTGAAATAAATCTTAGTTTTCTAATTTTATATCTTTGACATCTTGACATGGCAGAGAATACATTACCAATGAACAAATATTAGCAAATGAGATTCTCTTGTACAAAATATACTTATCAAGTTAAGATGTTGGATTCAAGTATACCATTATCATCAGCCTATATACCTGAGTCCAAATTCAAACCCACTTGGCACCTACCCACCGGAATTGCAAAAACATCATCACCCCAAAACTCATAACAAGTCCATTAATTTCGTGATACTTTGATTAAGAAAATTGAAACAAAAAAATTTGTGAGGCACATGTTACTATTTTTTTTAATCATTTTCCTACAATGAAAACTAAAATTTTTTCCGATCTTCTGCATTGTGGAAACTAGAAAAAGCCATATAACTATGGTGCTCAGAAAACAAAAACATATAAACTTACCTTCAAACTTGGCGGCAGTTCTTGGTGGTTGGTGGAGGCCGAACGTGATGGGGGAGGCAGCAGTGTGGGAGAGGAGGAGAGGAGGAGAGGGAAGAGTTTTGAGAAAAAAATGTTAAAATTTGAAACCCATTCCTAATTTATTTCACGCGTGGGTGAGCATCGGTAAGAGGGATCTAGTTGGTGGATGGCGGAGATCAGTGGAGGAGGGAGGCACGGTGCTGGAGATCGGGAGAGAGAGAACCACGGCTTCTGACTGGTCGGTGGAGGGCTGAGATAAGGGGAAGAGGGCGAAGCTCAGGAGAGAGAGTTACCACAAAAGAGGAATGGTCGGTGGAGGGCGGCAGAATGGTTGGTGGAGGGTGGCGGAATGGTCGACGGAGATATGCTAAGCAGAGGAGAGAGAGGAGAGAGACCGAGGGAGAGGAGAGAGAGGTATGAATTTGGGGAAAAATGCGGGAGAGAGGAACCCGCGTAGTAGAGCATACACTTTTTACATTTTTAAGGTACGGTTAACCCAACTCGGGTTAACCATTGTTTTCAAAATTTTGGAAAGAGGGACATTGGGATGCTTCGTCAGATTGGAAGATGCGTGGGCCCTTTTGATTTAAAAAATAATTTTCAAATAGTAGAAGGACACCGAAAAGGAACTTGAGTCGACACACAAGCTTTTCCCTTTTTAAAATTCTCAAGGAGAAGAGAATGAAATAATGGGTTGTACGAAACTTTCGGATTGGTTCGATTTGAAAACTGAATTTTTAATATTCATATCGACTTTAGTAAAGATTTTTTCTACCGCCTACCGGAAGTCGGTGGTGGGCCAGTGACAGTTCAATAATTGCCGATAGGCGGCCGATAGGCGGTGGAAGGTCAATGGCTACATCTCAATTTACCTTGCAAATTTCTTGTGGTGTGTTTTTCTATTTCAAATGCACTTCTTCAATCCTGTGGTAAACATAGGAGTATTAACTCTTTTCTTTTCTAATTCTTTTCCTTTTTTTTAAAAAAAAATAAATCTGAGTCCTTATCATATATATATATATCCTTACCTAAAAGTTATATAAAAAATGAGAATATCTCGTAAATAGTGCATTTATTTGATAGTGTAGTTTTACGTTTTTGGCCTTTGTCCGTCTTATTCATTGTTAAGTCAGGTAGGATTATTTTTGTCTTTCACAATTTCTTTAATCTTTAAATTGTAAAATTACTATTTACAAGTAGATAATGACAAATAGTTACAATTAGATAAAGAAAAATAGTTACAACTAAATAAACATGGGTTTAGTTATATTTACAACTATGTTAAAAAATTATGAACACTATCAAACAGTTTCTTTATCAACTTTTGTTTGACAGGATTAGATTAAGATCAGGTGAAACCTGGTGAAACTTTGACAGTGTAACGTGAGTTCAATTTTCTTCTCCACCGAGAGTTTAATTTTCTTCTCCACCGACTACAAATATTATATAGAGCAAATAACAATTTCTTTACTTTGTTTTGAATTGCAATCTCAGGTTTGATTCGTCTTTTTTAACCATCATTTTTATTCACAATTTTCTCAAATCTGTATCGCTTTGTGGTATGATTTCATGTTCAGCCAAGTGACATTCTCTTAATTAATATATTTTTTTTAATTAATTTTTATGCTTAGAAATGTATATGTAATTGCAAAAATTTTCTTGACTGTAATGGACTTCTTTTCTAGGCGACAATTCCTTCGTTCGCCTCTATGCCTTTGTCCAGTCTAAGATTGAAGGTGTTGTTCATGTTTGATCCTTCTCTCTTAGTCTTCTTTTCAATTTTGAGTTTTAGGCTCTGTTTGATTCTTGATAAGATTGAGAATCTTAATTTTAATTTCTTTTTTATTCAATTGAATATATATTTAAAATTTTATATGACTTCTATGAGAAAAGCAAGGCATCTATATGTAAAGAAAGAGAATTTATATTATTTTTTGTCATTTTTGAAATGTGGGTCTGACCTCTTCTCACAAATGTAAACATTATAAATGTCCTTCTACAATGATAGTGATTTCCTTAAATGTTTTGTTGTATTTGAGACTCGGGAGTTTTAGAGGATGGTGAGAAAGAGAAGAAGAAGAAGAATGCAGTGAACCCAATAAGGGATTTCGACCATGAGTTGTAATAATGTAAAATCTCTACATTTTTCTTTTATAGTTTTGTTATACCTACTAATTATAGATTACAAAAATAATGTTAGATTAGTAGGATTTGAAATGGTTGTTGATTTTTGTGGGTGTGTTGTTTAAACCCATTTTGACTGATTTCAAATTTTTTTAAAGAAAAAATTATGTTCTTTATATGTCATTGTGTCACTCAAATTTATTTCGAAAATTGAAGTTAACAATTGCAAAGTTACAAGACAACACATAGTATACATCACAATTAAAAATAGAGAAATACCTCACTTTCACTTTCATGCTTTTAAGTGCACATTTTTTTGCATAAACTAAAAAGTAGTATTTGATTCAAAATTCAATAGTAATTTATCTATAATACAATAATCATTTTTAATATATCATATTTTATCAATTTATAGTTTAACTTTATTCGTTTAGAAAATTCAATATATAATTGTTCAATAATGTAGATATTATAATGTTAAAATTATAATATTAACAATTATATTGAAATATAACAAAGGGAACCAAGCACGTGCATTTCACGTGCTATCCAACTAATATATATATATATATAAGCAAAAGCCTTCAAAAGAATCGCTTAGAATTGCGACAAGTGGTAGTCTAAAATGCTGACAAGTGTTCCTTTAATGTCCAAATCATATAGGAAAACAAATAAATACAAATCAAATCATATTGAAGAATTTATAACAAATAAAAAAATTCACTCTATCTTATTTCTCAAGATGAAAAACTTTTGCCGAAAAAGATCTCAGATTTCATACCATCATTTGAAAAAACTCTTAATATTTTGATCATAATTAAATTTCAAAAATATTTTCAGCAAAACATCTTGGGACATAATTGTATAAAATATTTTCATTCTGCTTGGGTTTAGATATTATATCATATATCATACACTATGTATATAATATAAGCCTTTAAGAAAATACCTTAGAATTGCGACAAGTAACAGTTTAAAATGCTAAAAAGTGTCCCTTTATGTAAAACCAAAAAGGAAAAGTATCTATGACTACGTTTGACAAAGGGTTTTAATTTAGGTTTTTAAAATCCAAAAAAAAAAAAAAAATCACATCAAAACATTCCAACTTTTTATATTCTATCAATTACTTTTTAACAATTTTTTTTTTTTCATTTTTTAGATCATATCAAACATTTTTTATTACTATTCAAATAAAAAACTCACTAAAAAATAAAACTTTTTCACTTTTTTATACAAAAAAATTTACAATATTCTTTTTACTTTATATCACATCAAAACTCAAAAATCCTCAAACCCATCCTAACCATTTGTCAAACACTATTATATATCATATATATATATATATATTTTTTTTCTAATTATATATCATATATCTTATATAATGTATCACAATGTCATTTTAAAATTTTTACGATAGTACTTGCCATTTGTAAAAGTTTAAAGAGAAACGTTTTGTTTTAATCTTTTGTCCATCTTTGTAAAAGAGATGGGCTGACGTAGGACGTCCACCATAAAGGAAAAAAATAAAAAATAAAAAAATAAAGATTTTATTTTATTTTATTTTTCAACTTTATTTATTTTCTTTATAGGATTGTAATTGTTTTCCTTACTAGGATTAGGTTTACTTTCTCTACTAGGATTTGTAATTACTAATCTTTTTTTACTAAGGACTAGGTTTACTTATTCTACTAGTACTAGGATTACTTTTTCTACTAGGACTAGAATTACTTCTCTTCAAGTTTTCTACTAGTATAAATATGTGAGTCTACATTGTAATCAATCACACATTTGAATATTTATCAATCAAAGAATTTCTCTCAAATACTCTGCGGAGTTTGTTACTTTTAAGCCTGTAGGCTTGTTTTATCTTAAGTCAGAAGACGCAGACGCTTCTGATTTGTTTACCAAGTCTTCCGCTACGTCAGTTGGTATTAGAGCAGGCATTTATCCTGATCATGGCCAATCAACGCAACGGCGACAATCCCCTTTTCGACGCTGATCGTGAGAGGGAGGTTCTTTCGAGAGCCGAATTCACAGTGTTCCAGCAAACAACGCAATAGTTCATACAACGACTGCAAGATATGATGGAGCAACTATTGAGAGGACCCAATCTGAATCACAGGGACGATGATGCCCGAGATGGCGATGGGATCCGGGTGATACTTGTTCATCACCGACGCCCTGCACCAAACAACCGTCAACCGAACTATGACGAATTCAGCGATGACGAAGATTATGCTGAAGGAGTGTTCGGTCGGAACGTTGGAGCAGATTGGAGAGGTGGAGGACGTGGAGGTGCTGGCTGTGGAGGTGCAAGATTCAGGGGGAATGTCAATGGTGATGCTGGCTATAGGAGAGCTTATGAAGAGCAACCTATGCGTCAGGATTATGGTAGGGAGGGATCCCGAGAGTACCGCATGAAGATTGATCTTCCATCATTCAACGGGCATCTTCACATTGAAGATTTCCTTGATTGGGTGATGGAGGTAGAGAGATTCTTTGACTACATGAGTATTCCCGAAGAACGAAAGGTGAAGTTGGCGGCCTACAAGTTCAAGGGAGGAGCATCCGCTTGGTGGGAACAGCTACAAGTCTCACGTGCCCGACAAGGTAAAGGACCTGTGACTTTATGGCTGAAGATGAAGAGGCTTCTCAAATCTCGGTTCTTACCACCCGACTTTGAGCAGCGTCTATTCCAACAATACCAAGAATGCCGACAGGGAGCTTGGACGATTCAAGCCTACATCGATGATTTTTATCGATTGTCAGCTCAAAATGATCTTATGGAGACTGAGGCGCAGCAAGTGGCCAGGTTCATTGGAGGGTTGCGTTATGCAATCCAAGATCGAGTGTCTATGCGTCATGTATTTACTTTGATCGAAGCTGTCAGCTTAGCCACTCGAGCCGAGAAGCAATTAGATCGGCCCACAGCATCAACCTGGGAGCGAAACCCGAGTGACTCAACGCGATCCACACAGGGTCGGGGAAAACAACCTATGGTTCCAACCAAGACTCCCACTCAAACTCTGACTGCCGGTGGAAAAGGAGCTAGTGGCAGTACGAATGTCCCGAGACAATCGGCGGTCATACCATCCAACAACCCTTATGCTCGGCCCGGTCCAAATAAGTGTTTCAAGTGTAACCAATCGGGGCATAGATCACATCAATGTCCTAGAAGGCAGATGGTCAACTTGATCGAGATTGAGACAGGCGAAGAGGATGGAGAGATCGAAGCGATCGGGGATGACCAACCCGATTACAAAGAGGAGCCAGCTGATGCTAATGAAGGTATATTGCTCTCCTTGGTTATTCAGTGTTTAATGTTAACACCGAGGAAAGATGAGCAAACTCAGAGAAACAACATATTCCGAACGCGTTGCACCGTCAACCAGAGGGTGTGTGATGTCATCATTGATGGTGGTAGCGGAGAAAACGTCGTCTCCGAGGCAATGGTCAGAAAACTGGGCCTTAAAACTAAGAAGCACCCCTCGCCTTACAAGATCTGATGGATCAAGCGAGGAACCGAGACACAAGTTTCCGAGAGATGTCGCTTCAAATTCTCGATCGGAAAACACTACTCAGACTCGGTGTTGTGTGACGTGGTAGAGATGGATGCGTGCCACATAATCTTGGGAAGACCTTGGCAATATGACGTGGATGCTCAGCACAAAGGCAGGGACAACATCTACATCATCTTCCGTGATGGTCGGAAGATAATATTTCGGCCCTTACAGGGAGAGTCGTTCAACACTCCTACCCGTTCCGAAAAGAAACAAGTCCTTCTGACCACCGGATCGGAGTTCATGGAAGAAGTCAAGAATACCCGAGAGATCATCGCATTGGTGACCGAGGGAACTACAGTTTCGAGCTCACAAGAGATTCCTGAGCCATTGCAATTGATGTTGGAAGAGGACATCATGCCTGATGAGATGCCTGAGGGTCTTCCGCCCATGAGAGATATTCAGCACTATATTGACTTAGTGCCAGGAACGGGTCTTCCAAACCTTCCTCACTATCGGATGAGTCCGAAGGAGAATGCTATTCTGCAAGAGCAGGTGGAAGGGTTGATTCAGAAGGGACATTTACGGGAAAGTATGAGTCCATGTGCCGTGCCAGCCTTGCTAGTTCCGAAGAAGGATGGTAGTTGGTGAATGTGTGTAGACAGTCGAGCAATCAACAAGATCACAATCAAGTATCGATTTCCTATTCCTCGGATAGGAGATATGTTTGATATGCTGTCGGGAGCTAAGATCTTTTCGAAAATTGATTTGAGGAGCGGTTATCACCAAATCTGCATCCGACCGGGAGATGAATGGAAGACTGCATTCAAGACTAAAGAAGGGCTCTACGAGTGGATGGTGATGCCTTTCGGTTTGTCAAATGCACCGAGCACTTTCATGCGACTAATGAATCAGGTACTGAAGCCTTTTATTGGGAAATTTGTGGTTGTCTATTTCGACGACATTCTTATCTATAGTCGCAGCCTGGCCGATCATATGGGTCACGTATGGAAAGTTTTGGAGACTTTCCGAGTTGCGAAGAAAAGGTAAGAGCAATCCGAGAATGGCCAAAACCCAAGACTGTAAGTGAAGTAAGAAGCTTTTATGGGTTGGCAACCTTCTACCGAAGATTCGCTTGAAATTTCAGCAGCATTGTAGCACCGATATCACTGAGTGCATGAAGAAAGGGAAGTTCAACTGGGGAGAAGAAGCCAAACGGAGTTTCTCGATCATCAAAGAGAAGCTATGTACCGCACCTGTACTCGCCTTACCTGACTTTGATAAGCTGTTCGAAGTTGAGTGTGATGCATCGATCGTAGGGGTCGAGGCTGTACTATCACAAGAAGGGAAACCAATGGAGTTTTTTAGTGAGAAACTGGGAGAAGCGAGGCAAAAGTGGTCAACTTATGAATTGGAACTCTATGCTGTATTACGAGCACTCAAGGTGTGGGAGCACTATCTAATCCAGCGAGAGTTTGTCCTCTACACCGACCATCAAGCATTAAAGTTCATCAATAGCCAACGTAATCTCAACCGGATGCATGCCCGATGGGTCTCTTATATCCAACGGTTTACATTCTCCTTAAAGCATAAGTTAGGAAAGCTAAATCGAGTAGCTGACGCTTTGAGCCGCCGAGCTACACTGCTGATCACCATGAATGCTGAGGTGACTGGATTTGAGTGTTTAAAGGAATTATATGAAGAAGATGAAGATTGTGGAGAGGCCTGGAGGCGTTCCAATATAGGACAACCTATTCCCGAGATGCACATCCAAGAGGGATATCTTTTCCGAGGGAATCAACTCTGCATCTCGAGAAGTTCTTTACGGGAGCAAGTTGTTCGAGAGTTACATGGTGGAGGTCTCGGTGGACATCTTGGCTGAGACAAGACCATCACCTTAATGGAGGATCGATATTACTGGCCTCAATTGAAGAAAGAAGTGGGTAACTATGTTCGACGTTGCCCGATCTGTCAGGTAGCTAAGGGTCAAACCCAAAACACCGCCCTGTACATGCCTTTATCGATACCGGAAGCACCATGGGAAGATCTGTCCATGGATTTCGTATTGGGTCTCCCAAGAACCCAAAGTGGAGCTGATTCAATAATGGTAGTCATGGATCGATTTTCTAAAATGGCTCACTTTGTTGCTTGCAAGAAAACCTCTGATGCTGTTCAAGTAGCAAATCTGTTCTTCTGAGAGGTGGTCCGATTGCATGGAGTACCGAGCTTTATCACTTCCAATCGGGACACCAAGTTCTTGTCACACTTTTGGTGAACATTATAGAGGCGGTTCGATACAACTCTGAACTTCAGTAGCACGAGTCATCCTCAGACTGATGGACAAACCGAGGTTGTGAACCGAACCCTAGGCAACTTACTTCGGTGTATTGCGGGTAACAAACCGAAGTAGTGGGACCTAGCTTTAGCTCAGGCCGAGTTTGCCTACAATAGCATGTTGAATCGGTCAACTGGAAAGTCACCGTTTGAAATAGTCTATGGAAGATCCCCGAGGCAAGCACTAGATCTTGCGGCTTTACCTAAGCTATCGGGAGCTAGTGTGGCAGCGGAACACTTAGCCGAACGAGTGAAAACCATTCAAGATGAAGTACGTCAGCATCTAGAAGAATCCTATGCCAAGTACAAAGTATCAGCAGATAAGGGTTGGAGATCAAAGATTTTTCAAGAGGGAGATCTAGTGATGGTATACTTACGTAAGGGGCGTCTACCGATCGGTACTTCTGGAAAGCTGAGGAACAAGAAGTATGGCCCATGCAAAATACTTTAGAAGATTAACGATAATGCATACATCGTTGACCTTCCCGAGGACTTGGCTATATCCTCAACGTTCAATGTTGCAGACATCTTTGAGTACTTTCTGCCAGAGGATTCAGAACTTAACTCGAGGACGAGTTCTTTTCAAGAAGGGGAGACTGACGTAGGACATCCACCATAAAGGAAAAAAAAATAAAAAATAAAGATTTTATTTTGTTTTATTTTTCAACTTTATTTATTTCCTTTATATGATTGTAATTGTTTTCCTTACTAGGATTATGTTTACT
>FXXK01000001.1:2881325-2927265 GCA_900184695.1 Betula pendula
GATTTTATTTTGTTTTATTTTTCAACTTTATTTATTTCCTTTATATGATTGTAATTGTTTTCCTTACTAGGATTATGTTTACTTTCTCTACTAGGATTTATAATTACTATTCTTTCCTTACTAACGATAATGCATACATCGTTGACCTTCCCGAGGACTTGGCTATATCCTCAATGTTCAATGTTGCAGACATCTTTGAGTACTTTCCGCTAGAAGATTCAGAACTTAACTCGAGGACGAGTTCTTTTCAAGAAGGGGAGACTGACGTAGGACGTCCACCATAAAGGAAAAAAAATAAAAATAAAATAAAAATAAAGATTTTATTTTATTTTATTTTTCAACTTTATTTATTTCATTTATAGGATTGTAATTGTTTTCCTACTAGAATTATGTTTACTTTCTCTACTAGGATTTGTAATTACTATTTTTTCCTTACTAAGGACTAGGTTTACTTATTCTACTAGTATTAGGATTACTTTTTCTACTAAGACTAGAATTACTTCTCTTCAAGTTTTCTACTATTATAAATATGTGAGTCTACATTGTAATCAATCACACAATTGAATATTTATCAATAAAAGAATTTCTCTCAAATACTCTGCTGAGTTTGTTACTTTTAAACCTGCGGGCTTGTTTTATTTTTAAGTCAGAAGACGCAGACGCTTCTGATTTGTTTACCAAGTCTTCCGCTACGTCATGGGCAAATCCACTATTGAATTTGTGGGACTCAATGTGTGAGTCTCACAGATTCAATGGTAGATTTACAAAAATGATGAACGTACAATAGATGAGTTTTAATTGATGCATGTGTAACATCTCTGAAGTTTAAAACATCGATAATTAATAAACAAATGTTCCTTCAAAAATGAAATAAACCTAAGAAAAAAAAATCATATACCATACATCAGATCATATACTTCCTATACTTATATATAAAAGCAGAAGTCTTCAAGAGAATAGTTTGGAATTGCGACAAGTGATAGTCTAAAATGCTGACAAGTCTCCCTTTAAAGAAAACAAAAAAGGAAAAGTATCTACAATATATATATATGTGTGTGTGTGTGTGTGTGTGTGTGGTGTCATTTTCAAATTTTGACAAGTGGCTGGCATTTTAGAGGCCCTAAAATTGTGACAAATTAATGGCATGTTCAAATAAAAAGTTATGGCAATTTTACTTCAGAATGTTTGGATTGGCAAAATACTGCGAAATTGTAAATTCTTTTGCTTTTAATTATGCCCTTTTGGTTTCTCCAATATTGTATCTTTTCATTTTTTTTCTAAGTTTCTTTCATAGTTTCTAAGTATATATGCTTGAATCTAGTCAAGAGTCCTTGATTTATATTAAAGCATGTTTGTCTTAAAAAATGAAATCTAACTTTAATTACCTATGCTAATTGGAGAGTTGTTCCAAGTTAGTCTATTTAAACCACGTGTAATGAATGGAAAACCGTAGAGAGTGTGATTTTGAATTAGCCTTTGGCTTTTTGAGAAGAAGGATTTCTTTTTGTTAACTCTTATCCTTTGGTGGGATTATGAGAGGTGGCCAATTCTAAGCTGAATAAGGATCTCGCTCCTACAATTTTAAAAAAATTGTAGATTCTCAAATTATGTGAATTTAGGCTGTATTTGCATCAAACTGAATAAAAAATGCTATTTATTATAAACGTGACATATTACTAATAAGAATTAAGTATATTTTTATCAGGTTTTGTACTTTATGTATGTCGTAGAAAAGCTTTGAATAACGTATGTACAATTAATATGAGGGGATTTTCTCTTCCACTTCAATTGATTTGTATTCTCTCAATCAACAAATTAATCTTCTGTTCTCCTTTTCTTAGCATTTTTGAGAACAAGCTTGAAACATAATTCCATTCCTACTTCCTAGTATTTTCACTAGAATCAACAAACCTAAAAGTTAATTAAATTGTCTTCCATTTTGTTAACACTTTTTTTCCTCTACACATAGGGACGGCTATATATGTAATAAGTAATGCTTTGACATCTATTTTATGTCTTTTTTAAATTTTTTTTGAAACATATAGATTAGTTTTTTTTTTAAAAAAAAAAAAAAAATTTTAAACAAAAAAATTGAGGTCCACTTACTCTTTCTAAAAAATAAAAAAATTAATTCATGTATATCATATGAATTTTGAAAAAAAACATGGAATTGATGTTCCAACAATATTAATCATATGTAATCCTCTGGTATGTACCTGGTACGGCTAACTTGGTCAACAGCTTCATGTGGATCAGCTTTGGACCCTCGATGATCTCCCACCACTCTTGAAAGAATCACCTCGTACGCCCGACCGATCGACCAGACAAAGATTGTACTAGGGTCTGCAAATTAAATTAGTTACATATTGGCGCAGATTTGAGGAACCAATACAAAGGTGCAAACTCAACCATCATAACATAGAACTCGTCAGCTAGTTAGATATATTTCCATTTTCTTATTATATTACAGTTTTAAGAGGATCCTTACACAGTCCACAAAACGACTAAATTATGTTTAATTCTCCAATTCTTTCAAAGCTGGATGTCATTACCGCGCCTTAAAAATATAATTAAGTGCCACTACGTACAAAATAACAATAAAATGGTTAATTAGCTTGGTGTGTTGGGTGCAACAGTGGCGGCTTTGCATGCTCACGTAGATGACTTTTACAACAAATTTTACAAGGTATGATTTCGAATGTTATAACAGGTTTTGACATTTTTTATCGGACAGTAATTAATTTTCAAATAAAATTGTTAAAGGTTTGATTCAATAAATAGTATCAAAGTCAGGGTTATGAGTTTAAGTAGAAAGAGTGTCACGTTCAGGGAAGATTGTTGGGGTACAACATTATCACTTTGCTCACGTGAACGGCTCTTAAAATAAACCTTCCGAAATGCAATTTCGAATGTCATAAAAGCGTTTGGCTTCCCTTACCGAGCATCAATGGTTTTCTAATGAATTAGTCAAAGATCCAATCCAATGTTGCGTAAAGAATTACCGCCCAATAGCACTTACAAATATCTGATAATTGATATATATTTGTCACTTGAGTAGTGGAGTTTGGATTTAATTTAACAACTCGCACTACTTTGAATAGAAACAAAAAAAAAGGGGGGTTAACAACTCGCTCGTGTACTATATACCTTAATAGAGTGCAAATCTAGGCCGTAAAGTTTTTTACTAAAAAAAAAAAAAAATTCTCCACCATCGCAATTTTTTACCTTTTCTTTGTGTTTTATAAGGTTCTGCAATGGTCCTTGCTGTTTAGCCTCAAAATCTGTCTGCTAAGAATATTGATGGTCGCTTTGCTCTGAGAGTGAGTCAGCTCTTTTCCGGTTCCCCCAAACACTTCAACTATGGCTGCTCCAGTCCCGGAGACCTCCACACCGGAGGAAATCCCCGACCTTGAGGAGAATGCTGCCGGCCATGCGGAAAGGGCTCAGTGGGTGCTGAATGCCCCCGAGCCGCCAAGTCCATTGCGTGAACTCATTGATTCTGTGAGGGACACCGTTTTCCCATGTGGAAACAATTTCTTGTCCCTCAAGAATCAGCCTCGACCAGAACATGTCGTTTCATTCTTCCAAGGCTTATTCCCGATCCTTGTTTGGTCTCGAACCTACACAGCAACAAAATTTAAGAACGATTTGCTGGCCGGTCTAACTATTGCCAGCCTCTGCATCCCTCAGGTAAACCAAGGTCCTCGATGCAGGGCGGGTTTCAATCAGACCCGCTTTAATAAAAATGTCATTTCTCGAGTTTTTCAACGTCATCAAACTCGAGATACCTGATCTTTTTATTAAAGCAGGTCTGATTGAAACCCGTCCTCGGAGATGCTAGACGTAATATATATAACAAGATCAATTCATTAGTATTTTTCGATATGGTCTTAATTAATGTGAGTTTCATTAATGCAGAGTATTGGATATGCAACTTTAGCAAAACTTGATCCTCAATATGGCCTCTGTAAGTGACTTAATATATTCAATGGGTATTAATTAATGATATTTGTGGTAATTTTTTGCTAATGAATGTCAATTATATGTGAATTACTTATGATTTGGTTGTATGCTTCTCCAATTACTAGATACGAGTGTGGTGCCGCCACTTATTTATGCTGTAATGGGAACTTCAAGAGAGATAGCAGTTGGACCCGTAGCTGTGGTTTCACTGCTTTTGCCCTCAATGATTCAGCAGTTACAAGATCCTGTGGCCGATCCAATTTCCTACACAAAGCTTGTTTTGACGGCAACATTCTTTGCAGGGATCTTTCAAGCTGCCTTTGGAATTCTCAGGTCAGTATTAATTCTTCTCCGATCCTAAAGTACATGTTATTACAACCGGAATTGCTATATATCATTTTTTAGTCTTTTTTCTATTTTTTTATTTTTTAAAATTATTATTAAATCTGTAGATCTCATGTGGACCCTACACATAGAACACATATATCTTATGGTGATTTTAAAAAGTGAGACAATAAAAGAAGAACCGAAGAAGAAAATGGATCATTTCTTGATAATGACTAACTTGTATACTTCTTAATCTATGGTTTTCTCTTTTTATTTATTTTTTCGTTTTTTTTTTTTTTTCAAAATTTACAGGTTAGGATTCCTAGTGGATTTCCTATCTCATGCTGCTATTGTGGGATTTGTGGCTGGAGCAGCCATAGTAATTGGTCTTCAACAACTGAAGGGACTACTTGGGATCACTCACTTCACAACCAAGACTGATATAATATCTGTGTTGGAAGCAGTTTGGAGATCAGTTCATCATCATGTATATATATATATTTCTTTTTCTTTTTCTTTTTCCTTTCGGGGAAAGGGTCTTGAAAGCATATATTCACAAAGCACAATGAGTGAAAGAAATGTGAGAATTTGTTCTCATTTGAACAGGTCATTAATTTATTCTTTGTGCTTCTTTGATTGCAGTGGGATCCTCATAATTTTATCCTTGGGTCCGCATTCCTGAGTTTCATCGTAACTGCTCGATTCCTGGTGAGTGATATATAACTAAGAGAAATGCTACCAAGTATTTTCAAGTAGCATTTTTTTAATTAATTAATTTTTTATTTTAAATAAGTGAATGTGCCGCATAGACAATATAAGTCCTTTGTATATCAATCAAATTGACCTTACTAATATTCTCAGGGTAAAAGGAAAAGGAGACTCTTCTGGCTGCCAGCAATTGCTCCTCTCCTATCTGTTATAATATCGACACTTATTGTATTTCTGACAAGAGCGGATGAACATGGGATTAAGATTGTGAAACACATCAAAGGAGGCTTCAATCCAAGCTCAGTTCATCAGTTACAGCTCAATGGCCCTTACGTCGGAGAAGTGGTTAAAGTTGGACTGATTGTTGCCGTTGTTGCACTCACGGTAATTGGTGACCAATTAATATTCAATTTTTCAACGTACAAAACGACCGACTACCTTAAACTTCCTAATTAAAACTAGTGTAACAATTTCATGATCAACTTCAGGAAGCGATTGCTGTCGGCCGATCTTTTGCTTCGATAAGAGGATACCACCTTGATGGAAACAAAGAAATGGTTGCCATGGGCTTCATGAACATCATAGGTTCTTTCACTTCTTGCTATGTTGCAACCGGTGAGCTTCAATTCCTTTTGTTGTTCTTTACTTGAAACTCATTTTTAGAAAAACTTTACTTAACCCCAAATGTTTCGGTACTTTTGCGATGATATCCTTAAAGTTTAAAAAATTATAATGTCAGGTTCTTATATTTTAAAAGTTTGTAATGTTACCTCTATCATTAGGGTTTAGATTTAAATCAAACGATAAATATGTGAAATGTCTCTTATACTCTTATAAAATTAATAAAAAAAAAACCCTTGATTAAAAAATTTAAAAGTTAAAATAATCTTAAAAAAAAAAAAAGGGTGGGGGGTATTTTAAGGATTTTGGCATCCTCCCCCTCTAGGATTTAACCAAAAATTCCTAATGAATATTGCAACTTTTTAAATTTTAAGGATATGATTGCAAAAATATTGAATTAACATGGGAGGAGTAATGATGAAGTTTCTCCTTAATTTTTTGTTCAGTGGAAGATTAAATCTAGAGAATTCTCCTTTTGGATTCTTTTTAAAATATTTGTCCATATCTGCATTTATGTTTAACCTTACTAATTACTATTCTATTTCATCTTAGCCCATTTATTAACTTAATAAACCATAAATTAAACTATATGCAGGTTCATTCTCACGTACTGCAGTAAACTTCAGTGCTGGATGTGAAACTTTAGTCTCCAATATTGTGATGGCAATTACAGTGATTATATCATTACAGTTGTTCACAAGGCTCTTATATTTCACTCCAATAGCAATCCTTGCGTCAATAATTCTCTCTGCACTTCCGGGACTCATTGACCTCAATGAAGCTTACAATATTTGGAAGATTGATAAATTTGATTTCCTTACTTGCATCGCAGCATTCTTCGGCGTCTTGTTTGCATCCGTCGAGATTGGCCTTCTAGTTGCGGTACGTAAGACTTTTTTACTTTTAACTTTGGTGCAATTAATTAAACATGTGTTTAATCATAGCATGAAATATAACTTCATAATAAATTAAGAAGAGTGAATAATTAAAAAGAAAGTGAAAATTGTTAAATTATGTACTAGTTGTCCAAAAAACTTTAGTGGATAGAAATTTAAGTATTTAATTAATATTTTAACATTCTTCTTATATGTTGGCTTAAAAGAGGTTCAACACATGAAATATTTAACTGAAAGAAGTAAATTACAAAATCAAGGTTTAAAAGTACAAAATATAAGAAGAAAGCTTCTGTGTTTTAATTTCTATCATGAAAACTGTAAATGATCAAGCCTATTTATAGTAAAATGCTAACCTATTAGTACAATGTACAATACAAAAAATAATAGAGAGATGTCATTTAGTATTTTCTTATCCTTTATTTTTTAAAATTAACTATTGGATATATAGGACTTACATGAGTAAATGTGTGAGTCATACAGATTCAATAACTGATTTTCGAAAAGGGAGGAAGATGTCATGAGAATGATTGGAGAATACTAAATAACAAGTCCCAAAATAATAATAATAATAAAAATAAAGAAAAGAAAATATGGTTAGTTAAACATAGCATGCAGACAAGGCAAGATATGGTCATTTGGTAAGGCAATATTTCGTCATCTGATTCGAAGCAAACAAAACATTCACTCCTAGGTAGCTAGGTAGCTAGGTAGGTCCTTCTCAACGTAAATTGTATTCTTGAACAAGCACCTTCAAAATTTCGGTGCATATGTAGCAAACTATAAATTGTTTTCACTTTTCAAACACAAAAAGACAATAGTTAGCAAATAATTTTTTTTTTTTTTTGAAGTACGTACTTAGCAAATGTTTTTTTGATGTAGTCCCACAGTAATACATCTTTTGAAACCACAGAATACTTTTCAAAAACTAAACACAAAATGATTTTTTAAAAAATAAAAAAATAAAAAAAAAAAAGAAAAAAGAAAAAAGAAAAAAAAAGAAAAAAGAAAAAAGAAAACTGCACTTATTCCCTACATTACAATCATATTTACAATGTCCCCAAAACTTTTAAAAGTTGTAATGAGGGGACTCCTTATTGTTAAAATTTTTTGTTAACTTAAACGGCTAATGAGTAAAATGTTATACCCACATAAATTTTATAAAAATACAACTATGCCCTTAGGATTAACAAATTTATTAAAAAAAAAAAACTTTTGTGAACTAAGTGACCCACAGCCACTTGGAGGTCTAGTACATCTTTTTTTTAAAAAAAAATAAAAATAAAAATTAACCATTAGATTTATTAGACCCATACGTAGATTTTACAGATCCAGTAATTAATTTAAAAAATAAATGTATTTGTAAGAGGTTTACTGGCCATCATATAATAATGTTTTGAAAACGATGTTCTCTTTCTTAGGTGTGGAGTACCAGAGGTTGGCATTGTTAATTGTACAAAGAATATAAAAAATTAGTTAAAAAAAGAAGAGTGGAGACTAGCCTCCATGGGTGGAGGCCGACGAATCTATATGTCGGCCCTACAGTAGCCACCAATTTGTCCAGCGGCCGTCGAATCTGTTTGTCAACACTTTTTCAAATGTCACCTCCACTAAAAGTATTTCTCAATTTTAAATTCTATATAATAACTCTTTTCAAAATCTAAAAACTCTACCAAATTAACATGCTCTTGGATTGCACCCCACAAAAAAAAAAAAAAAAAAAAGAAGGCATAGGAAGTGCGCGCAAAATATATAGTTCAACGACCTTATGATCATGGTGGATCCCTAAATTAAACTGGGTATAGTACTACTCACCAATTTCAATTTTTAAGTATACCCCACCATTTCTGTAATGGCCAGTCTTACTACAGCACCATTTTTCTCCGGTGATCACATGGTCCCATGCAGTTCTAGAGACACCAAGCCTGGATGCTGAAATGTGTGATGTAATATTGAGTGAGACCACTGATATATATCGTTTAAGCTAGCTAGTGGGTTTAGCCATCTTTAAAGACACCTATCGAGCACCATGAAATGGGATTTGACATTCAAATAATTAATGATCTCTTTCATGCTAGTCCATTAATCCATTAAGCTTCACCATTTTATTGAAATTTGTGTTGGTTGGCCCATTAATCCATTAGGGCCAATAATTTGTTACATGGTCCACAAACCGACACAAATTTAAAACAAAATTAGTAAGTTTAAGTTGAAGAATTTGATCTATTTAATTAAATAGATCAAAATTAGTGAAATACAAGGGTTTTGCAGGTAGGGGTATCGTTTGCAAAGATTGTTCTCATCTCAATTCGACCGGGGACAGAAACTCTTGGACGAATTCCTGGGAGTGATATGTTCTGCGACATCAATCAATATCCGATGGCTGCAAAAACTCCTGGGGTCATGATAATCCGTGTTAAGTCTGCCTTGCTATGTTTTGCAAATGCAAATGTCATTGTAGAGAGGTACTTGAAATGCATTCACATACATATAGACGCACACTAGAAAGATTCAAATTAAGTGAAATATTATGAAGAATAACTTTTTGTCACTTTTGTTGTTCAAGGATCATGAGATGGGTTACTGAAGAAGCGGAGGACACAAAAGGAAATGCAAAAAGGACTCATTCAACTCGTAGTTCTTGACACGTCTAGTAAGTAGTGTAACTTTATTTGGACTTGGAAGAACTATTATGTCTGCCATTAGTCATTAAAAATTGCTTCAGTTCATTCGAACCATGCATCATAGTGGAAGCCTCTTCATATTATATATATATATTATATATTTATATATTATATATATATATATATATATATATATATATATATATATATATATATATATATATATATATATATATACTTCACAGATTCTGCTGCTTTCAAGAGGTTGGTAATTAATTTGTGTTTCTTTTGTGTTTTATAATATTGGTAGGTCTAATGGACATCGACAACATCAGGAATTGCTAGTCTGCAGGAATTGCATAAGAATCTCACATCACATGGAATGGAGGTAGGGCTGCATAACTTCTTTTTTTTTTTTCTTTACTTTTTTGGATAAACTTCACTTAAACCACTTATATCACATTTGCAATCGCTTTTCCAAATTTTAAAAACTCTCAATTTAGTATATTTATTTTTCAATTTTCGATTTCACCTATCTGTTATAATTTTTTGTTAAATCCTAACGCTTAACGGAGATGTGTCAAAATTTTTAAAATACCCATCTTTTAAGAAAAAAAAATGCAAGGATTTAAACGTTGGCAAAAATTTAATGAAATTTACAAAAATACTCACACCTGAATCTTTGAAAAAATTATATATATATTGAGAATTTTGACATGATTTAACAGAAAATCTAAACGGATGGGTAGAATTAAAAGATTAATACACTAAATTGAGGGTTTTTAAATTTTAGAGAATTGTAAAAGAGGCCACAATTTAGAAAGATTAAGTGAAGTTTCTCCTTTTCTTTTTCTTGTTTCTTTTATTTTTAATGGGGAGTGGTGGGGAAGGTATGTTAATCGATTTCGAATAGTTGGATTTTTTTTTTTTTTGTCAAAAAAAAAAAAATTTGTACCCTTTAATCATCTCTCTCTCTCTCTCTCTCTCAGTTCGCCATTGCCAGTCCTAGGTGGCCAGTGATTCACAAGCTAAGGCTAGCGAACTTTGTGAGTAAAATTGGAGGAAACATCTTCTTGACTGTTGGAGAAGCTGTGGATGCAAGTCTTGGTGCAAAAAGGGCTACCATTCAAGCCTAAATGACTCTTTCAAGAGGACTGAAGGAAAAATAAATCAATATATAGTAGTGTTACTTCTTGCTAATCTTCTCTCTTGTCTCGTCGAGTCCCGTACTACTAATTATGTTCATAGAAGTGGGACGTAGAATAATGAGAGATGGTTTTGGTGTTGTGAGTGTTTTGTGTTGGAGATCTATATGTAATATAAAACTTGTGTTTCTGTATTATATGGGTAATTTTTTAAGGTTGTGCATGTTCACTAATTTGAAACAAAGTGGGGGTTAATTGTTGACTCATGGGTTCTTTCACCCTCGAAGTACCAAGATCTCAATTTTAAGTTGACCCAACAAAGCTGGCACTTCCAATCATGATTTCATACAGATGCTTGGAAGTATATATAATATCAAAAGTAGACTTTACCAAACAAGTTTTATGCACAGCCCATAATGGATAAAGATTGACTACAATTTTAAAGAAATTGTAAATCTTTAAATTATATGAATTCATGATGTTTCTTATATCGAATAGCTTGAAAAATGTTACTTATTAAAAATATGGCATTTTAATGAGGCAGTGAAAAACAATTCATTCCAAAGAGATGATACAAGTTATCCTCTATGTCTACCTTGTGTCAACCAAAAGTGATGTGGCTTTTAAAATCACCATTAGATCAAAAGTCAATAATTATCGATAATAAATTCAATAGTGATTTTAAAAGTCACATCACTTTTGGCTGTCATAAGGTAGACATGGAGGGTGACATATATAATTACTCTATTCCAAAAGCCTTTTTCTTCACTCTTAAATAAACGCTTCTTCTTCAGTAAACCAAAAAAATAGTTTTTGACTCAAAGTTGTTCTACGATATAAAGCACAAAAATCTATGAAAATATACTCAATTCTCATTAGTTATATATCACATTTTTACTTGGTATAATTTTTTACGCCGTTCAATGCAAAAAAGACATAAATCATATATATGTATAAGTCGAATCCTCTTTATAAGTGCTTTAAAATTGCAACATGTAGCGTACGTGAACCCATAACTTTTATTAAGTCGAATCCTCTTTTTCTAATCTTCAGGATGTCTTTAATAGATATCACATCTCTCTTTTTCTCTCCACTTCTCTCTCTTTCCACATCTCTATTTAGGTGTGGCCAAATTAACTGTTAACCGCCTAGCGATCGTCTGCCGACCACCTGCCAACCGCCATCGAACCGTAATTGATTGTTATCGGTTCAGTAGTCGGTATAAAAATCTATACTGAAATTCGGTTAAATCGGTATAAATTTTATTTTATTGATTAACTGAATTAACTGAACCCACATATATATTTTTTTAATTTTTTTAACCAAAACGATATCGTTTTAAAAGTTTATAATTTTTTTTTAATCAAAATGCCACCGTTTTGACTATTTTTTAGTTTTTTTTTTTTTCCACTTTTTGTAACCCTAACTTTACACGGTTACACCCACCCACCCATTGTCTTAAACTCTCAATCTCCTCATTTCCTTGCGTCGCACCAACTGGTCCAACTCTAACACGCACTAGTAGGTCCAGGCCGTCCAACACACACCAGCAGGTCTAAAGACTCAAAACTCTCTCTCTCAGTCTCTTACGGTCATGGATCACAGTCTCTCTCTCTCTCTTAGCTTTAGAGTCTCTCATAGAGTCACAATCTCTCTTTCTTAGCACGGTCTCGATTGATAATTAACCGCTTAACCGACTGATCATTAATCGTTTAACCGCTTAATTGAATTAATTGAAAATTTCGGTTCGATAGTCGAAATAGGCTCTACCGACACCAAATTAACCAATACCCAGCCCTATCTCTATCTCTCTCCACAATCCAATAGTAACAATAATAGAATCTGTTAATATAACCCGAGATAATTCTTCTTCTTAACCTTCTCTCTATCTCTCTCGGTAGTCGAAATAGGCTTTACCGACACCAAATTAACCGATACCCAGCCTTATCTCTATCTCTCTCCATAATCCAATAATAACAATAACAGAATCTGTTAATATAACCCGAGATAGTTCTTCTTCTTAACCTTTTCTCTCTCTCTCTCTCTCTCGGTAGTTGAAATAGGCTCTATCGACACAAAATTAACCGATGCCCAGCCTTATCTCTATCTCTCTCCACAATCCAACAGTAACAATAACAGAATCTGTTAATATAACCCGAGATAATTCTTCTTCTTAACCTTCTCTCTCTCTCTCTCTCTCTCTCTCTCTCTCTCTCTAAGCAACTAGCAAATATGTTACATATGTTATATCATCAAAATAATCTTTTTTTATTTGATGAAAATTGCAACTTTAGAATTAACATAATAAATTTTTAATTTATTAAGCGTTAAATCTTGAGTGAAAGATTTTATTTTATTTTGTATTCATAAAATACTTGTTTTCATTTTAAAGTACTTTTATGGGAACAAATATTTTAACATGTTTTAATATATATGGATTAAACTAAATAGAGGGTCTTATATTTTAATTTATTTGAATGTTTTATGGTTTTTTTTTTTTTTTTTTTTTTAAGTTGAGACTTGCTTGGATTTTCAGGTATTTTTTAAAAGTGTTTTTTTCTGCTTTTGAAAGCAAAAATTTGTTTGATTATTGTGCAGAAAATGAACATAAACGCTTTCGAAAGATAATTAAGCATTAAACTTGATGTGACATTATTTATTTGATTATTTGGCTCTGTATTTTTTTTTTTTTCGAATATCCTAAATTATATGGGTTTTATTTTATTGAAATATAATAGGTATTACATCAACAACATTAGAGATTCATACTAATTTTTTATTAATACTTTGATACTCAGAATTCAAGTTTTTTCTTGCTATTTTTTGTTCTTTATACTTATTTTTATTTTAAACTACTTATATGGGAACAAAAGATTTTAATATGTTTTAATTTATATAAATTAAACTAAAATCAAAATTCTTATGTTTTAATTTATTTCAATGTTTTTGTTTTTGTGATTTACTCGAATTTTCAGGCATTTTTTATTTTTGTGTAAAAAAGGAACATAAAGTTTTTCGAAACACTAAAGAGATAATTATGCATTGAATTCAATATAAGAAGATTTATCTGATTGCATTAAATGTTGAATGAAAAATTTTGTTTTATTTTGTATTCATATATTAAAAAAAATGTGTTTATTTTGCTCTGTATTTTTTTAAAAATGTTTAGAATTATATAGGCTTTATTTGTATTGAAATATAATATGTATAACACTAAAAATATTACAAATTCATGCTAATTTTCTATTAATGCTTTGATAATTAGAATTTAGGTCGTTTTTTTTGCTATGTTTTTTTTTTTTTTCCTTTTCTTTTCTTTATGCTTATTTTCATTTTAAACTACTCCTATGAAACAAATATTTTAACAAGTTTAATTCATATAGCTTAAACTAAAATTAGGGCCCAATGTTTTAATTCATTTAAATGTTTTCATTCAATATGAGAGATTCCTGCTAATTTCTTACTATTTCTTTTTCTTGACACTTTTTTTTTTTTTTTCATTTTAAACTATACATTTGAGAATATTTTAACATGTTTTAATTTCTATAGATTAAACAAAAATTAAAGTTCTTATGATAGTAAAATTTTCTGTGATTTACACATTCTTGCAATGTTCGTATGTGATTGTGTCACTGACTCACTATGTTCAGCAATATACTGATGTATACCTTTAGTATGTATTTTTCTTAAAAGATGCGTGATTAATTTTTTTACACGTCTTTTTTAACCTATAAAGAGAGAGCTTCTTCTATTCGGTCCATCTGTAAAAGTAGGGTTTTACAGTTTCTAATTAAAATATGACACATCAGCAAAAAGTATCAAATACAATCGGATGAAAAACACCATATCAAAAATCAAACTAACCAATTTTAACCCCAGTTAACCACACCTAAACCATCCCCACTACCCCAGCCAAACGCCGTTGCCGGAAGCCTCCATGGGAATCCCGCTGGCCAGATTTAGCAGCTGCCAAATCAGCCCCTTAAACCACTGGAATCTTCTTCTCCAGCATTCTCCTCAGAGTAGATGACGGTATTTTTTCCAAAAACTCGATCTCGATCTATGGATTCCAAGCACTTCAACGCCATGTAGAGGTTATTGTTGGACAGGTGGTGGTTGGATCGGGCACAGACCTCAATCAAGCGGATACTCGTGGCGAGCGACCAGAGCGAGAGATCAACATTCACCGAAACGGTGCGGGTGTCGAGGGAGGAGAGGATTGGGCCGGCGACGAACTGGAGCCTGGAGTTGGAGTTAGCGAGAGTGGTCTTGAGGGCGTCGTCGTCGACGAGGAGGGACTTGAGGTCGTCGTTGGCCATGATGAAGTCCTGCTGTGGCCGCTTGGACAGCGACCAGATCTGGCTGCGTGGCCTAGCCGGCTTACTGTGGCAGGGTGCACGGCCGGATCTGGCCGCCGGAAGCCTCTCCCTCTCTCGGTTCATCTCTCTCCCTCTTGGTTCTCATCTACCGAAAAATTGGGTATTTCGGTGGTGGCTTGCAGCGTATCCCAGCGGGTCTGTCGGCGGCCGGAGAGGTGAGTGGATTCCAGCGACGGCTGGAGAGGTAGAGTGGTTTAGGAGTGGTTTACTAGGGTAAGAAGAAAGTTGAAAATGGGTGATCCAGTGTTTTAGTATCTAGTGTAATTTTAATGTAATTAATACTTTTAGCTTATGTGTCAAGTTCTAGTGGGAGGCTATAAAAATAGTATTTTATAGATGGACCAGATTGAAGGTTTTCTCAGAAAGAAACATTCGATAAAGATACATTTAAGTTTTGAAATTAAATTATAATGAAGAATATGTCCGCGCTTAATGCTGGTTATGAGTTAGTTCACATAATTTGAGAATCTATAATTTTTTAAAAACTGTAGGGATCCTTATCCCGTTGTAGCTTATCTACATTTTAGAATCATATGTATTTTTATTTTTTATTTTTTATTTTTAAAAAATACAAATTGAAGCACAATGATTATTTATCACTAAGCACTTCTGTCTATATTTTGAATGAAACAAAGCTTACCAAATGAAATGGCCTTATTTATTCATGACACTTTTTGGCACCCATTAGCTTGCATTTATATGTCACTAGCCGACATATTATGGGTTTTCTCTATTTCAAGGTCAAAACTTAAAATTAATGTATTTAATGGTGTATATAATATTAACATTGTCACAATTTAAAACAAAATTAAATAAAATAATATCATTTATACTGTTAGATACCAACTCCAAATCCTGACAATAAAATAAATAGTTGTACCCATTTGAAAAGAAATGGAGAGATACTATGCGTTCCCCATTTTGGATTAGTGGTCCATGAAGCAGGCTTCTTCTTCGGGGTCAACGGAAGGTATTGTAATATAGAAAGTAAGAGGAACTAAGAACGCGTCTAGATTCATTGTATTTACTATTTAAGCCCTATTTCACTTTATTTATTTATTTTGTGGTTTTATTTCACTTTATTGCTTAGTGGGTGAACCGCATATATGAGCTTATTGCTTAGGAAAGACTTTTCCACTTTGTTCCTTTTAGGCCAAACCCTCAATTCCCACTTTGTTTGAATTTCAGCCATTAGCACATCGATAGAGGTGGGTGGCTTTGGGTGACATGAAGAGGTGGGTGGAATATGGATGTCTTAAATCCGAAGTCGAAACAAAAATATATAAATTAATAAATAAAGCTAGCTAATATAAGAACACGCATGCAAGTGATTATTCTTGAAATTCAGCTTTGTTAATTTGTGACACATTCAATATGTTTGCGTAGGGCATATATACCATAAAAATGCGATTTTATATTGGTTAAATGATCAGCATTTCCTAGATAGAATAATTGTACAGGTGGATAAGGATATCTTACAATTTTAAAGAAATTATACATTATAAAATATGTGAATTCAAGTCGTTCTTTGCATCAAACAGCTTAGAATATGTTACCTATTAAAAAGAGGTGGCGTGTTAACGGAGTTAGCCAAAAAATATTTTCTTCCAAAAGGCTTATTCTTCACTTTTGAAGAGACACTTTTTCTTTAGAAAACCAAAAGACACCTTTTGACTCAAAGTTTTGCTACAACATAAAGCTCAATAACCTGATGAAAATATATATACTCAATTCTTATTAATAACATGCAACACTTTTAATAGATAGCTTTTTTCAAGTCTTTTAATGCAAGAAATAACATGAATTCATGTAATTTTAGAATCTTTGAAATTGTAGGGGGATCGTGATCCCATACAGGTGACATGAGGTTCTAGAATCACATATTGTTTGTGTAATTACGTTGTTCTTTCTCTTGAAAAAGTACATATATCCCCTCAAACTAACATTCAATTTGAAATGTCCCTCTGAATAAAGATTGCATCACTGTTCCCCCAAAACTATCAAAAATTTGCAATGTATTCCAAATAACAAAAATGCCCTTAATAGAAAAAAAAAAAAATTGGTCACCCCCCTCTTCCAGCCTCTTTTTATTATTATTATTATTATTATTATTTGAATTTATAGAGGCATTTTTGTCTCATTGAAAAATTTTTGATATCATTTTTGTCTTTTTGTGGGACAAAAGGAGTATATCACAAATTTTTGATAGTTTAAGTGGGACATTGATGCAATATTTAGTTATAGAGACATTGCAAATTGGGTGTCAGTTTAAGATGGAGTATGTATATTTTTTTCTAGTTATAATTTGGTTGTAATGCTTCATGTGAAGCAGTCTGTGATGTGGATGCCTGTTTTTGTTGGTGTAAAATCTTTCAAATTTAAAACAATAGTAAAATGCGCGTATAGTGCATTACAATGTCACTTTTCCTAAGACCCCTTTTTTTTTTCTTTCCACCAATTATGTTCAAGCCATGTGCATCGAGTTATAGCAAATACACCTTTAGAGTATAATAGAGCCCAGCAAATTTTCTAATGTAACACTCATCGAGTATATATAACAGTATAACACTCTTTGATTTTCTATTTTGGCAATTAAGAAATGAGAGCATCTTCTATACGGTCTTGGCACAAAAGTCATGGTTTGTACCCTCCAATAAGAGAGTGACACATCATCTTAGAAAAAAAAAACCAAATACAACCAAAACACCAAATCTCTCCTCTCATGTGCAAAAGTTTTCTCTCTCACCCATCTCTCTCAGCTCACCGCTGCTGCCACCATCACCACCAAGCCGGACCCACAGCTAGCCGAACCCTACCTCCGCTGCCAGGCCAACCTCTGGCCACTGGCCAGCTAGACCAGCGGATTGGTCTGACCTGGTCTGACCTAGACACCCAGACCAGGCCGCTGGTCTGACCACAGCTGTGCGGCCTGGTCTTGGCCGCAGCAGTGCAGCCTGGTCTGGCCACACAGCGCCGACTTTTGGCTTCTGGCTTCTGGCGTGAGCGGTGAATTTCGGGCTTGGCAGCTTCAGGCGTGGGTGGCGGCTTCCGGCTTCAGGCAGCGAAGAGAGAGAACTTTTTCCGTTAAGGGATTGAGGATGAGAGATAAGAGATCTACTGTTTTGTTCTCATTTGGCTCTAGTGCAATATGTTGAGGTGTCAAGTCCTTATTGGAAGGCACAATGGTCATGGTTTGTGCCATGACCGTATTGAAGTTATCCTCTTAAGAAATTTAGATTTCTATTTCTGCAGAAAAACGGAACCTAATTATCATGAAATTTAAAACATAAGGCTTTGAGAGAGATAGTACAAGAGAGAAATTTTTAGTATTGAAAACAGGAAATGAGTAGGCTATTTATTGAGTCACCTTAACATACATGGATTTTTATAATTAACAGAAAATAACTGTTAATTTAATAGTCATTGAATTTTGACCATTTAATACCAACATATACTTAATCTTGAACTGTTAATTCTTATTTAATTATTACTGTTAAATCATAGTTAATTGTTAGTAATGATTACTTTATTTCAACCGTCAAGTCAAAGATTTAATCTTTCAGTTAGCAGTACTAACGATCAAATAAATCCAATCGTCAAACCTTACTTAAAAAGCATCTTACAATCTAGCTAGATCAAATCACCAAAGCATACAATCATAACTGTCTAAAAATTAACAGTCATGATTTGATCACTACGAGCTCCGATGCTTCGTGCGCCATCAAGGCTCCCTACTGTCACACACATGCGCGTGTGTTAGAGCATATACCCAATCATTGCTCTAAAGCAATCGCTTGGTGTGAGTTGACATTAATAATAAATGTCTTCATTTTCTTCTCACTTTTTCATGTAGGACTCTTCTTTCAAAACTCATAAATGCTTTCCATTGTGAAATGTTCTCAAAATAAAAAAGGAAAAATGTAAAATTGGTCCTTGTGGTTGGCCTAAATTATAGATCACTCCCTCTGATATCAAAAAAAACTTAGAGATTCCTGTGGTTGGCTAAAATAACAAATCACTCATTGAAAAAAATTTTCGTTAATCATTTTAACAAAAACCATTAGTCTGTCACGTTAAACTAATAGGGTGGCACACTATTGTTAAAATGACTGATGTGATAGACAAACGGTTTCTGTTAAAATAACTGACAAAAATTTGCTTAAGGGAGTGATTTGTTATTTTGGCCAACCACAAAGATCTTTGAGTTTTTTCTTATATCACAAGGAGTGATTTGTAATTTAGGCCAACCACATGGACCAATTTTACATTTTTTCCAAATAAAAATATACATTCATACTTTCACTAATTTTGAAAACATGGAAAATGTTTGGGCCATTTGAGGTACTATAATTTTTATTACAAATCTCTTACAAATTTGATGTGACAGTACATAATTGATAAAATGATTAAATTGTTATACCCATGTGACAATCCAAAATCTACTGTACTCTAAATATTATTTTAATGAATAAACATAGTCAATGTGTTAGTTTTACGGTAAGGCAAAATTGTTTAATGTTTTAGGCTACCATTAATGTAACTATTCATTTTTCTCTTTTTAAATTTTTCTCTAAAGTCACAATATCTTGGATTTTTTCTTTTCTTTTGTTTTTTGCAATCTTTTTTTTTTACCATAATTGACTCTTAATTAAAGAGCATTGACTCACCATTCTACCATAATTGGGCCTTAAAAGATTTTTTTGTTAAACAAAATTTAATTATACTATTTCTAATTTGGGCCTTATTCCATTGGAGGGCTTTAGGCAACCACTTAATTAGCTTGGCCCATGAGCCAACATGCCAATATTATGAACTTTAAAGTCAAGTTTATAAAGAATTGTAATAAAATATGTAATATCTACTCTTAAAAACAATATAGCAGAATAAACGTTTTTGGAAAGAATATTAATGTGGATTAAAGTCGTACAATTACAAGTCAGTAACATATACATACGGAACCAAGTGGGTTCCGGATAAGAAATGAATTGCTTTACAAAGAATAAACAAATCAATCAATTAAATTAAGAATATACAAATGAATTGGTATTTTAATTTGTACAGCATCTTTTTGACGGATTCAGTATCCTAATTAATCACGTACGTGCACTCCAACAGGGAAGAGCCTGGCCTCTTCAATCTGCTTGTCATTAATTCTCCATTGCATTTGCATGAAATGCTGTCAAATCGAAGGAGACGTGAATTAGGCCTTCAAAAACGAGCCCTTCTTTTCCCCACCGTTGTAAGTAAGTTTACGTGTAATTCTTGTTGTCTCAAATCACATACGTACGACGTCGTCGGACGGACATGCAGCTGCGAAATCGGCAACCACCTTCCTCTGACTCATCGGAGCAGCGTATGAGAATGCTTGAGGAGATTGTTAAGGGGTTTTCCTTGCGCTTTACACAAGAGATCCCTCACTGTTTCTGTCATCTGTTTTCGTCACAATATTCATTTTCTTAATGTTAGTAATTAATTAACCATGAACAATATGCATATATACGAAAAGTAATCAAAGTATATATTTATATAACTAAAACCTTTCCCAAACTTGCTCTTGTATAGGGAACTGTTCTCTGATATCCAGAAGAAATTGGTGGAGATTTCCGGTTACTAATTATTTCTTCTTTGCATGGCAATTTTCCAATGTTACTTCTACTTCGCGTCATAATTGTGGGAGAGCCTTGCCACTTTTCATGCGGTACGCTGGGGAGACTTGATTCCTAATTCCATAATAACACATCAAATTTTCAGTACTATTTAACCACAAAACAATGTTTGTATATATGAATTATATTTGCGACCTTGACAAATATATTGTTGGATTAATTCGTTGAAAAACTTTAATTGGGAGGCTAGAAGATATGTATTGTTTGAATTAATTAAGTGCATACCAAGAATAGGACTGTTGCACAATGCTTCAGGACCTCCAAGTTCATTCGAACATCGTCTAGGCTTCTGTTTAAAACAGTCGTTAAAACCATGATTAGCATATTATGTAAACCAAGGACTCATGAAGCATTATTTTAAGAGTGCGTTTGACCATGTAATTTCTCATATTAAAAGTGTGTTTTAAACAAATTTGTACAAAATATCTCGTTTGGAAGTATGTTTTTTAGAAAAATCTGTATTTTTAAATTTCAAATAAAAATAAACATTTTTAAAAACGCACGATTTTAAAAGTTAAATTGTATTTTTACAAAGCTCTTAACAGTATTTTTAAAAATCATCTTTTTTGAAACCACAAAACCAAACATACCCTAAATATCTAAGGAGAAGAATTCCATACCTGTGCTTTTGCTGCCCAAGACCAAAGTAAGAAGCCAATGTTGCCATCTAACAAAAATAGATCGATCAGGTCAAGAATATTGCCTGCTTGGATGAGGACTTACATGAATGTATACTAAAATCCCCCGACCCAATTAGTAATGTAGACATAATTAATAAGGAAAACATGTATATATACCTTCATATTGCCGGCTCTTCTCCCAAACTTATCGGTTAAGACACCTAAAGAATCAATCATCCCAACCGGCAACGGCGCAGGCCGACCAATATCAGCAAAGGCCTCCTTAATGCGAATGCAGTCGAATCTTTGGATGTTGTGGCCTGCCCACACCCGACCATTCAGAATACTAAATATCTTGTCAGCAACTTCTTCAAAAACCGGCGCATTTGCAACAGCAGCCCTAGTTATCCCGTCACATCTTGTTGACCTCAACGGGACGACAGACAAATCCTTGGGCCTTATGAGCGTGCTGTAGCTCTCCAGTTCAACAAGTTTCTGCGGGCAAACCACAATCGCTCCAAACTCCAATACCCAGAAACGTTTGCAACCTCTATTGGGTACCGTCGTTTCCAAGTCGAAGAACACAATCTCTGCTGTGCCTGAATTTGACGTCTCCATTTGTACCAGCTCTCTTTCGCAGCTCTGTTTTTCTTGGTTCCAGAGTTTTTTGTTCATGTTCAACGTGATTACCAACATGTGTTTAAATGGGTGAAGTAAGGGGAGAGGAAAGGGGGAAGAAGAGAATTCTTGTTGAGATTGATTTTCTTGTAGCTCAAGTCATTAGTTTTTAGGCTTTGGATAAAGGGGTAGTACTCCTTGGCATCTTGTGGATGTTCTATGCAAAGCAATTCCAGGTAGATTGGAATATTATAAAGAACAAGGATTATCTTTCTGATCTTTGCTTTCGGGTTTGAAGGGGATGGAGAAACTTTTGGGTCGACGAAACCTTTGAAAAAGTACTTCCCAACTTTCTTCTTCATCAATTACGTTATGATTTGAAGATATCTTGAAACAATTGAAGCAAAGTCTCCTAGACAGGAATATTCCCAACAGGCCATCTTGCGTAAACTACATATGTTTACCATCAAAAGAAGGCACCATCCCCTGACTATTTGGGTCTCACTTCCACGGAATTGTACAAAACGTATGTCACAGAAATTGCTGCTCCTTAATTACTAACGAAAATTTTATGAGGAAACAAATCTTTGTACGCAGGGAAATTAGAAGTGTTGTAAACAATAAAAACAATTGGACTTTTTTGGCAATAAAACCTGGTCTAATCTAGTTTTTTTTTTTTTTTATTATTATTCAATATTGGAAAAATAGTTACAAGGCCCAAACAGAAAATAAGGTACTTAAAAACAATATAAACAAATAACAGAAAATGGGCCAAAAAAATAGCTCGGTCCCATGTATTTTGGGCTGAAAGCCAAGAAACGGGCCACACAATACGATTTCTAATGCAGAACACAAAGAAGCCTGCTAGAGAGGTCTTTTGCAACGAGAACTAGGGAAAGAGACCGCGGCAAGAAGGGAAACACTGTAAAAGCCCAATCTGGACTCGAAGATGAGGAGTTCCATATCCATGTCCCACAGAGTGGTGCCCAAAAGCTAGAGCTCATAGGACAACGATTTCTTTTGTCTCCACAACAAAAAGTATGGACACATAGAAAGGGAGGCAATAACCCACGAAAAAATATAAAACATAAACATAAAAGAAAAAAAAAAAAAAGATAAAAAAGGGTTATGCATTTTCAACCATTTCATGAATCTTCATAAAAGATATGAACAACTTCAACGTGTCAAAATTCTATCTCTAGTTAGCATAGTCATTCTTGGACATAGATTTATTCTAATCTTAATTCCTAAACAAAACTGAAATTAGTTGATAGATATCCCCACTCATAGAAACTTGAAATCATGTATTACTCCATTAGAATTCAAGGATTTAAGTGGAGGATGACTATCCACCAGCATACATGTAACATTAATCCAGTGATCTTTTAGGGATCAAAAAGACAATTACCCTTGTTAGTTGAGATGTATTTTTTGTTGGCTTCACCACTACAAATGTACTAACTTTAGTTAAAAACTCAACATCACTGAAACCTTATACAAAGGAAATGTCCAAGTTTGTCCTCGTCTGCACTTACCATCACATACAGAGCCAATGCTGGCAGAAAAAGAAAACTTACCTCTTTTTCTTTCCAGATAATTATTACAATAAACATTTTGCCGCCTAAGAAAGGAACAACAAATTTTGCCTATGTGGCATCGGAATTATCTACATCAAACGGGGACGACAGCAGGCCTGAGTGAGACAAGTGCTTTCTTAATTCTCTCCACAGCTGCCTTAAGGGTTGTGAGGGATGCTGCATATGAGATGCGGATGCAGGTGTAATCCCCAAATGCATCTCCTGGGACTAGCGCAACCTGTAAATACACAGCCATTACACAACTAGGAAGAATGAACAGCTCCATATACTTCTTACTTCAGAGCCAAAATGTAGTTCACACAAAATCATCAGCATTTCAAAAAAAAAAAAAACAAAAATTATCCAGAGCCTTTCCATGTAATGGCATGCCAGAAAATTTTCATCCCTTCCCAATTACTTCTAAGAGGAGTACTAAAATTAAAAACTTTGAGAATGGAAAATTCCTTAGACAGCATTCCACGAAGCATACCTGACCCTTGTCCAACAGATATCGGCAGAGGGACTCAGAATTCTCAATTTTACCAAATCCCTCAGCCTCACCTCCATAGTAAGCGCTGAAATCAATGAAGAGATAGAAAGCTCCCTGCAAGTGTTGAATATGTGATGATCAGGGAAAAAGGAAGTAAAGTACAACCATCTGACAAAAAATGAAATTATGGATTAAAAAAAAAAAGAAAAAGCAAATTGTTAGTACCTGGGGTTCTGACATCTTGACACCCTCCAGTTGTCCAAAGCTTTTAACCAAGAAATCCCGTCGTTCCCTGAATGCTTTTACCATGGTAGAAACAGCTTCCCCACCAGCATAACCCAGTCCTAGTGCTGCAACACCCGCTTTCTGTGATATGCTACTGGCACCTGAAGTGGACTGGAATAAAATACACTACAATCAGCTGGAGCTTACATTCTATATTATAAGTAACATGGATTGAATTCCCATCCACAGACAAAGGCAGGTCGAAAAGTTAAAATATCAACTTCCGTTACAAGTTTAATTTAATTACTTTTCTGATTGAGATCAGAAGTTATCAAAAAAAAAAAACCTAACAATCACCATTTTAAATATGTGAAATTGGGAACCCTGATCTGTAACTTCTTCTTGTCACCTCTTAGCAGTTTCAACTACAGCTTAACACCTTTTAAGACTATCATCCTTTCTTTTGAGTTCCTCATTTTGTTATATGGCATTCATATTGTATTTCTCCCCAACACAAGCGTATGATATTATACCCTCCATTGTTACTTCTAATTCGGCCTCGGAACTTTAACTCTGTGCATAGCATTTTCCTCATTCTTGCCCTACTTGCTGAGGTATATGGGAAAGGAAGATGCAAAATAAGCCATGCTTTAGAATCCCTGGTCAAAGATATCAATAAATTTCTAAACAGTAGATACAATTTTAATTTGCATACGTAATACAAATCTTTTGGTCCTTATCACTTTGCTTTTACGTGCCCCTTTACATGCTCCTCTAAGATCTCATTGTATTTGAGTACTATAATATATCTGGATCTCAAGACCCAATAAATCTGTTACTTTGTACACCAAATCATGTCTTCCATTCAGGACATGAACTTTTTATGCACACCAAATAATTCAGAAATATTTTCAAGAAGTTTATATTTACACGTTACCAAAATTTCAACCATCTACCCAGCATCGGGATACTCATATTGCAGAAATCTTCATAATTCCTAATTTAAAATTCCATCAATATTTCGACATCTGCAAGTGTTGATCGAGGAACAAACACTGAATTAACAAACTTGAGCATACTCAAACCAGATTCCTTTCAATATCCTGAAATGAACCCCAAAGCCTACCTAATAACTCAATCAGCTAATTGCTCAACATGATTTACTTGTCCATATTTTGAAACCAATCACAAAAACTTTGATGTGCCATGCATTCAAAGTTTTCTGTCAAACCTTTGCACAAGATCAGTATATGACTTCAGCAAGCAATCCTCAATACCCAATCTACAGAAACTGTTAAGAATATGACCATAATTTCTGACAGTAATTCGGATCAAACTGTCAACATAATCCACCTAGTCAACCCGAGAAGAATGGGAGCCTATTTGGCCTAGAATACTATTGAAGGTCAAAGGCAACAATGGAGAATAGGACGAAAGAGTTACGAAAATCAGGTTGTTCTAAATCAGGTATAGAAGCTAAGCATATAATGTAATATATTCTCGTTGCAACAATAATTACAAGTAACTTGATTCTTGTAAACTGATTACTTATGGAAAAGTAGAAAAGAAAGCAACGGAATGCATGAAGCATAGAGCTTGGTCAGCAGAAATATGCAGATTAGTAAAGATATGATATACCTGACTCTGTATCTTTCCACATGCCGCAATAAAATGTTTTGGACCAGCAATATATCCAAGCCGCCAACCGGTCATTGCAAAGGCCTACAAAGTCCCAAAACCTAAATGTTAATTCACAGAATAAGGCCTACCACTTTATGTACGAGTGTATGAGATTAATCAACGGAGACCAATATGAATATGCAGTGGCATTGACTTGCCTTAGAAAATCCATTGACTGTTAGAGTCCTCTCCCACATGCCTGGCAAAGAAGCAAAGCTGGTATGAGTTGCTGGAGCATAAATTATGTGTTCATATATTTCATCAGACAGCACCTGAAGAGAGAGAGAGAGAAAAAAAGCATTAGAAAATCCAAGATTGAAATGTTAGCAACATTGAAATATTCAAGTTCTGTCTTTAGATTCAGGTTGGGTATTGTACCAGAAGCCGGGGATGCTTTGCCACAACTTGAGCAATCTCTTCCAGCAATCTCTTGGGGTAAACAGATCCTGTTGGGTTTGATGGAGAACAAAGAATCAGCACTCTTGACTTTTCTGTGATTAAGGATTCAAGGTGCTTCGGATCCAAAAGAAAATTTTCAGAGATGCTTGTCGGAAGAATCACAGGTGTTGCATCAGACAGTCTTGCCATCTCAGGGTAACTCACCCAGAATGGAGCTGGAATTATAACCTGAAAAATTAATGATGTTTGGTAAATCCACACATCCTTCGCATTTAAAAGTATTTCAATGTTCCAATAATCAGCAGCTCTTAACATTAAAACTTTGCATATTCAACATGTATAGACACCATAGGAACACCAAAAACCTCATAGCTTCCAGAGGAAGCAGAAGAGAAAAAAAATCCACGCAGTAACCAATCTACAGAAGCTTTAACTTAACACCATAAACAACAACACATGAGGAAAAAGAGAGCATCCCTTCAGCAACCAATCTTTGCAATCTGTTAAGAACAGCCTAAACAAGCTATTTCCTCTTTAACACAGCATACACGAGACTAGAGCTATCCACATTTAGGAGAAGTAAGACTTTAACAGAGTTTCCTATTGTACAAGAAACACACAGTTCTTACACAATCTTTTGAAGTCCACCATCAGACCATCTGTGCCACAAGCTATATTGCATAGCAACCTCTTTAAGTCGTAACAAAGAGAACATTCCAAAGTTTTTTTCTTTTCCCTTTCAAACTGCAACTCTACCAAATTTCTTAAAACTTCCTCATGCTTTGTGAAACCAGATAAGTCGTCTGCAACAAATCTGTCTCACCCTCATCTTTCTAAGTCTTCTAAACTCAAATTTTTCAGTCATTGAACTCTCACTCAGCAATAACCGTATGTTAAAGTAGGTTATTGAGTAGCTTTTCAACTAGTAATTTGGTCCAATTAAAGTGACAGCTAAGTAAGTATAAAAACAAATAAACATCCCTAAGACAATCTTGTACCAAACTGTATATCACAAAGCACTTCCAATATAAATTACACAACAAATTGTATCAAACAGCCATATATTTGATGTAAAACTACCAATGAAAAGCATAAAGTGCTGCACCTCATCTCCGGGTGAACAAACTGCAAGCAGGGCTTGAAGAATGCTCTGCTTGGCTCCGTTGCTGACAACAATCTGATCAGGCGTGTAAGAGATCCCATTCTCCTCTGCAACAAAACAAACCCAATTGTCCGTCAGATTCCCATCTCATAAATCCACCCATCACGTAAACACAACTCTCAAGTGGGCACAAATATAGCAAGCACCAACCCTTCAGCTTATGACAAATTGCTTGGCGGATCTCCATAGTCCCCGCATTTGGAGTGTACCTCGTGTAAACTTCTCGAATCGCGTTTATCCCAGCCTAGAGTAATGTAAGACAGTTGAGGTCAAAAAAATTGCAAAATAAGAAAAGATTAGATTCAAAAGGCTAAAAAGGAAAATTACTTCTGCAATCGGAGCGGGGGTATCAAAATCGGTTTCTCCGGCGGCTAACCGGATAACGGGGACGCCAGCCTGGACGAGAGCCGTGGCCTGGTCGGTGATGGCGACAGTTTTGGAAGGCTTTACAGAGTTCACTCGGGGGCTAAGAGAGAGATCAATTTCCATTGCGTCAAAGCGACTCTCTGCCCTCACTACCGCACTTACTCTACGGGATTTGACCTGTCTTGCGCCCTCCAAAGACCTACAAAAAAACAACCGGATAGATCAGAGAAAGTAAGGAAATGATTTTAGAGAAACAGAAAGAAGTGTTTCAATGGCGTACTTGAGAGGCTGAGAGGCGAACGATATGGATCTGAAACTGAGCTCTGAAGCCGAGTGGAGCCCGACGGATTGGCCTCTGAGACTGAGGCGATGAATGGCGGATGAACTGTGCAATGAATTAGCCATGAAAATACCTATAGGCGTAGGATTCTTTTCGGAGTAAGGGGATTCGATTCCAAACACAAACGCTAAAAACGTTTTGAAAACAAGGGGGGGATTTTAAGTGTACTCGCGAGTGTGGGTTGGTGGGAAAGAGGAGAAGTTGGGGACCTTGGGGTTGGTGAAGTTGGATGGTGTGGACTAGCACCAAAGGCCGTCAGCAGCCATGACTTGGCTCTCCGCTGATTTTTGAATGAGAGAATCAAAATCTGACGGTACTGATTGGTTTAGATTTCCAATTACATTTGAGATCGTACAATGTATCCGAGGAGCTGAAAGCTGTGAATCTTTTTTTCTTTTTCTTTTTTGGCGGGGGAGGGAGGAGTTGAAAGGCGTGTATACCTAATTGGGGTGGTTGGTGACACTTACTAATTCTCCTTTTTCTTTTTTTACTTTTCTTCAGCAACTTGAAGACCAAGTTGCTAGCAATTTTACTTGTAATTTAGACACTACACTCGTGGTGAAATTTATATATTTAAATAAATTTTGAACGGTTCAACAACTCATTTATTCGAAAAAGTGAATTCCACAAGAACTCCCTTCCGATTAGTTGGTGAGCTTGGAGCTTCAAGTTCTTGTCTACCAACCCTCCAGCTTTCATGGGTTACAACGTTAAATCCATGTAATTTGCTCCTTAATCATCCGATCGCCTCTTAGTACTCCAACAGATGCGATAAAAAGTTGGGGTAGTGCTTTTTCTTGACGTAACCAATTTCTTTTCTTTGTTTTTTTTTTATTATTCTTTCAATTTGGGGTAGTGCTTTTTCTTGACGTAACGGGTACTTCAACTAGTCCTTGGGAGTTTGCTGTCTGCTAAGTCAAGGCTTAATATATGTCGGGTTTGGATCCTCTGCTATTCTTTGTCCAAAACTTAATATATAGGGGTTTAGGAGGGGACTCTGCTTGAGCAGGGCTCCCCCTGCCTAAAGAGGCCCTCGGCAAAGCTTCCAAATTGAGAAGAACCTCCAATTGCATACCCTTGTCCAAATAGGAGGAACATGAAAGTATTGCAGGAAGTGATTGACTATAGTTAGAGGGAACGATCTAGAATTTTAGAGAACCAGAGTAAGTCACAAAATTGTAAAATGTGGCCCACATTTTGGATCCTTATGAGCCGAGCTTTTCTCTTTTTTTTTTTTTTTTTTAAGTATGAGCGCGAGCTTAATTGATTGGTGAAGTTTTGGATACTGTTTTGAGTGTTAAAAATAGTTTTGAAATTGTAAAAGAGTTTTGCACAAAATTGCAAATAATTGACATTGTCAGGCCGCCACCATCATGGTTCAAGCGGCCACCAACACCATGCCACATTTTTTAATTTTTTTTACCTACTGTTTGCCTACTGTTTGCCCACTCTCCATACTTGTTCTGTAAATATTTCCAGTCAAGAAAAAATTGGAATAAATAAGAAAAAAAAAATCCAAACAGTATTCAGCAATTTCAAATTTATTACTATGCCTAAGTGAGGCCCATATATATTACCATGTTCTAAACAGTCCTGAATTCCCAAAGTCCTGGGGTTAATGCACTTCATCTAGTTCATTTATTCATTTGACTAAAGAAATCAGATATTACTGTTCAATCTCAGCCATCACAGACAACCACTTCGTTGTATCTAGACTAAGCATATTAAAGTTTAAATTAAAAGACTAAATATAATAAAATCATATAACCAGAAAAAAAAAAAAAAAAAAAAAAAATCAACACAATGACGTAAGAGATTACGATGTGTATATATTGGTATGACAGCCTCAACAACCATTTGAGTCATTGCCAACGTTTTCTAAAACATCTTGGCATCAGTAATTGATGCCAAATTCAAGATCATAGAGAGCTGTATTATTTTGAATCATTCTATGGATATTTCATCTCAAGAAAATGCATCTAGAACACATATAGCACTTGCAAGTTAATCTGTATCTCTTCCTTCTCAAACATAAAGCTTAACACAAGACCCAGCAGACAACTTGATCCTTCAACATTCTGTGTGGGAAACCTGCTAGATGTCAATGGGCCACAAAGCGGGGGGCACCTGGTATCTCATATTATATCATTCTGAATATTTCTAGAGAGACCCTTTTATCAGGATGGGCTGTAAAACACCACTTTTACAGCCCCCAATAAAATTAAGATACATCATTTAAACATAGTAACTACAATAGGCATGAAAATACTAAATTTTATGGAGAAAAAAACAAAACACACAATTAGACAAAACCTAACTTTTCAATCAACAAAACAAAGACAGACTTTATTCCAAAACTCCACAAAACCTGAAAACACCACCGTCTACTTTGCCGGAATCAGCCGACAGCCACCACCGGAATCTGCCGATAGCCACCGCCCAAAGCCACCACCTTTCAGGTGATTTTTTTTGCCTTTTTTCTCTCTACTTTCTGCCATTTCAAATGGGTTTTTTTTTCGGTGGTTAATTATGTAACAACTGGTTTTTTTGTTGGCAATGGTTTTTTTCGGTGGTTATTTTTTCTTAATCACCGGATGGCAATGGTTGCCTCCATCTCACATGTGATTTGATAATTTTCTTTTGTTTTTTTTGTAAGTGCCGTAAGTGAGAGGCTCTTTGTGTTTTTTTTTTTTTTTGCTTTGTAAGTTCTGTTTTGGTGTTTTTGATTTGATGAATTTTCTTTGGTTTTTTTTTTTTGTAAGTGCCGTAAGTGGGAGGCTTCTTTGTGCATGTGTGTGTGTGTGTGTGTTTTTTTTTTTTTTTTGCTTTGTAAGTGCTGTTTTTGGTGTTTTGATTTGATGATTTTATTTGGTTTTTCTTTTTTTGTAAGTGCTGTAAGTGGGAGGCTTCTTTGTGTGTTTTTTTTTTTTTTTTTGCTTTGTAAGTGCTGTTTGGATGTTTTGATTTGATAATTTTCTTTGATTTTTTTTTTGTAAGTGCAGTAAGTGGAGGCTTCTTTGTGTATTTATTTATTTATTTATTTTGCTTTATAAGTGCTGTTTTGGATGTTTTTGAATTGATAATTTTCTTTGGTTTTTTTTGGTAAGTGCCGTAAGTGGGAGTCTTATGTGTTTTTTTTTTTTTCTTTGGTAAGTGCTATTTTGGATGTTTTGATTTGATCATTCTGTATTGTTGAACGAAAGAAAAAGAAAAAAAAAAGAAAAAGGAAAATTAATCACCAAAAAAAGTGTTTACTTTAAAGAGATTGATAAGATTCTCCCAAATTTTACTTTTTTTTAATCATAAGATGGCAATGGTTACCTCCATCTCATGTGTGATTTGATGATTTCCTTTTAAGATTCTTGAGTTTGTAATTTTTATTGAGCACAAATGGTGATATTGCTCTTTATTTTAGGAAAAGTTATAAAATTAGTCCTTGCAATTTGAGGCTTGGACAAATAATTGTATTTGCTTTATAAAGTTACAATAACTCTATGCGTTTTACTTGTGTAGCAAATAACTTACTTTGAACAAATTTTAGCCATTTTTCATTTGATGTCAACAGACGCAATATAACACTATCATTGTAAACTCAAGGGTCAAACCCAAAAGGAATGGTCCATTACTTCATTTCAGGTGCTTTAACAAGGGCCATCAGACCAGCAGCTGGAATTGGCATTCAGTGAACCGTGTCTAGAATGGATAAAGTTCAGGAGCAGCAAAGTCAACCAATTGGTGAGCTAATAGTTGAATTTTTTTTTTTTTATTTGTCTTATCAAAGCTTAGTTTATGAAGTAAAATCATGAATCTTAATAGTTACCTATACAATCTATGGACATGCCTTTTGCAGATCTAGACAATGCAAATCAGGAAATAAAATCATGTTCCGAGGAACTTGAGATAATCTCATGTGGTGATGAGTTTATTGAAGATTTACATGCTGATGATGAAATGATGGAAGATCAAAATGATATACACTTGCTTGGGAATGATTTGAAGCAGCCAACTGCCAATTCTTCTTCATATAATGGTCCTTTGGAACCATCCCTGGTTTGGAATTCGATGAGGAAGAAGATGCTTGTACATGTTATAATGCTTATGCAAGGCAAACGGGTTTTAGCATTAGAAAAAATCATACCCGACTATCGAAGGAAGACAAGTCATTGATTGGGGTAGATTATGCTTATTCAAGAGAAGGATTTCGTTGTAAGAGTTATCAAAAGAAAATCCATACAAATCCGGAGCCCGCAGAGACAAGGATAGGATGTAAAGCAATGATGGGTTTAAAAAAAGTAGGGTTAAGATGGACTGTAAGTAAGTTCGTAGTTGAACATAATCATGAGCTCCTTACTCTTAAAAGTACACGTTTTCTTCGTGGGCATAGAGCAGTAACACGTGCTCAAAAAAATCTTATAGATACACTTAATGAGTCTGGTGTACCAACAAAGAAGATAATGTCGGTGATGAGTAAAGAATTCGGTGGTGACTATAATGTTGGATGTATCGCTAAAGATGTTGAAAATTATTTGGGCAATAGAAGAAGAAATCTTATTGGAAAGGGAGATGCACAAAGAATGTATAAACATTTTATCAAGAGCCAATGCAAAAACCCAAGTTTTTTTTATTCAATCGAAGTCGATGAAAATAGATGCATGGGAAATTGCTTTTGGGCAGATGCTAGATCACGAGCTGCATACCAGTATTTTGGAGATGTTGTTACGTTTGATGCAACTTACTTGACAAATTGTTATAGGATGCCTTTCGTTCCTTTTACTGGAGTTAAGCATCATCATCAATCTGTGATGTTTGGATGTGCTTTCCTCATAAATGAAAATGGCTAAATCTTATACATAGTTGTTGAAAACATGACTTAAGGCAATGTTTGGACGTGCTCCTTCTACAATCATCACAGATGATGACAAGGCTATGGGTAAAGCAATTGCAAAGGTACTACCAAATGCCACTCATAGATTGTGTTTGTGGCATATTTTACAAAAAGTTTCAGAACATTTGGCTCATATATATAATAAATATTCATCTTTCCAAGTAGATTTTCACCATTGTATTCATAACACACTCACAATTGAAGAGTTTGATATAGAATGGAATGAACTTGTATGCAAGTATGAGTTGGGAGAGAATGATTGGTTTAAAAAACTCTATATGCGGCGTGAAAAGTGGGTGCCAGCTTACTTGCGAAACTCATTTCGTGCCGGCATGTCTACAACTCAACGGAGTGAGAGTATGAATAAGTTTTTTAAAGATTATGTTCGTTCTAGCACAATGGTGCGTGACTTTTTCCATCAATATGAGAAAGTCTTGAATGCACGTTATCTTAAAGAGAAAAAAAAAGATGTCAAGACAAAAACTTCTATACCAATTTTGAAAACATGTTACAAGATGGAAGTTGAGGCGGCAAAGGTTTAACAAGAAAGTCATTTTTTATGTTTTAAGAAGAGCTATTTAAAACTCAAAAATACAATTCATCTAAATATCGGGAAGAAGGAAGGACGAAGATATATAGGGTGGCTCGTCATGGGAGAAAAAGTCCATTTTATGAAGTTGCACTTGAAGTTCTTGAGAAGAAAGCTACTTGTACATGTCATATGTTTGAATTTGTTGGAATACTGTGTCAGCACATACTACAAGTTTTTTTTAAAGAAATCTTTGGTGGACACTCTTCCCCTACATTATGTTTTAGAGAGATGGATGATCAATGCTAAGAGTCGCATTATACATGGCATATCTAGTGATGAAATACAAGTAGAAACACAAACTTCTTCTACCTTGATGAGAAATAACTTGAAGTTGCAATTCAATGAGGTTGTAGAATTGGGATCCCATTCGAAAAGAAAATATGAACATCTTTGCATTGGTTTACAAAAGCTTCATCACGAGCTTTTGACAATGGATGATTGTGATAAAGATATAGAGGATGGTGATGTAGAAAGTGCTGAGGGTCCAATATTAAACAATCAAGTATTGTTAAACACATTTACATTGCAAGATCCTGCACATGTTCATTGTAGAGGACGACCCAAATCTTTGAGACAAAAACATCCAAAAGAAAAACAACCAACCTCCACAAGGACTTGTAGCATTTGCAAGAAACCAGGGCATGTGAAAAGCAAGTGTCCTTCGTACCAACAAGCAAAGTATTCTTATAATTTTGTTGATTTACAATCCTTTACATTACATTAAATGTTTTTTGACTTAATTTTTTTTATTCTTTCAGTAGGGATATTGTGAACACAAATTTAAGGCCAGCTAACTTGGGGTAGATAGACGAACAAAGTTTAGTAAAGGTAAATTTTCATTATGACATATCCTTAAAGTTATAATATGTGATTGTTTGATTTCAGTGAAAACATCTATTATTTAACTTTTGTTTATTTGTGAATAATTTACAATGCTATGTACCAATTATGGAGTATCCCTCTACAACGACATTTGTTATGTCTCAAGATCCTATTTATTCATCGAGTACAGTTGATATTGGTGTAGATTGGATCAACGCCTATGGAACTCCTTGAAGTTGCTGTGATTATTTCTTTTCGTGTTTGACTTTAAAATTTGACTTTGGATATTGTAATTAATTTATAGATCACATGCTCTTTAATGTGGTGACTTTGGAGTTAGACAACTTTAATGTGATCTTGCCTTTTTTTGGTAGTTGTTAAAATCTGTGATATGAGTTGTTGCGTATAGTTGGCTCATTTTGCTATTTAAAGAGAATAATTGGCTCATGTTTCTCTGAATGTATGTATGTATTTATGTCTATATGTGGGTGTATACATATACACACTACTATGATTTCTGTTTATAAGTATATCTTTGTAATGTGGTTGACTATGAAGGATAGTGCAACTATAGTAGAGAGACTTCTGAAATGTGAATTTAAAGGTGATATAGTGTGTTTATTTTGTAGAGTTTGGAGTGCACCTGTATGAATTCTTTTATAAGAGAGAGAATTCTTTTATTTTGTAGAGGTTGAAATTTAAAGGTGATATAATGTGTTTATCCCCTCTCATCTGATGGAGTGAAGGAAAATTTTTTTGAAGAATGAGAAATTGAAAATTTGTTTTGTGTAAACTCAGTTAGAGTGCAACTGTATACCATTTGCTGTGCTCGAGTTAGGGGTTGTTTGTTCCAAATAGGATGTTGCAGCAAATGTGTTTGTTTAGAGTTTTCTATTTTGTGTGTTTTTCATATTCTGGTGTATTTTATAAATTTTGGTTTTTTGATGTATTGTATATACAGGTTGGCTAGTTATGTTTCAACTGATTGGTGATTTATTGAGTAGCTGATGTTGTTGGCTCTGTTATGAGAGTTGTGTTAGTTGGAGTTGAGCTTTGGTCCAGTGATTTGCTGGATTGTGTTCTAAGTGTTTGGTTATTTTATAAAATCTCTCATTCATCAAAAAAACAAAACACCAGTATGCAAGAACAAGAAATTTAAACTCAAAGGAAAATTGCATTCAAATGCATGCTCTAATTATCATTACAATGTAATCACATTCTCACACCATAAAACAGATAAAGAAGGTTGACAAAACCGTACAAACTCAATATGCCACAAATCCCCCAAACAGAAATGTAAAATGCATTTCTAACACCAAATTTCCTAAACATTTTATGATGCTATGAGACCACAACATCCTTCGAAGAATATCTTTCTAGCAGAATTTGGAATAATTCCTACTTGGAACAGACTTTTTTTTTTTCCACTCTTTGGCAAGACTTGGATATCTTCTTGCTTATTATCCAAATTTCTCGGTGGCCAATCGGGTGAGAAATTTTTGGTGGTGGGGTGGAGAGGGACACGGCGGCAAATCTTCTCTACAGTTCATGAACGGCAGTTTGGCGGTGGGCCAAGAGAGAGGCTTCTCGGGAAGTCTCCGACTCGAGATCTTATCAGTCTCCGGGTCGAATTAATTCCGGGTCACCCCAGTTGGTTCACGGCAGTGAACCCATCGCCGTGGGTTGAGGGACGCCAGCCACCACTGCACCGGGTCGCTTCTGGAGAGGCTTCTTGCAGGTCGCTGACTACCCGTGTGGATAATGGGCCGAGTAGATCCGTCATGCCGTGAGGAGTTTGAGGCTTCTTGCATCCGTCAGGCGTCGGAGCCCGGAATCAGCCGACAGCCACTGCTGGGTCACTTCTGGAGAGGGTTCTTACAGGCGACGAGTAAGGCTTGCTGAGGTCTCAATTTTATGAGGATATTATGCGGGACTGAGGAGATATAAGGTACAAGGTTGAGAGGTATTATGCGGTGAGGAGGGATATATTCCAGTACTTTCCAGCTTTTTTCAGTCTTATTGCATTTGATGCTTTTAACTTAGGTGGCAAATTAGTATTGGAGGCTGTAAAAGTGGTGTTTTACAACCCATCCTGATCGAAGGTTTTCTCATATTTCTATAGTCTATGTCATCGTTAGGGATGTGGCCTTTCATTATTATTAGCAGTTTCTGTATCAAAATATTCCATCATATCCATCAGATGCAACAATTTTTCCTGCCATATTGATCATATCATGTTTGTAAGAAATCACACACATGGCACACATGCGTATCTCTGTGTGTGTATCTATATAAGGAAAGGGAAAAGACAAATTCAATAAACATTGCCATGACAGAGACTATGTGACCGCCTAAACATCTATTGAGTCCCTTCATAACCAGCCATGTCACTACCAGTGCTTGCTTGAAACATCTTGTCAACTGCCTTTGATGCCAAATACGACAGAGAAAAATTGAAAGATTTTGAATAATTCTATAAGGTCTCTTTCCAGGAAAATGCATCTAAAACCGATAGCCATTGCAAATTACTCAGAAACCAATCCTCCTCTCCTCCCCCCTCCCCCCCTTACATAAAGGGAAAACTTAAAAAAATAAATAAAAAAAAAAAAAAAAAAAAAAGAGCGACATCCTACAGAAACTATTTTTTGCAAAAAATCCAATTGGGCAAATATAATAAATAGTAAAAAAAAGTACATATACATCCCTCAAACTACCACCATATTGTCAATATGCCCCTCAAACTACCAATTGTATCAATATTTTCTCTAAACTACCAAAAAATGTCAATGTCTTTTAAGGCCAACAACAAGACAAAAATATCCTAAAAAATTTTCAATAAGACAAAATATCCTTATAAACTTGAAACTAAAAAAAAAAAAAACCATAAATAAATAAATAAGTAAACAAAAAACCAAAAATTAAACAAAATAAAAAATTAAAACGAGAAATTTTTTTTAAAAAAAAAATAAAAGTGGTTATAGTTTTTTTTTTTTCTTTTTTTTTTTTAAAAAAAAAAAGTTAGTTTTTAGTTTTTTATTTTTTAATTTTATGAAGGGTATTTTTATACTTAAGGAACATTGATATTTTTTGATAATTTAGGGGGAACAGATATTAACACAATTGGTAGTTTGGGGGACTCATTGAAAATGTGATGATAATTTGAGTGGGGTATGTGTACTTTTCCCTAAATAGTATTAATTGCACATTTTTCCCTTTAAAATACCATTCTATTTGCAATCCCCTTCTAAACTTTATGTTGCATCACTTGGCCACTTAATTTGACAAATTTATTTCAACGCCCCCCTACCGTCTAAATCAAACATTAATTTGGATGGAAATTATAACATGGGTGTTGTACATGCTTATTGGAACCGGGAAATGCCCAGGTTACTCCTTATCTTTTTGGAGTTGTGAAATGACCAATTAAAAGACCAAACATGTGAGATGGTCCAAATACCTTTTTGTGGGGGCTAGGTGAAGAGTTCAAATGAGCTACAAAATGGAGAGGATCCTATTCCCCTTTTACAAGTCTCTTGTATGTTTGAAGTTAATTAATTATATAGTTTTAAAAGCACACTCCCTTTTACCCACTCTTCCCGGTATCCAAAACCCCTAAGATCAACAATCCTTATTCCTTAGCCTTAGCCTTGGCCTTCCTAACCCTCTCCCTCTCTCCTGAACCACACCAACGCCCTCATCTATTTTTGCCTATGTGCATCGTGGCATGGTATCCATTGCTCTGCCAACCTGCATCATTGCTCTCTCCCTCCCTTCCTCAACCTCCATGAGCCCTTCAACTCTCTCACCCTGCACAAGAGCTCTATCACATCAACCTCCACAACAAACCACCTCAATGATGCCATTTTTCCCATCACCCATTGCACCAACCTCTGGATATTGCTTGGCCAAATTGCCAAACCAGGCACAGGGGAGGGTGTAGCTGTCCATAGACGAGAAGGTGTAGTCGAAGCCATAGACAGCATAGCGAAATTCATGGTAGCAGCAACATCCTAGACGTGAACACGAGGTAGACATCATTCCTATGGTCAATGGGGAAAGGAGCAAACCTGACCATGGAGATGACCTACTCAAGCTGAGGCATGTCAGGTGGGTCCCATGAGAGAGTTTGAGCTCGGCATACTCACCAACGATGAAGATGCAGAAAGCATTGGTGCTGGTCTGGTTGGCATAGAGTTAGAGACCACACCACCAGTATGAGACCGAGGGGAATGGGGGTAGTGGTGGAGAGAGACAGAGAGAGAGAGAGGAGTCTTTGATGAGAAGTTTCTAGGACGGGCTGGAGAAATCGTAGTAGATGAGATAGAGGTTGCCGAGGGAAGAGGAGAGGACGTGGTTTTGGAGGCAGACCAGGTTGGAGGAGCCCTTGAATTCTTTGAGGATAAGAGTGTTCTTGGTGGGAGTTTTGGGAGATCCAATTGAGATTTTTGTTTAAATTTTTATTATTCTTGACTTTGCTTGTGGTTATATATCTGTGATTAATTCAGTTTATCTGGATTAATGACTTATTTGCTTTCCGAGAAAGTTTAAGAAACGAAAAGAAAATTCAAATCTTTTATTTAGATTTTCATTCCAGTTATTTTTCTTTTTTCGATTAGATGATAATTGAAGAGAGGCTTTGCCCAGGATTGGGTGTTCTAACATCAATTGCAACCCCTTGCAGGGGTAATTTGTTCATTTCATATTGTCAGTCGGCATGCAGTGCACGAGTTACAAAATCCATCCAATTCAACCGCTGATTTAGTCAAAAGGAAACATTTAAAGATGTTCTTCCAATTTTGGAATCAATTGGTATGATTTAAAATTTAGAGGGGTTTACAAGTGGAATTTTAGTTTGAGGAACAGGAGTGGTAGGGAGGAAGTACAATTTATCCCCAAAAATATATTCATCTAAATGCAACAACCATAGTTCACAAGAAAACCATACAGTTTGAAATGTATACTAGAACTATTAACTGCAATAAGGAGAAAGAACAAAGACGAAAGTCATGTTATTCAAAGAAAACGTGCCCCAACTAAATAGAGGAGATGAATATACCACAGATTCTGGCATAAATCAAGGTTTCTCGGATGTAAGACAACAACCTTGTAGATCCGCTTATCTTATAATGGTTCATTCCTCCCCTATGAAACAAGGAACCTTCTTCCAAATAATTAGCAATGGAATTTTTAGACCACTTAACAGGTAGAGGCAGTTAATAGGGTACCACCAATATGGACCATCAAATCAAAGCTCAACAATTTATTGAATCAACATAAGACAGAAGTTCTAGTTTATCCACACATCCCTACAAGCTAAAAGCATAACATATACCAAAACACCAATCAGTTCAATGCATAATTTGGAAATTTGGACCAACCAAGGACCTTACAAGAATAATTCTACGATCCATATCTAGCTGATTGAAACCAATTCAGGCTATTCAGCACTTGAAGTGACAAACACTAATATTATCCTATGCTTAAGAAATTAGGCACTCTAGCTCTGTGTAACATGAGAAATTCCATAACAAAGACCCAGATGAAAGATTCGACAGAAAATACCACATCAAAATCAAATTACATTGAACCCCAGGTTTTAGAACCAATTTCCATAGTTATATACAAACTATCCAAACAATGTGAGTGTAGTGCATGCTTATGAACAAACTCAAACGGCAAAGGCATACAAACGAGAAATAAGTACCTCTAAATCCGAGTACATGACGTATCAAAGTCATCGGGGGCAACCCGACCGATCCAACTACTGAGCGTCCTCTTGATATCGGAGTGATTAACATAAGCCAGCTCATACATGCTACACAGATTGGTGACGAGCGTCTCGTTGAGCGCCACGGTTGGCACCCTCTCGAGCGCATTCTCCAGCACCTTGATCGAATCCGGCAAGTCCCTCAAGTACATCAAGCAGAGCGCCTTGTTGTTGAAGGCCACCACGTCCATGGGGTCCCTCTCAATGCACTCCTCCAACTCCCTCACCGCCGACACGTAGTCCTTCCCCACCATGTACACCATCGCCTTGTTCCTACCGACCAGGTTCTTGAACTCGATCTCGCTCAGTAGCCCCTCGCCATTGCCCTCCTTCATCAACGCCTCGACGCGATTGAACGAGCTCTTTGCGCTCTCCAAATCCCCGATCTGCATCTGAATGTACCCGAGCTTCGACCACAATATAGGGTTGGAGAAATCGGGGATGAGCAAATGGTGGAGCAGATTCAAGCACACAGAGAACTCTTTGTTGCCCAAATGGTGCCCGATTATCGCGTTGATCACATGAACCTCCCTCTTCTTCCAGATATTCAGGGAAACGCCATCCTTCTCTTTCACTTTGGAGCGAACGAAATCGAGGAGGGTGTAGAAGCGGTCGAGGCCGAGCTGGCGTTCACCGAGTTTGACTGGGATGAGCGCGAGGAGCCACCGGAGGGAGAAGGGCACCATGGAACCGGACCGGTTGGGATAGACGGAGGGGTAGGATTGGTATTGGTAGTGGCGCCCGTCCAGGTCCTCTAGGGAGTCGAGCTCGGCGGAGGCGTCGTTGAAACGGCGCAGTTTGGCGAGCGCGAGGACGTGGAAGGAGAGGTAGGTGAGGTGCTCGTGGGGCTTGCGGAGGAGCGAGAGGGCTCGAGCGCTCGCGACCTTGTCGAGGATGGTGCGCCACGAGCCGCGGGCTGCCAGATCCTGGAGCGAGCTCAGGTCGTGGGCCAGGTCGTCCAGGGTGCCGAACTCATTCGTCAGGGGATCAGAGGGCGGATCCGGGTCTGACTCCGGTTCCATGTTAGGGGTGAGGTGGATGGGGCTAAAATGCACGGGGGGCGATAGGGAGAAGAGATCGGAGATTGGTTAAGACTGCAATCGACGGGGATTCTTCTGGGATGTGAATGTTATGGCATATTTTGCAGCGAAGAGAGTGGAGGAGCTGTGTAGGAGTTATGGGCAGACGGGTGGCCCAGCCCATCGTTAAAATTTATAAGGTTAGGACTCCGGAGTAAGCCCATAGCCCATAGGTTCAGGTTTTGGGCCAGCTTAAGCTTAATTAATAAAAGCTATTTTACACCCTAAACGTCTCTTTCTTTCTTTTCTTTTCTTTTTTTTGTTGTAAATTAAACGTCTCTTTTTTTTTTTTTGTTCACCCTAAAAAGCACTTTCATGGACTAGGATTTTTTCCCCCGCGTTAAACACAGAAAAATGTGAAAGAAAAAATTGAGAATTTTTAAATTAAAATATTTTAAATTTTCTAGGATGACAATGAAGTTCTTAAATTCTTAGAGTTATTTTTAATTAAATGTCTAGATTCTACTATTTCAATCTTTATCAACTCTAAAGAAAATTTAAGTTTTCTTTGATTCATTGAATCTCACTAAGTTGTATATTAAGGTGATAAAATTAAACAATTTTATAAAAATAATGGTTATGATTTTGATCCAAAATTTCTATTTTCAATGCCTTATTTGTTGCCACGAAAGTAAAACTCTTTTGTAAAATTAAACATAACAAAAATAATTCGTTGATGAAATCTTGGATTAACTGGACAGGACTAGGCCCAGGCTCAAGCTCATGCCAGTCCATTTGTCTCGAGGACCAGGCTAGCTCCGACATAAGAGCATTTTTAGTGAGCTTTTTATTTTTAGTTTATTTATTTATTTATTTTAAAAAAAAAAAAAATTGAAAAAACTCACAAAATAGTAATTTTAACAAGCTCTCTTATTTATCTCAATTTTAACTGTTATCAGAAATTTTTCCTAAATATCAAGAGCTAAAAAGTGAAAACTATTTAATTTTTTAACATTATTTTGTTTTAAAAGCCAATTAGTTTCCCCCATTTGTTTCAAAACCAATTAGTCTCGAAGGTGTCCTGGAGAGGTCCCGATGATGTCTTAACGGTGTCTCGACGATGTCCTGACTAAGTCCCGGCATTCGGTGATGTCTCAAAGGGGTCACAACAAAGTCTCAACTTTGTCCCAGAGTCACGACGAGGTCTTAGTAATGTCCTATCGGTGTCTCAACAGGGTCCGAGTAAGATCCCAGCGATGTCTGGTAATGTCCCATCGAGGTCCCGACCGGGTTCCAGTGATGATACAGGAGTGGTCTGGTGGTGTTTTAACCGTGGTCCAGTGATTTAAGAATGAAAAGTTCAAACTCAGAAAATAATTTATAATTTTAAAAAATGAAAATTATTTTACAAAATTGAGATAAGCTTTTTTCGTTCAAATTAAAAATATTTTCTGTTGACAATTATTTTTCATCACATCAAATACAAAAAATATTAAAAATATTTTTTAAAAATTATTTTACACTGAAATAAACCACGCATTAGAAATATACCAACCTAGTACTATAGTGGAGACATGTATTACTATTTCAAAGAAAATGACGCATGCGATAATTTTTTAATGTAATACCCGAGCTAGTATTTATTAAGTAAAAACTGTTAGCAACCAAAGCCGTGCATCGCCCAGTTGTCATTAGAATCTAGTTGATATAAGTCTATAGCGACGAGCATAAAAACTCGTCAACGGAACTATCTTCTCGCGACAGTAAACTCGTCGCTACTGTTACCTGACTCTCCTCAGTCCTCCGTATAAGTTGACCCAGTGAGCCACCGGTTGTATTACCAATTTACCAACAAGAATAATCTTTTTGTCGCTATATGAGTAGTTGTTGCAAGGGCTTTTGTATCGCCACTGAGCATTTCGTCGTTAAAACCTCTATTTATTGTAGTATCTACAAACTTCAATCAGAATATGAACAAGAGAGAGAGAGAGTCGACAATTTTGTTTTGAACAAAATAATTCATTTGTGAATCACAAACAATTAGAGAGGAGAGAGTATGGTCAATACTGATATATGGAGAAGAAAATACATGTGTAAATGCCTTAAGTACAAAAAAATAAAAAGAAGCAAGACTTGAGTGTATTACTGAGAAATTCTTTCTCTAAGAATATGTTTGGAATTGCATTTGTAAATGAATATTTTGTCTTAAAAAAAAATTAGAAAGAGATTTTTAGAAAAAAAAAAAAAAAGAAGCCATATTTTTAAGTTTTTTCCATCAACAAAGTGTTTTTATAAGTTTGTTTTTACCAAATCGACATATTTTTGTTTGGTAAAGGTTTTTCTGTACTAAAAGCACTTTTTAAACTCCTTAACACAATTCCAAACATGCTCTAAGAAAATAAAAAAAAATTAAAAAGAAAAAGAAGAAGAAGCTCCCAAACATGCTCAGCAAAAGAAAAAAGCAAGGTCGAGCCCTAACTGTATTATTGACCAATGCATATGTGAATTAATGTTAATTATCTATGGCCTGCCAAATCCTTTGGTCTCACCGCATCCCATAATAGATGAAGGCAAATTTCCAACCTTCTCAATCCCTTCTTCAAACACCACTCCCATACCCATGTGCATGTGAGACTCTATATGGCAATGGAAAAGCCAAACACCCGGATTATCTGTCTTAAACCTCAGAGCAGTCCAACCATAGGGATGAACAGGCACTGTGTTCTTCATTATTGGATTCACCAAATTGTATTTCTTTGGATCGTTATTTATGTCAAATTTGCCAATTCCATAGCCTAGGACCCAAAAATCGTGCCCGTGCAGATGCCATGGATGTGTCTCACTGTTGTTAATAGTCATCGAGTTTGCATTTTGCAGTATAACATCCACCGTCGTGTTGAACTGTAGCCGATAAATGCCATCGCTCAAAGTGGCATTCTTGTTCTTAGCGACGCTGTAAATGTCATAGTTCAAAAAGTCGTACCTAGTAGGCGGTGGAGACTGATTGAACACATGGCGTAAGTTGTATTTTAGTGCAACAAGGTAAGGGGTGTGGGGGAGGGTGAAAGAGATATTATTTATGGACCAGCGTAAATAACCATTGACGAGATTCTGTGTGTTGAGAAACACGATAACTCTGTCTGAGGTTGCCGGAGGGGTGAAAATGAAACCTTTGCGAGCCTTAATGGCTTGACCTTGAGCCAATCGGGATGCAGTGTTATTCCAAATCGGGCCGGCTGGTGGAACTGTCGGAGGGGATCGCCTTTGATGGTTTGGATAGTAATTGAGAATGGCTAAACCGGCTGTGGTCTTAGGAGGTCGGCTAACCACGTTTGTTGTCATCCAATAATTTCTTGAAGGGTCTTGATCGGCTTTTATAAGAACAGAGTATGTCTCTCCAGAGTATATGAATAAGTTTTCTACCACAAATGGCTCCACATAGTGCCCATCTGCCTCAACCACAGTCATATTATGACCCTGCTTCAAAAGAAACACCATTGTTTTTAATCCAGAATCCTTTGAAGTATGGCAATTTTGGTCATGAAAGTTACCTCTATTTGAAAGCTAAGGGCGGATAGAGCAGTCAAGCTAGAGACTCTTAGTCGGTACGTTTTTTCGGGGATTACAGTCATTACATAAGGAGAGCATTCTGGATTTGATGCATTACAAACCCCGGGTGCAGAGGGTGCACTAGAGCAGTCGAATTTTCCTCTTCCTTGAATAAGAAGTGACTGAGGCTCCCCAACCCAGACAAAAGGAATGGAGGACAATCCAGTGGCTTGTTCATATGTGCTTTTGTGGTACCAATCGTTAAGGATGATGCTCCGATCATAATCATAGGCAAACGGTTCTGTCTCTCCATCAGGAAGTAATACACGGATTGATCCATAAAGCCCTACTCCTCTTTGCATTCCATAATGCGCGTGGTACAGGTAACTCCCAGCCTACCCATAATAAGCAAAACATAGATTGAGATACAAAGGACAGAAACTATGACATTGAAAGGAACAAGACAAAAATAGAAAAAACAGAGCCAATTGCAGGGGCTCTAGGCTACTATAACACATACCCTATCAACTTTAAACTCGTATTTGAAGGTCTCTCCAGGCAATATTGGACATTGGGTCACCCCCTCTGTTCCATCACTCCAAGGTGTTCCAATCTGCAGCAAGTCAAACTGTTAGAATACATGAATACAGAGATATGAATCCGGTTCAAGGAGGAGAATGGAAATTGAGGTGTATTTACCTGTCGGATTCCATGCCAATGGATAGCAAGGTTCTCTAGCATAAGGCTGTTCTTTACCTCCACGATGTGTTGGCAGTGTTGCATTTGTGACTTGAATTGATCTTTCAAAACTTTGCTGCCTTGTTATCTTTCAAGCTTTGCTGCCTTGATTTCAAACTTTGCTGCCTTGAAGTAGGTGGAGCACATGTTTAGCATCCTTTGTTGACTTCTTACATGTGGGTTGCTGGCTATTAAATGGCCTTGGCCATTCAGTTATGATATATCGAATAGCAGAGAGGAAATAAGAGTAGGGGATTGAGAGTAGCTGAGAAAGAGAGAAAGAGAGAGAGAGAGAAAAACTGATTCCTACATCAGTTTTCTGGAACCTCCGTCCAGACTTGATCAACGGCTCCGATCAACGAGCGTTGGTGGTCCGATTGAGCTGAAAATTGGTGGGCATGTTCATGACACGTGAATCTTCATTGTGAACGGTGGAGATTGGATTCTGAGCATTCGGCACTGGTTTTCTGAGCTCGGACAGCATCCTCTGTTTTGGGAGATCTCTCCTTACTTCTTGTAGAAGTTGATAAGTTCCAATTATTTAGTTCCTCTTGTGTGTGAGAGTGAACTTGGGTGTAATTGGGTCCTTTGGTTTGAGTATTTTTTCTCTGTAATGCCTTTGTACTCCACTCTCTTTGATAGTGAATTTCTCGGATCGTCTCCAACAGTGGATGTAGGCTTGTTAAGCTGAACCACTTAAATCTTGGTGTCGTGTGTAATTTTGATTTAATTTTTGCTTTCTTCTTATTATTTGCATCTCACGGT
>FXXK01000001.1:2927646-2941522 GCA_900184695.1 Betula pendula
GGAACTTCTTTCCCATGTGGGTTGCCTGGCCTATTAAAAATGCCTTGGCCATTCAAAGTTATGAAATATAAACGAAAGTAAGCAGAAGAAGGAACTGACGCAGAAATGATAAGCCCTAAGATCCTGAAGTTTGTACAAGGATAGTAGCCTGATGAAAGCGGGGTAAGGAGAGAGAAGAGAGAAAAGGTCAGTGAGTTCCTTGCGAGCATCAGGTTATGTCTGGAAACTCCGTCAAGCTTGATCACCGGCTGATCGGGTTTTGCTCACCCTAATTTTAACCACGTCTTCATGACTTGTTTAGATTACAAGCCTTCAAAATAAAAATAAAAAAGAAAAAAAGAAAGAAGAAGAAATGAAATGTGTTAAAATTGAATAATAATACATGTCAACTTTATATTTAGTCAAAATTAATATGATTTTTAAAATTATCATTAAATTTATGATAAATTATTATTGACTTTTGATTAAATTGTGTGATTTTAAATCACATTATTTTAAATAAACACAAAACAAACATAGATTGAGACGTGCATCATTACTAGTTAACAATTTTTCATATAACCTGCCTTAGCAACAATCTACTAATTAAATAGAGTCAAATGCAAGCCACGTACATTTTTTTTTTTTTTTTTTAAATTTAGTCCATTTTCGCGTTATTTTTATTTTTATTGAATTTAAAATTACTTACAAAAGACTCTATCTCATCCATTATCAGCGCCCACCACGAATCACCGAAGCGTTGGTGGGTCCGATTGAGCTGAAAATTGGTGGGCATGTTCATGACACGTGAATCTTCATTGTGAACGGTGAGATTGGATTCTGAGCATTCGGCACTGGTTTTCTGAGCTCGGACAGCATCCCTCTGTTTTGGGGAGATCTCTCCTTACTTCTTGTAGAAGTTGATAAGTTCCAATTATTTAGTTCCTCTTGTGTGTGAGAGTGAACTTGGTGTAATTGGGTCCTTTGGTTTGAGTATTTTTTCTCTGTAATGCTCTTTGTACTCCACTCTCTTTGATAGTGAATTCTCTCGGATCGTCTCCAACAGTGGATGTAGGCTTGTTAAGCTGAACCACTTAAATCTTGGTGTCGTGTGTAATTTTGATTTAATCCTTTTCTTTGCTTTCTTCTTATTATTTGCATCTCACGGGTCTTGGAGGAAATAAAGTCATATTTCCTAACACGATGATGGTGTCGCCTTGCTGGGCCAAGATTGTGGGTCCTGGAGTTCCGCCATTGATAGTGTATAGCAAGCTTCTTATAGCAATCAGGGGACTTGTATTCATACTTTACCTCCCATTTGTAATTCCGAATTCTGGCCTCAGCAATTTGAACATACATCAAAGAGATTGAGAGACACAAAGCCAGCAACTTCAACATACTTCTTCTGTATTAATTGCAATATTCAAACAATTTCTTGATTGTGTTAATCAAGTGAGAGATCAAAAAAGAAAAAGAAAAAGCCTTATGATAGAGTTACTCCTCGTGGACCACGTTGGTTGAATATCATGGTTGAATATCTGGAATCCACATTAGTAATTGTTCAATTGGTATTAGCCTACTTGCATCAGTAAAATAAAATCCTACGTTAGCTAATCTTTGCATGCAAATATATACTCAGGCAGGATCCATAGGGGCATAAATTTAATTATTTCTACCGAACTACGTGATGGTTCGGAGTCTTTACCGTCCAATTAGTCTATAATTGATTATCTATGTAATTTTTGCACTCCCAGCAATAACAACCAGTAATATTCTAACCGGGGCAGTTAAAAAAGTTAATTAACTATTATGAAATCAAACATAATTAGAAAATATTTTAATATTAACCAAATAATATTCTGACCGTTGAATTGAATGAACCTCCGAGCACATCGTCAGCTATCCTTCCTAAGTATTATTGGATATGTGTATTACTATCGCAAAGTCAACCTGTTCCAGATTGGAACAAATACGAAAGTCAACCTACTAATTTTTTTTTGTTGGGCCTGACGAGATCCACGTCAAAAGGAAGAACTCCGCTACTTCTCGCTGAAGTCACTTCATTTGTCTACTATGCTGAAAATGCTCTAAGGAGAGGAGGAGAGGCCAAGTATAATATTTGGTTTTCATCTTTTACCTATTTTTTGTGTTCATCTTCATATGTGAGATTTTAAATAAACAAAAACTGTGTAGAAGAATGACACTAAATTTTTTTTTTTTCTTTACAGAGTAGAGTTTGAGCAGTAACAAAACGCCTCTACCCGAACAAAAAAAGACCAAAGTTCCCTCACATTTTTGGCCTAGAAGTAGGGAAAAAATTCGGTTAGTGTAAAATAAGGGATATATCTTTTTGTTTAAATGATAATCTTACTCCTCACTTTACACTAACGGAATTAAATGGAGAAAATCCTAATCCCAAAAGTAGAGGGCAGGGACTTCCAAGATCCCCTGATTGCAGGAATCCGGCTCAGGACGCTCCCGAAAAGCTTGTAAAATATCTTGGCAAATTGAATCTACTCCACAGAAAAGATTGTGTACCGAAATTAATAATAGGTTTGACAAACTTCTTGCTATACCTATCACCTAGTCAATACTTTTTTTCTGGGGTGTGAATGTTGCGGCATGTTTTTCAGAGAAGAGAGTGGAGGAGCTGTGTAGGAGTTATGGGCGGACGGGTGGCCCAGCCCATCGTTAAAATTTATAGGGTTAGGACTCTGCAGTAAGCCCATAGGTTCAGGTTTTGGGCCAGCTTTAGCTTAATTTATAAAAGCTATTTTACACCCTAAACTCTTTTTTTTTTTTTTTACAAAGTTTTTTTTTTTTTTTTAAATTGGGTTGAAGAAACTTCCTTTAAAAAATAACATGTGTCCATTTTTTTAATATCATGTGAGATGCATATGTTGTTTTAATAAAAAAAAAAATTCAACTTTGTTTCTACTATTAAAAAGACATGTGCATCTCACATGTTAAAAAAACACATGTCATTTTTATAGGTTTGATTGAAAGAAATTTATCCAACCCAATTTAGAGGAAAATTCGGTCCTTTTTTTTTTTTATCACCTGAAAAACTACTTTCATGGACTATCATTTTTTAGCCCGCATTAAATTGTAAAAATGTGAAAAAAAATATATATTTTTATAATATAATATTTTAAATTTTCTAGGATGACAATGAAGTCCTTCAATTCTTAAGAGTATTTTTTAATTAAATGTCTAGATTCTACTATTTCAATCTTTATCAACTCTAAAGAAAATTTAAGTTTTCTTTGATTCATTGAATCTCACTAAGTTGTATATTAAGGTGACAAAATTTAAATCATTTTATAAAAAAATAGATTTTGATCCAAATTTTATTTCACTGCCTTATTTTTGGTCATGAAAGTTAAAAAAAAAAAAAAAAAAAAAATAGCAAGACTTGAGTGTATTATTGAGCAATTCTTTCTCCAATAGTATGCATGAGATTGCGTTTGGAAATAAAGATTTTGTCTACAAAAAAATTAAAAATAAAATAAAATATTAGAAAGAGCTTTTTAGAAAAAAGCCTTATTTTTAAGTTTTTTTCACAATGCAATTTTGGGCTTTCTTATAACAAAAAAGTCATCAAAGTGTTTTATAATTAAGTAACCTCAAGATTTGAAATCACCGCTTATATACTATTAAAGGAAAAGAGTGTATACGACCTGTAAAGGACTTCTAAATCTCATTCACAGTTTTTACCAAGTTTTTACTAAATTGATCTATTTTTGTTTGGCATAACTTTTTATGTACTAATTTTTTTTTTTTTAAGTTTCTTAACACAAATTCCAAACAAGCTTAGGGTCTAAGCAAAAAAAAAAAAAAAAAAAAGAAGAGGAAAAAGAAGCTCCCAAACATGCTTTAACAAAAGAAAAAAGCAAGGTCGAGCCTTGATTGTATTATTGACCAGTGCATATTTATTCACTAAAAATGTTATGTTAATTATCTACGGCCCGCCAAATCCTTTGGTCTCACCGCAGCCCAGAATACATGAAGGCAAATTTCCCACCTTCTCTATCCCTTCTTCAAACACCACTCCCATACCCATGTGCAAGTGAGACTCTATATGGCAATGGAAAAGCCAAACACCCGGATTATCTGCCCTAAACCTCAAGGCAGTCCAACCATAGGGATGAACAGGCACTGTGTTCTTCATTATTGGATTCACCAAATTGTATTTCTTTGGGTCGTTATATATGTCAAATTTGCCAATTCCGTAGCCTAAGACCCAAAAATTATGCCCGTGGAGATGCCATGGATGTGTCTCACTGTTGTTAATAGTCATGGAGTTTGCATTTTGCAGTATAACATCAACTGTCGTGTTGAACTGTAGCCGATAAATTCCATCGCTCAAAGTGGCATTCTTGTTCTTAGCGACGCTGTAAATGTCATAGTTCAAAAAGTCGTACCCAGTAGGCGGTGGGGACTGGTTGAAAACATGGCGTAAGTTGTACTTCAATGCAACAAGGTAAGGGGTGTGGGGGAGGGTGAAAGAGACATTATTTATGGACCAACGGAAATAACCATTGACGAGATTCTGTGTGTTGAGAAACACGATTACTCTGTCTGAGGTTGCCGGAGGGGTGGATATGAAACCTTTGCGAGCCTTAATGGCTTGACTTTGAGCCAATCGGGATGCAGTATTATTCCAAATGGGGCCGGCTAGTGGAACTGTTGGAGGGGATCGCCTTGGATGGTTTGGATAGTAATTGAGAATGGCTAAACCAGCTGTAGTATTAGGAAGTCGGCTAACTACATTTGTTGTCATCCAATAATTTCTTGAAGGGTCTTGATCGGCTTTTATAAGAACAGAGTATGTCTCTCCAGAGTATATGAATAAGTTTTCCACCACAAATGGCTCCACATAGTGGCCATCTGCCTCAACCACAGTCATATTATGACCCTGCTTCAAAAGAAACACCATTGTTTTTAATCTAGAATCCTTTGAAGTATGGCAATTTTGGTGATGAAAGTTACCTCTATTTGAAAGCTAAGGGCTGATAGAGCAGTCAAGCTAGAGACTCGTAGTCGGTACGTTTTTCCGGGGATTACAGTCATTACATAAGGAGAGCATTCCGGATTTGATGCATTACAAACCCCGGGTGCAGAGGGTGCACTTGAGCAGTCGAATTTTCCTCTTCCTTGAATAAGAAGCGACTGAGGCTCCCCAACCCAGACAAAAGGAATGGAGGACAATCCAGTGGCTTGTTCATAAGTGCTTTTGTGGTACCAATCGTTGAGGATGATGCTCCGATCATAATCATAGGCAAACGGTTCTGTCTCTCCATCGGGAAGTGATACACGGATTGATCCATAAAGCCCTGCTTCTCTTTGCATTCCATAGTGTGCGTGGTACAAGTAACTCCCAGCCTGCCCATAAGCAAAACATAGATTGAGATTAAAAAACAAAAACAAAAATGGAAAAAACAACAAAGCCAATTGCAGGGGCTCTAGGCTACTATAGCACCTACCCTATCAACTTTAAACTCGTATTTGAAGGTATCCCCAGGCACTGTTGGACATTGGGTCACCCCCTCTGTTCCATCACTCCAAGGCGATCCAATCTAAAGTAAGGTATAGTACATGAATACAGAGATATGAATATGGTTCAAGGAGGAAAATAGAAATTGAGCTGTATATATTTACCTGTCGGATTCCATGCCAATGGATAGCAAGATTCTCTAGCATAAGGCTGTTCTTTACCTCCACAATGATGGTGTCGCCTTGCTGGGCCAAGATTGTGGGCCCTGGAGTTCTGCCATTGATAGTGATAGCAAGCTTCTTATAGCAATCGGGGGACTTGTACTCATACTTTACCTCCCATGTGTAATACCGAATTCTGGCCTCAGCAATTTGAACATACATCAAAGAGATTAAGAGACACAAAGCCACCAACTTCAACATACTTCTTCTGTATTGCAATATTTCAACCATTTCTTGATTGTGTTAATCAAATGAGAGCTCCAAAAAAAAAAAAAAAAAGGCCTTATGATAGAGTTGCTCCTCGTGGTCGTGGACCACGTTGGTTGAATATCATGACTGTCGATCCAGTATTCAAAAAAGTACAGAGTGTCAACTTCAGTGAGTCAATCCTCGATCATTAGTAATTGTTCAATTGGTTCTAGCCTAGCTACTTGCATCAGGAAAACAAAGTCCTATGTTAACTAATCTTTGCATGCAAATATATAGTCAGGCCGGATCCATAGGGGTATAAATTTAATTATTTCTACCAAACTATGTGATTGTTCAGAGTCTTTACCCTTCCAATTAATCTATAAGTGAATTAGAAAAAAAAAAAAAAAAAAAATAGTCTATAAGTGATTATCTATGTAATCTGTGCACTCCCAGCAATAACAACTGGTAATTGAAAAGCGGGCAGTCTTTTGCTGGTTCAAAAAATGCTAATTAACTATTATGATGATGGTTTAGACTGAAAGTTGCTATTCTAAAGGTTCTCTTCCTACTTGTAAAAAAAGAAAGTCTTCTTCCATGGAATAAGGAAAAATAATTTGAATTTTGAATTTTTCATTTTAAAAAAAAACTGTCCAAATAACGATAGTACATAGAAGAAAGAATGAATGGTTACCTACACTGTTTCACGTCAAATGAGTAACAAAGCATCCCTTTGGCCACTCGTTGGTTTGCAAGGAACCCCTTCTCTCTCTGTCTCTCTTTAATTTATTGTCATAATTTAGGTTGTTTATTTTAAATGAATGCATGGTCCACGAAGCAATTGCACATATCTCGATCTGTTTTCTTCTAATAAGTGATAACTTTTTTTTTTTTTTAAGTAATGCTAAATGGTACATTTTTGTCCTATTATACTAATGTGGTAGTACTAACCAACTTTTAAATGTATTTTTTTTAAATAAAAACAAAGCTAGATTCAAGAGTTGGTTGGTACTCTAAGTAAGCATTGTGTAATACTTCTATGATAAAAATGTAGAATCTAGAAGTACTCTTTTTTTTTTTTAGTGAGACTTATTTCCTTGTTTAGCTAGAAAAAACCGATGGATGGAATTATCTAGGAGGAAAAGGCTAATGGACTAAATTTAAAAAAAAAAAAAAAAATGTACGTGGCTTGCATTTGACTCTATTTAATTAGTTAGATTGTTGCTAAGGCAGGTTATATGAAAAATTTTAACTAGTAATGATGCACGTCAATCTATGTTTGTTTTGTGTTTATTTAAAATTAATGTGATTTTTAAAATCACACAATTTAATCAAAAGTCAATAATAATTTATCATAAATTTAATGATAATTTTAAAAATCATATTAATTTTGACTAAATATAAAGTTGACATGTATTATTATTCAATTTTAACACTATTTCATTTCTTCTTCTTTCTTTTTTTCTTTTTTTTATTTTTATTTTTGAAGGTCTTGTAATCTACAAGTCATGAAGACGTGGTTAAAATTAGGGTGAGCAAAACCCGATCCTACCCGCGAAACCCACCCGACCCTACCCGCCCTAACCCGAAAAATTCGGATTTTAGGGTTTAATCGCGGGTTCGGTGTTTTTTTTTTTTTTTTTGCATATCGCGCCGGTCGGGCGGGTTTGGGTTTGGTTTTGAAAATCGCGGGTACCCAACCCGACCCGCGATTTGTTATACACTATAAATACTTTTTTATGTGTTGGATTGGATTCCATCATTTTATGTTTGCATTTTATTTTTGCATTTTTTAGATGGTAATAAATTGGATGCTAGTGTTTAGTGACTATAGTGTCTTTATTTTTGAATCTTTTCATCTTTTGTGAAATTTGAATTTGATATTAATTTAAATGTTTTCTTGAATTTGTTGAACTTTTGATATTGATGTACATTTATTGATTCATTGAATATGATTTTATGCCTTTTTATATTTTATAGTTGATGCACTTTTATGAACATTATATTTTATTAGTATTATTATTTAAATGAGTATGATTTTGATGAATGTGATTTAGTCATTTTTTTAAAAAAATGGGTTTAGGTTTTTTTCATTTTATGTACAAATAAAAATTGGGCAAAAAATTGTATATTTGAAAATTGGGCCAAAAATTAAACTTTATCCAGCAAAAATAAGTTTAGAGCATTTTTTTGACAAAAAAAATCCAATTAAAATTGACTCAATTTGAGCCCAAAGCCCAATAAGAATTCGGATTTAAACCCGACCCGCACGCAAACCCGCCCCACCCCGCAAACCCGAAACCCGTTGGGTTGCAATGGAAACATGCGGGTTGCAGGTTGAATTTTTTCAAACCCGCACCCTGCGGATCGGGTTTCAGATACCCGTGAAACCCGACCCAAACCGACCCGTGCTCACCCCTAATTAAAATTTACAAATATTGAAGGCCATGTTATATGAAATCAATGTCAAATTAGCCTAATTAAAAAAAAAAATGTCAAATTAGCCTAAAGCAAATGAGAGAGAGCATCAAATTAATTAATCTAAATCCAAGATTGTTCTTTGTTTTTTTATTCTTTCGGATGTTTACGTTGAGTTCAATATCATTCAATTCATATTTACGGCGAGGTGGATATTTGGTGAAGGCAAAAACGTCTAGTAGCTTCCGGTCCCAGCCAGCTCCATCCAGGCCTTTGTTTACAACTTATGCTCCCCGCATGCGGCATGCATTTTGTACCGGACAAAATTTCTTTAGAGGGGTTAGAAGAACTTGGTCTAATACAATCTATAAAAATAACATACGAAATAAAATAAGCAAAAAATCATATTGAGTCCTTAGACTTTCATTAAATTTGAATTTAATTTTTAAGCTTTTAATTTCAAGAATAAGGTCATTGCATTTTACCTACGTTTTAAATAGATCTATCTGTCATTTTACTGTTAAAATTAACGATTTATCATTTATTATGCGTGTTTTATTTAACACTTTAGTATCCACATTAGCAACCAATGCCAATGCCAGCTTAGCAAGTGCTACGTCATTTAAGCTGTAGAAAGATGAGAGAATGATACAAGTAGATTTTGTACCATTTTCCTAAGAAAAAAAAAAAAAGACTACATTGGTTTTTGGATAGTTGGATGTAGCACACAATAAAATGAGTCCAACAAAAACTAAAACACCTTATGCCCAATATAGACTTTCATACAAATGCCTGATAATCAAATGCAGTTGCTTACATTGAGTTTTGCTGATATGGCATTGATATTATGTGCCGAGGTGGATATTGACGTGTTAAATAAAACACGCATAACATATAACAAACCATTAATTTTAAGAGTAAAATGACCGAATAACTTATTTGAAATATGAGCAAAACATAAGGAAATTAAAAACTTAAAAGATTAAATTCAAATTAGATGAAAACTTAAGAGTAAAATATGGTTTTTTTCATAAAATCAATAGAGGCCCTAATTAAAGAGTATTAACTATAATTAAAACTTTAAATATTTTTTGTTATGAAATAAATTATTATTATCAATTATTAATTGAGAACCTTATTATATTAAAGGCTTTAAATGGCCGCCTAATTAGGGATGAGCCGCCCTTGGTCGTAGGTGAAGGGTAACGCTGAATCTATTGTACATTAATAAAAGCATAGATTAGTTGAATGAACCTACGAGTACATCGTGAGAGCATTCCTAATGGCCTCAACAAAGTAGACTTTTGGCTACTTTGTTGAGGCTATTTAACCAAAAGGGCAAAATAAGCCTTCAAGTGGACTTAATAATTTGGTCCAAAAAATCTGATGAGTGTACAATACTCATCAGGTTTGATAAGTACTGTACACTCATCAAACCATCAGAAAATTAATTTTTTCTCTCTCCTACCTCCGGTTTTTTTCTTTTCTTTTTTATTCTCCTTTTCTTTTCCACGCATGGTTTCTTCTTCCTTCCCGTCTTCTTTTTCTTCTTCCTTCCTCTCCCATTTCTTCTCTTCTCTGCACGACGCCGTCATCGTCCGTCGAGTTCCACGTTGTTGCCTTCCATCGACTCTCCCACTCTGTCGCCTTCAGTGAAAACAACACTCACCAAAACCGCACCAATCCACTCTCTTGTTCTTAATTATTTATCTCTGCCCTCATCTTTTCTCTTTTATTTATTCTCCCTCTATTCTTCACACTTCACCGCACCCTTCTTTCCTGTTCTTTTCTTTCTTTTCTTTCCCTTCTTCTTTCTTCTTCTTGTCGTTCAAACAAAACACGAGAGAGACAAAGAACTGAGCCAAGAGAGACAGAGAGACCCGAACGAGAGAGATACTGAGAGAGAGACCGAAACTGAGAACTGGACCGAGAGAACCCGAGAGATAAAAACTGTGAATTTGAGAGAGAGATCCGATCGGTTGGAGCTATTGATTTTATCTGGTAAATCCATCTTCACTTAGCTCATAATCTTGATTATAGGTTGATAATTTTGGATATGGGTTTGATGATTTGTGGGTTGATTCTCGATTAGTTTCAAATTAGGTATTTGTGGGTGTTTTGATTGGGTAAACCGATTGGTTGTTTGGTTGTTTATGGATATTGATTCTCGGTGGTATGTAGTGTTTTGATATATTTTAATGGGTCTAATCGAATGGTTTTTGAGTATTGATGTTTCGGTTGGTTCATAATTTTGAAATGGGTTTTTGGGATTATGCTTTGTTGGGTTGTGTTCTGCTTCTCACTCTACCCGAATGGGTGTTTGCTGTTTATGAGTCAGTATGTGTGTGATTTACTTCTCATATGTGTGGTGATTCGATGGCTTGGGTTCATGGGAATGGAATTCGATTGGAATTTTGAAGGTTTTAAGGTTGATGAGGATGAAGATGTAGATGAAAAATAAATATTTGAGAAAAAATAAAGAAATTTTTTTAAAATAATATTTAAATGGAATAGTGATAGTTGATAGTTAATTTGCTGAGGCTGTTAAGAATGCTTTAAAAAAATTGATGATTAAAATACTAAAAACTAATTTTTTAAATAAATTAGCTAATAAAATTTATTGAGATCACTAATAATGTTATGAGCTATCCTTCCTATACCTATGTATTTTTGGAGATGTGTATTACAATCAAAAAGTCAACCTGTCCCATACTGGAACACATATACCAAAGTCAAACCTACTATTTTTTTTTTTTTTTTTTTGGGTTGGGCTTGACGAGATCCACGTCAAAAGGAAGCACTCCGCTACTTGCTGCAAAAGTCACTTCATGTGACGTTGAGTTTGCTCTTCCTAAAGTATTATGTGTGGTTTTCGGGTCTGTTTGTTAACCATTTACACCCCAAACCCATATCCTTGGAATCCGAACACCCTGATCCATCACGTACGTACCTTTGTTTGGCCAGTTTTGAAATTTTCAACATATTCAGTTATTCCTAAAATACCCCTCAAAGTCACTCATTTCAAGCCTTTTTTTTCTTCTTTTTCCTGTGCTTCTTTGAGGGGTATTTTCGGAATAACTGAATATGTTGAAAATTTCAAGTCTGGCCAAACATAAGTACTACGTGATGGATCAGGGTGTTTGGAATTCCAAGGATATGGGTTTAGGGTGTAAATGGTTAACAAATAGACCCTTCATCTTTTACTTTCTTTCTTTCTTTTTTGGTTCAACTTCATGCATGAGATAAGCAAATTTATCATTATATATGTGAAATATACATATAGATGTCACTTATTCAATATTAGATTTTAAAAAATAATAATAAATAAAATATGTATAGGAAAAGCGTTAGTCACATCTGCGTTATAACCTCAAAATGACTAGTTAATTTTGAAATTTTTCTAAAATTACTTATAAAACCCAATTTCACATAGTAACTAGGCGATGTGGGACTCAACACTTATGACTCTCTTTATAAATCACTCAATCTATTGAATCACCAACTGACAGCCTTGGCTCTACTAGGAAACAATCCCTAGAAGGCAAGAAGATCACTACCCAACGGCTAGCCTCCTCTCAAGAAGGCAATACAATCACTCCCCAAATCAGCTCATCCACGTAAGGCAGGAAATGATCACAACGGCTACATATCAATTAGCTTTATGTTTTGGCTCCCAAATCAATCAAGCCTTTAATGTAAATATATTTCCTTTACACACACCATAGCTCTTGTATAAATAGCCCATCAACATATGAATAAAGTGTGCAACAATTATTCATTACCTTTGTGTTTATATATTCTATGTGGGTTATTTCTCATCTTCCCAATAAGAGACCAGGGTGTTACAAATGACATCATATGCATTTTTTTTTTTTTCTAATTGAATAGGAAAAAGGGCTATAAGAAAATTATCTTTATTGAATAGAGTTTGAGCAATGGCTCCTCTAATCAGACAAAAAGCATTTATCCGAACAAAAAAAACCACAGTTCCCTCGCATTTCTAGCCCAAAAGTAGAGGGTAGGGACTTTCATGATCTTCCAATTACAGGAATTCCGGCCTAGGACGTTCTTGAAAGTGAAATGCTATGAGTATCAAATTTATTACCAAAAGATGGATACCAAAATAATGTAGAGCTTATTCAATGGTATTCTTGACAATTTTTTTTTTAATTAATTGTTTTGATTCGTTCTAATTAATAAGCTTCATATCATTATAAAATAAAAAATAAAAAATAAATTGATATCCACCGGATATGTTTGGCAAAGGGTTTGGGTTAGGGTTTGAGAGTTTTTGAGTTTTGATGTAATATAAAGTAGAAAGAATGATATAAATTTTTTATATGAAAAAGTGAAAAAATTTTATTTTTTAGTAAATTTTTTATTTTGATAGTAATAAAAAGTGTTTGATGTAATATAAAAAAAAAAAATTATTAAAAAAAATTAATAAAATATAAAAAATTAATTATTATTATTATTATTATTATTATTATTATTATTATTTTTGAGTTTTAAAAACCCAACCCAAAACCAAACCCATTCCCAAACGTAGCCATCATTTCTCTCCTTGAAAAGCTTGTTAAATATCTTGGCAAATTGTATCATACTCACATAAAAGATTGTGTCGCGAAATTAATAATAGGTTTGACTGACTTTTTGCTTGGCAAATTGTATCATACTCCACATAAAAAGATTGTGTCCCAAATTAATAATAGGTTTGACTGACTTTTTGCTGTACCTATTATCTTTTTTTTAAAAAAAAAAAAATCCATTCATTCATTTCAAAAGGAATAAATTACAGAATACATAAAACAGGATAAAAATAAATGTAAAAATTCAATTTAGACAGTTAACTAGCAATACCTTTAACCTAGTCAATACCTTTTATTTTTTCTCTTTTATTTTTTATTTTTTTGTCTATAAGCTCCCTGGTCAAATACTTCATTACAAAGGTAGTTACTGTTTATAATTTTACTATTCATGATTTTTCTTAAATTCAATTTTTTTTTTTTTTCACTTTTTATATCACATCAACCATTTTTTAACAATTTTTTTTTATTTTTTATTACTATTAAATTAAAAATTCACTAAAAACCAAAAATTTTCACTTTTCCATACAAAAAACTTATAACATTTTTCTTACTTTATATCACATCAAAAGTCAACAATCCACCTACCCCAATCTACAACCTTTACCAAACACCCCCACAATACTTTTCAAGACAAATCCTACCTCATGAACCTCAGAAAAAAGATAACCGATCCAACCAAAAAAAGGCCTTATGTCAGGCTTATGACAGAGTTGCTCCTCGTGGACAGTGTTGGTCATAGTGTAAGAGAAGTATGAACAGTTTCTTTAAATTTTTCTTAAATTTATAGAATTAAATTCAAATAAACTTAATTCACAATAGTTTCTTTTTTTTTTTTTTACCACTTAAATATTCTTTTCAATAAATGTAAATGAAAATAAATGAAAGAGATAAAGTATTATTTTTTAATAAAATAATAATAAATGAAGCAAAAGTGCTATTCTTCGTTATCTCGGCTTTCCTTTAGTTTAGAAAACACCAAATAA
>FXXK01000001.1:2942145-3024013 GCA_900184695.1 Betula pendula
GTGGCCGAACCACCGCCGGAGGTGGCCGGACTACCTCTGGGGGTGGCAGTACCACGGTCGGGGGTGGCCGAACCACCGCTGGGGGGTGGCCGGGCCACCACCGGAGTTGCCGAACCACCGCTGGGGTGGCCGGACCACCCCCTGGGGTGGCTCGGCCACCCTTCAAATTTTTTTTTCTTTTTTCAGTTTTTTTTTTAAAATAAAAATATAATTTTTATATAATTTTTTATATTATTTTTTGAGTTGGTTAAAATAAATTTAAGTTGAATTGAAAAAATTTGAGTTGTTGAAGATTGTTGACTTTTATAAAAAATTAAAAAAAATTGAGTTAAATCAAAAATAACTACTCACACAAACAAGCCCAATCATAACTGCGGACCAAGTACTATTCGAAAAGTACCGACTGCATACATGTCAACGTCTGTGAGCCTGGAATCACACGTTAATGACCGTTGAACTACAGCTACTTGCATTAGGAAAACGAAGTCTTATGTTAACTAATCTTTGCAAGCTTATTAAAAAAAAAAAAAAAAAAACACACCAACCTTTGCATGCAGCATGCATTAGGAAAACAAAGTCTTATGTTAACTAATCTTTGCATGCAAATGATAACAACAATAATTACTGAGCATGCCTTTTAATTGGTTTCCGATCCATAGGAGCATAAAATTAATTATTTCTATACGGAGTCTTTAATTAGTGCTGTCCAATTATTCTATAATTGATTATCTACGTAATCTGTGCACTCCCAGCAATTACAAGTTAACAACTAGTAAGATTGTAACCGGGGTAGTCTTTTGCTGGTTCAAAAAAGCTAATTCACTATTATGATGACGATTTAGACTAAAAGTTGTTATTTTAAAGGTTTTCTTCCCATAGAGCATCTGAAATAGTATAAAATGTTTTGGCTTAAATGCCTAAACATTTAAGAGGACGTGATATGTATTTATAAGAGTATTTTTATTTGGTTTTTTATTTTTATCCTTAAAATAGGAAGTAAAATTGATTTTCTTTACTTTAGAGAGCCACTTTTTCTAAACACCTACATCCAGTTTCCTAAACAAGGAATCTACTTTGACTTTTTCATTTAAATATTAATATTTTAAGAATTTTTTTATTCTTTCTCCAATAAATAAAATTGAAAAATCAAAAAGTTGAAAAAATAAATTAATATTTTATTATAAAAAATAAGAGTAGGGAGTGAAATAGCTCATTACTAGTAGGGAGTGAAATAGCTCATTACTAGTAGGGAGTAAGGAGCTATTTCATGCTTCCTACTTTTTTCCTCAAAGTAGAGAGTCGGATGGAAGCAATAAAATGGTTCAAAATTCATTTTGGCTTTTTAAAGTATAGAAATCCTTACAATAGAGAGTCGGATGAGAATGCTCTAAGGCTGTACAATTACGATTAGAATATACACAATTACAATTTAAATTAAAAATAATCCCTAAATCAAGGAAGTGAATGGGTTGAATCAATGCATAACATCAACGGGCTAGTTGAGCTGCATGCCTCAATGCCATAATGTCAATAAGATGAATGGGCTAAATCAATTAATGTAGTGAGCATTATCTCTAACAGCCCCCTGCAAGCTAAGAGGGGGTTCAATCACCTTTAGCTTTTCATGCAAGATGCAAAAACATTTGAAGTGAGACCTTTAGTAAATATATCCGCCAATTGGTCACGGGTAGAAATGAATTTGACAACCATGTCTTTGTTGACCACCTTTTCGCGAATAAAATGAAAATTCACCTCGATGTGTTTGGTTAGAGCAAGATAGACTGAATTTGAAGTAAGTGCAAAAGCACCAATGTTATCACACCAAAGTGTAGAGGCGACTGAAAGATAAATATGTAGATCTTTAAGTAACATACGAAGCCAATAAATTTTAGTTGTATTATTGCAATAGCCATAGCCCAATACTCAACCTCTATGCTTGAGCTAGCTACGACGGGTTGGTTCTTGGCACACCAAGAAATGAGACATGGCCCAAGGAAAATGTCAAATCCAATAGTAGAGCGTCATCGACTATCAAGATCTTCAACCCAATTAGAATCACAAAATGCTTCCAAGACAAGAGAACATTTTCTGTAGAATAGCACATGATCTACACTCCCCTTAAGATAGCGTAACACCTGCTTGGCAGCAACTCAATGGATAGATGTTGGCGAATGCATGAACTGGCACAATTGGTTGACTGCGTAAGAAATGTCGAGTAAAGTGATGGTGCAATATTATAAAGCTTCTACAACTTGGCAGTAAGTGGGAGTATCATCAGCCGATTGTCGCAAGAATTACTTGATCTTGGTTTCCGTTCCTCTTATGTGGATACCTCATTATTTATTTATCACCAGGTCTATGATACCTTGTATATTTTAGCATATGTGGATGACATTTTAATTACAAGTACAAATTTCATATTACATTTTTTCGATGATCAAATAGCTAGAGTTCGTCTTTGCTATGAAATTATATACAATAATTGTCAAATCATTGAAAAATTCAAAATCTTTAATTTATTAGAAATGATGAATTCAATCATTTTAGATTAATATTTTAACGCTCCATCACATGCAGTGACGGAGGTGGAGGGGTCGGTATAGGCCACGCCCCCCTCCCCCCCCAAACCTTTCTTTTGGTAGGAAAAAAAATTTAAGCAAAAACTTTTTTTCCTAAGCTACTAGCCCCTATCCAAAATAATTTTAGTCCTACCCAATAAATATTTTTGGCATTTACCCATTAAAACCTAAAAACCCTAATTATATAAAAATTATAAACAAACACTTCAAACAATTGAAACAATCATCAAATTCTATCATTCTAAATCTAATTTCTAAGAACTAAAGAGCAAAAAAAAAAAAAGAACTGAAGGGAAGAATTGCTAGAGCCTAGAATCCTAGACCGGATTTTCATTCGGTGTAACAGTACCGTCGTGCGTGGACTAGAGACTACAGTGACGGACGGACAACTGAACTGACTATTTTTCATCATCTTCTTCTTTTTCTCCGAAGTGCTTAGCAAGGAATTGAGTAAATAGCCTTTCTTATGCTTCGTTTGACTCAATCGACAATTATTGTATGTACATTTTGCTTGTCTAACTCTTTTGCTTCCTTGGTTGTCTTTTTCTACTTGTGTTCTTTTGAAAAGTTGATATATATATATATATATATTACTCATTGTAGAGCTCATCTCGTGGAGGAGGCATAGTAGACCAATTTTTTTTTTTTTTCTTTATGCTCACTACGGTGTGCTCATCTATTGGGGCCAATTTTTTGTGCTTTTTTGTTTGTAACTTTGCCTTCTTGTGTAACTTGTGTTACTGTTGTGTTACTGTCTTTATCCCCAACTCTCTTAAGACTTATCAATTTTTTATTTTTATGATTATGCTTTTAACTTTAAGTATTATTTATCAATTGTTACTTTACATTTGTCAAGTTGATTTTTTTTTTTTTTAAGTGTTGACTCATTGACTACTAACAGAATAGTTTAATCATTAGTGGTTGTTTTTTGTTTTCAATGTTATTCATCTATAGTAAGGGACTTGGAGATAATGGTAAGAACTTAGAAATTGAAAATTTTGAATAAAGAAGACGACTTTCACATTTACTTTTATAGTTTCAAATTTCTCTTTCATTTTTTATGTACTATATCTTAGAAAAATTTTACTTAATAGTGCATATTTTTTTTTTCTTTTTTTTTCTAAAGAGTTTAATGTGACCATGTAAATTTATTTGTAGATGATGGGGAAGTCAAATACGATATTTGAATTTTTTTTTAAAAAATTTGCACAAAGTTCAAAAGCCAATGTTGGGATGCATCATCACCAATTCTGATATCCCGAATTTTGAAAATTGTCATAAAAAATCTCGAATAGTTGACGTCAATGAATTTGATATTAGTTCATTGAAGTTTGATCATAGATTGTGTCGTCAAATATGTGACTATGATGTTAATCAACGGGATAAAATTCGACGAACATACATTAAAACTGATCCGTACTGATGTACTATCTCAAAGAACTCAAGATCTGGATCCGAGAGTCATCTTCGTAGTTTTCAACCCTCGCGGTTCACGCTATTTCCTTCATGACATGAATATTCGCTTGATAAAGTTGCAGCATTTTGTCTGCCATGTTTTCTCTTTAATAAGCCACCTGAACATCCTATGCAACGTATATACATTATAGATGGATTCAAGAATTTGAAAAAAGTTTGAGATGAAAAACATTGTATTTTTCTCAATCATATAGAGAAATATCCTAATTCATTTCATAGAATGAAAGGTCATATGAATACTTGATGAACCAATATCATCACATAGAAAATGTGTTTTATTATTTTACTTCTGAACAAATTCTCAACAATCGACTGCAGTTAAAAGTCTCAATTGATGTTGTTCGAGTGCTTGCATTTCAAGGTGTTGCTTTTAGAGGTCGGGATGAAAGTGTTGGTTCAACCAATCGTGGTAATTTTTTTGAAATATTGGATTTAATGGTTTCATATAATGAACGTGTTGCTGCAGTAATAGTCAGAGCTTAAAAAAATGTCACTTACACATCACCAATGATTCAAAAAGAAATTTTACATGTTTTTTCAACAAAAATAAATGAGGCAATTTGCGAAGAAATTGGTGATACAAAGTTTTGTATAATTGTTGAGAAGCTTTGGATGAATCAATGAATGAGCAAATGGATATAGTTTTAAGATTTATCGACAAAGATGGGTTTGTGCGAGAACTTTTTTTTTTTGGCTTGTTCATGTCCATGATACTGTGGCAATAACCTTAAAAAAATGTATATATTCTGTATTTTCTTAACATAAAGTAGACATTCAAAACATTCAAGGGCAAAGATATGACAGTGCAAGCAACATGTGAGGTGTGTGAAATGAGTTGCAAGCTTTGGTTTCAAATAATTGTCTATATGCCTACTTTATTCATTGTTTCACACATTGTTTGCAATTGACATTAGTGGTAGCATCAAAATAAATTATTTTCGTTCATCAATTTTTTGTTAAATTGAGTTATGTTGTCAATTTTATTTGTGCCTCATACAATCGATTTGAAGAATTTCGGGTTGTCCAAGCTGCTAAGATTGCTCACATGATTGAAATTGATGAGATTGAGAGTGAAAGATGGTTTAATCAAATTAGTACTTTACAATGGGCTAGAGATACTCGTTGGAATTCTAACTTAAAATTAGTTTATAGCTTGATCAAAATTTTCAGTCCAAGATGTGAAGTTATTCTTAAAATCATTGATGTGGGTATAACTACTTGTTTCCAAAGAGCAGAAACAAACTCAATTTATCAGGTAATGACTTCATTTAAATTTGTCTTCATCTTGCATATCATGAAAGACATTATGCAGATCACTGATCATTTATGTCAAAAATTGCAATCCAAATCTTAAGACATTTTAAATGACATGCATCTTGTTTCATCCACTAAAGCATATATCCAACAATATAGAGATAATAAATGTAATGTTTTACTTATCAATGTGAAGTTGTTTTGCGAGAAACGCAACATAAATGTCCTAGATATGAATGCTCATTATGTTGAGAGACGAGGTCGAGCTCACCATCAACAAGCCAACTTTATAATTGAGTATCATTATCAAGTGGATATTTTTTGTGCCGTAATAGATTCTCAATTACGAGAATTAAATTGCCGGTTTAGTGAGCATGTGATGAAGTTGCTTATTTTTAGTTCAACTCTTGATTCACGAGTTACGCGTGAATCTTTTAAAATCGATGATATTTGTTAGTTAGTGAACAAGTTTTATCTACAAGACTATACTGATATTGAAAAAGAACAATTGAAAATAGAACTTTATCATTATGAGCATAATGTAGTTCAATATCCAGATTTTTAAGGATTGTAAAATATTTCTGAATTGTGCCAATGATTGATTAGCACCAAAAAATCAACTATCTACTAACTTGTTTTTCGAGTTGTTATACTTGTGCTTACTCTTCCTATTTCTACCGTAACTATAAAATGAGTATTTTCAGCCATAAATACTGTCAAAGTTAGACTTCGCAACAAAATTGAAGATGAGTTTCTGATGAATTCTTTGATATTGTATATCAAAAGAAAAATTATTACAAAATTTAGTACAGATTCAATCACAAATAATTTTCGAGATATAAAAGAACGACAGGTACCATTTTGATAGGTGTTTGAGCTGAAATTTGAAATGTATTATGTACAATTATTTTGTGTTTTATCTTTTGTTTATTTTTTATTTTTTTTTTGTTGACATTGAATTGATACTAATTTTGTTTTTATATATTTGTTTGATCTTCAATCTTAATATATATATTTTTCATTCATGCTTTGGCATTTTTATTGAATATATGTTAATTAAACTTATGCGTCGCCCCTGCCCATAATACTTTTTGACTTTGTCCCTGAACTCATGTATAGGTCTAAATTCTTTTTCAATAAGTAGAGCTCAACAAATAGAATATTTTAGTTNGAATTGATACTAATTTTGTTTTTATATATTTGTTTGATCTTCAATCTTAATATATATATTTTTCATTCATGCTTTGGCATTTTTATTGAATATATGTTAATTAAACTTATGCGTCGCCCCTGCCCATAATACTTTTTGACTTTGTCCCTGAACTCATGTATAGGTCTAAATTCTTTTTCAATAAGTAGAGCTCAACAAATAGAATATTTTAGTTGAAATTATGTGTAAATAGTGTTAAACGTAGAATCATTATTATGATATTATGCATGTTAAATCAACAATTATTTTAAGAGTTCAAACAAATAAAAAAAAAAATCTGAATTTAATAATTTATAATTAATATTCTAATAATAATCGTTAGTGGATCCTTGCTTTCTATTGTTCCAACTTTTTCTCTTAATTCAAAATATCATGTTATCATTCATTGGTAAAAAATTGAATTAGTATCTCTTTACGTAATAAGATCCAATGACAAATAGGATAATTGACAATTATATTCTTTCTAGTTCCAGTCCAACAAAATCAATGATCCTATTACTATTTCTTTACTTTTGAAACTGGTATTGCATATGGAAAACAGAGAGCAATTCAGTCTTATTCATCCTAATGATGGAACCGTAGACGAACCAAAAAAAAAAAAAATTGAGAAATAGCTTCACCCATAAGTTAATATGAAATTTTAGTTTATTTATCAAAACTTTATGTTGCTTTTAATGAGTATAAGGTGTTATTATTAACATACTTACGATATTAAGTCCAAAATTCTCCGTAGAATTTTGGGAATGAAAATAAAACCATATATTAAGTTGAACTGTTTTCAAAGTCGATAGATGCACAAACTCTAGAGCACATTAATAAGTTAGATGGACCACTTCTTGTCAGGTGTTTGGAAGCTTTCTCACTAGTTCTCTTTTGACGTCAATTATTTGATTCAAGAGTGGCAAAGGTTTTCCTCCCCCGCCTTCCTCCTCCCTTTTAGCCCTCCTCGTTGTATTGCTCAAAAAAAAAAAAAAAAAAAAGTCTACAGAGCACAGATTGATGAATGTTAAATTTTCAAATATAAATGCACAAATTCAAGATACGTTGGATGTGTTTTTCTTTATATTTGTATGTGTTTAAAGATTTTTTTATATAAACAAAAACGGTGAAGCACAAATCGACTTGTGTGTCCATGGGCACTCGCACTCCTTGACAAAATCCGATATTATATAAAAGCTCAAGCTTCCCGCGTCATTTACTTGCTTTAGAGGAAAAAAAAACGTTTTTTTTTTTTTGTACGCAATAAAGGGGAAGGGAGAGGGAGTTTCCTCGATCTACTTGCATTATAAAAGAGATAAAAATGAACGCGGTTTGAGAATAATTCCACTTTTGACTTCTTATTCTAGATGCCAGATCCAACCAAAGCACGTGAGCAAATTGAACGAAATTACGGGAATAATTACAATGAAAATCTAGCAAATTCAAAAAATAAAAATAAAAAAATAAAAAAATAAAAACATTGAACGCTAGTCATTGAAGTTATCTTGTTATTAATGAACTTGACAAGTTGATTCGATTCACATATTATTGTCATTGAAAAAGACCCACATGGTTCAGGTCAACATGTCGTTACACACCCGCCCACCCCCGGGAGTTGCAAAAGCCTATCTAATGAAAAACAAAAAAAAAGTCAATATAAAGAAAAGAACAAGCTCTATGGGAAACTTCCCCTTTCCCCTTCCCTGATGCATCTCAAAAAAAAAAAAGAAAGGCTCTATGGGAAACTCCGAAGCAATTTCTGACTTTGTCCAATGCAGGCCTGGGTCAAGTCTCAGATGAATAGTCAATGCAGGCATTTCCCAGCCCACTCCATTTGACGGAGACTTGGGCACAATGAGTAATTCTTGTTACCACTCTTTTTTCCGGAACTTATCCGAAAAAAAGTGATGTGAATGGCAATCTAGAATAAATAATTACTAAATTGACATCCACAAATGGTTGTACCTAGCATTGCTCGGGCACTATATATATATGGATGGACAACTAGAGATAACATATATTATATTCCACAGAACTTACAAGCAGCAAAGGCAGAGGTGAATAGCAGAGAGAAACCGCTTATACGAGTCCAGACTTTTTCACTTGATTAAGCAATCAAGAAATGGTAGAAATATTGCAATGCAGAAGAATTATGTTGCAACTGCTGGCTTTATGTCTCTTAACCTCTTTGATGTATGTTCAAATTGCTGAGGCCAGAATTCGGCATTACAAATGGGAGGTGAAGTATGAGTACAAGTCCCCCGATTGCTATAAGAAGCTTGTTATCACTATCAATGGCAGAACTCCTGGGCCCACAATCTTGGCCCAGCAAGGTGACACCGTCATTGTGGAGGTGAAGAACAGCCTTATGCTAGAGAATCTTGCTATCCATTGGCATGGAATCCGACAGGTAAATACAGCTCAATTTCCATTTTCCTCTTCGAACCAGATTCAGATCTCTATATTCATGTATTATACCTTACTTTTAACTCATATTCTTTTGTTTAATTTGCTGCAGATTGGATCACCTTGGAGTGATGGAACAGAGGGGGTGACCCAATGTCCAATATTGCCTGGGGATACCTTCAAATACGAGTTCAAAGTTGATAGGGTAGGTGTTATAGTAGCCTAGACCCAATTTGCAATGTTTCTCCATTTTTGTTTGTTCCTTTCAATGTTACAGTTTCTGTCTTTGTATCTCAATCTATGTTTTCCTTATGGGCAGCCTGGGAGTTACCTGTACCACGCGCATTATGGAATGCAAAGAGAAGCAGGGCTTTATGGATCAATCCGTGTTTCACTTCCCGATGGAGAGACAGAGCCGTTTGCCTATGATTATGATCGTAGCATCATCCTCAACGATTGGTACCACAAAAGCACTTATGAACAAGCCACTGGATTGTCCTCCATTCCTTTTGTCTGGGTTGGGGAGCCTCAGTCGCTTCTTATTCAAGGAAAAGGAAAATTCGACTGCTCTAGTGTACCCTCTGCACCCGGGATTTGTAATGCATCAAATCCAGAATGCTCTCCTTATGCAATAACTGTAATCCCTGGTAAAACGTATCGCCTCCGAGTCGCGAGCTTGACTGCTCTATCAGCCCTTAGCTTTCAAATAGAGGTAACTTTCATGACCACCATTGCTATACTTCAAAGGATTTTGAACTCAAAAAAAAAATGTTGTTTTTAGTGTCACATATTAATGATATGTGCGCCTTTTTTTAATGCAGGGTCATAATATGACTGTGGTTGAGGCAGATGGGCACTATGTGGAGCCATTTGTGGTGGAAAACTTATTCATATACTCTGGAGAGACTTATTCTGTTCTTATAAAAGCCGATCAAGACCCTTCAAGAAATTATTGGATGACAACAAACGTGGTTAGCCGACTTCCTAATACCACAGCCGGTTTAGCCATTCTCAATTACTATCCAAACCATCCAAGGCGATCCCCTCCGACGGTTCCACCGGCCGGCCCCATATGGAATGCCACTGCACCCCGATTGGCTCAAAGTCAAGCCATTAAGGCTCGCCAAGGTTTTATAACCACCCCTCCGGCAATCTCAGACAGAGTTATCGTGTTTCTCAACACACAGAATCTCGTCAATGGTTATACGCGCTGGTCCGTAAATAATGTCTCTTTCACCCTCCCCCACACGCCTTACCTTGCTGCACTAAAGTACAACTTGCGCCATGTGTTCAATCAGTCCCCACCGCCTACAGGGTACGACTTTGTGAACTATAACATTGACAGCGTCCCTGCGAACAAGAATGCCTCTTTGAACGATGGGATTTATCGGCTACAGTTCAACATGACAGTGGATATTATACTTCAGAATGCAAAATCCATGAGTAATACAACCAGTGAGACACATCCATGGCATCTCCATGGGCACGATTTTTGGGTCCTTGGCCACGGAACTGGCAAGTTTGACATATATAACGACCCAAAGAAATACAATTTGGTGAATCCTATCATGAAGAATACAGTGCCTCTTCATCCCTTGGGTTGGACTGCTTTGAGATTTAAGGCAGATAATCCGGGTGTTTGGCTTTTTCATTGTCACATAGAGTCTCACTTCCACATGGGTATGGGAGTTGTGTTTGAAGAAGGGATTGAGAAGGTTGGAAAATTGCCTTCTTCTATTATGGGCTGTGGTGAGACCAAAGGATTGGGCAGGCCATAGATAATTAAGATGACGTTTTTACTGAACCAATATGCATTGGTTTACAACATACAGAAGATCAACTTAGAGTGGCATGGATTTATTATTTTCTTTAAATATTATTTAATTTTTTATAGTGCCAAAGCCAAGGCTCAACCACATTTTTAAGAGAGATTTTTTTTTCAAAAGTGTGTTGATGTGAAATATGGGTGAAAGGAGCATTTATTGTCGAGTGAAAAGGAAAGAAAGTTGTTTGTGAGTGTAAAGAAAGAAATTTGTCAAAAAGAAGGAATGGAGCGTCAATCAAGCCTGGAATAGTTAATTACTCAATAATAGAGTCAGCTTTTTTTTTTCTTCTAATTAATAATAGAGTCAGCTTTATTTGTTTGGGATTCGCTTTCAAAACAAATGGTCCTCTCTTTCTCTCTCTCTCATGTTTTGATTATAGTTTGTAGATACGTCCTATAGTCCAACCGTCCAAAACGCGGCATGAACAAAATTAATTGTCAACTTTCTCTGTGTCTCTCTCTCTCATTCATAATTTTTTTTTTTCTATTCAAAGCCGTCTCTCTCATTCATAATTGTTTGGTCGCATAAGACCTTTTTTTTGTCATTTGTAGTGAGAGCTTTCATATGCCCAAATAGGTCATTACAATCATAGCCGAAACAAAACGTAATCATTCATAGGAAATATTCTTTATAACGAAATATGATTCGTTAATTTTTTAAATTTGCACGCAACAAATTTTCAAATTATCACTATTCAACGTTGCATTATACAAAACTGAACGTTCAAAGAAGATCAAGAGGTATCACGTACATTATCATATGAACTAAACCTATTAATTAAGTTTGCCAATTCAGAACATAAAATAGCAAAGGACCAAATTGACCAGCTCGAAAAGAGTTTAGTATCCATCATGAATGGATCGAGCGCAACGGGTTAATTATAAGAAACGAGGCTTTTTTTTTTTTTTTCTCTCTCAAAATTACAACAAAGATAAGGGATAAACAAACACATAAAAAAAGGTTGGACAACTCAACAATAAGCTCCCAAGCACCCTGCTCAAGAAAAAAAGGTTTTAACTTTGAAGCAAGCTAGACTGCGAATTGTGACATATTTATATGGTGATGACAATTTTTTTTTTTTTTTTTGATGGTGATGACAAATTGAGTATATTTCAAAGTAAGCTGAAAAGGTGTCATCATATGTTAATGACTCATAGATCGATGAGGTTTTTTTTTTTTTTTTTTTTTTTTTTTTTTTTTTTCAATTCCGATGAGTTAATAGAACAAGAAGAAGTAAATTAAGTAGAAGCGAAAGGAAAAGGAAATTGGACAGAGTTTTCCTCCAAACTGGGTTGGAGGAACTTCTTCCAACTCTATTTATAAAAATAACAAGTGTCTATTTGCATGTGAGAAGCACATGTATTTTTTAATTGCAATGACAAAATTGGTATAAGCACATGCATTTTTTATAAATTTTTTTCAGCTTTGTCCTTGCAATTAAAAAAATGCATGTGCTTCTCACATGCAAATGGACACTTGTCATTTTTTATAGATGTGGTTGGAGGAAGTTCCTCCAAACCCAGTTTGGAGGAAAACTCTATCCAAGGAAATTTAGGAGTTTTTTTGGAAGCAAACGAATTTGTTTTGTAAGAATTTCAATTTGATGATGACGTGAATTCCATCCATTTCCATAATTTAGAAAGATATTTGAGAAGGATATATGAACTTTTTTCTTGATCAACAACTCACCCTTCCTTTACCTTGTTGACCAGGGCAAAAAGAACATCGCTTGTGCGCTATCGTCTGTGCAGGAAGGAGTAAGGATCGTCGATTCGTCTATGCCCACAAAAGAATTGTTCTGCTATGGTGGGCGGCCACCCTTGGGGTGGGTGGCCACAGAAGAATTGATTTTTTTTTTTTTTTTTTATATATATATATATATATATATATATATTATTGTTATTATTATTTATGCATTTTGGGTATTTTAGTCATTTTGATACAATTTTAATAAAAGTCCATGTGTTGTCAAAATCAATCAAGAGAACAAACGTTGGTCGAAGTCAACATCCACCATTGGAATTTTACAACTGATTATCGATGCAAGCATATGTTAATTCATACTTTGAATATTCAAAGTTGGAATTATTATCCTGTCTCTCCTTAGTCGTAGTTAATTAGAAAACAAGCGATCTAATTAACCTTAACTACTAAACAACCCAAGACAAGCGCTAAAGGTTTAATTTAGTAGCAACTTTAAGAATTAGAGAGATCGATGGAGTTAAACAACACAAGCACAAGCGGTTGCATTTAATTTAATCGAACGTTCTTCCTCAGATCTAATAATTTCTGACGCAGCAAATCATTAAATCTGAGTTGCTTCGCAAATTAGAGGGATCAAACAATTACGGATTTGATATCTAATCTAGCTGCAGATTGCAACGAATAATAAACTAGTAGGCCTCCTAGTAATTAAACGAGACAATCATGAAAATAAGCACAGAAGAATATCTGATACTCAAAGCATAAATTGAATGTTAAAACAATTTAGATCTCACAGTTTTATTGATTCTTAGGCTTCCGTTTCCTTCAACCAATGATGAAAGTTTAGCTACGCAGAGTCATAATAAAAACTCAAAGGATCCGTTAGAGAAGAGGGGAGAAAAAGAGTCTTTTTAGTTTTTCTGATTCCCCTCTCCTTTATACACGTTTATACTCCTAATTAAAAGCCTACAAGATCTCCTAAAGATATTCTAACTGTTATCCTAAAATAACAATATCTAAATCTGATTAATTAAGGAAAATATTATAAATAAAATAGAGTCCTAATATAATTAGGAAAGTGGTGTTTCCAGCTGTAATTTTCGTGCACCAAATCTGGTTTCTGCATATTAAAATAGCATGCTAAGGAATGTTCTAGAACATCAACAGTGCAGGTGCCGCAACTTTCAGCCCGATTTCGACCTTGATGCATCCAGTATCTCTCAAAACTCAAAACATGAAAGTTGTAGATCTATTTCTTGGTGTTCCATAGCATCTTGAATTATCTCAATTGGAGCTCGGATGAGAGAGTTATGCCCAGATTACGAAGTGATGTTGAAATTGTCCATAATCGCCCAATTAGCTTTGTTTTGCATTTAATGCCTCCAATTGCATCCTAAATCAAAATAAAAGAATAATGAGTACATTTAGGCACCAAATAAATATAAAAGACTAAACATTAAGGGAGAAAAATATGACATTTTGCATTCTTATCATCTAGTAATAGGTATTTTACTTAAATAAAAAAAAAGTGATAACTATTTTTTTTTCTAGTGGAATAGTTATTTTACGTACCAAACATGCGCTTTAATGCTACATCCTACACCTTCATTTCATCTCACCTTATTTCAGTGGGTTGATATGACAGTGTCTATTAGCTCTTGATTTTTTTTTTTTTTTAACAAATGATGATGGACATTGTCACATCAATCTAGTAGGATGGGAGTGGAATGAGGGTGTAATTTGTAAGATTAGTCTTTATACAATACGAATAACGATACTTACTCAATTCTTATCTCACTCTCATTTCATTAAGTTAATGTGATAGTGCCTATCAGACTTTGAATCAGCCTCTATTACAAAAAAAAAAAAAAAAAAAAAAAATCAAGGGCAGATGACATTGCCACATCAAACTAGTGGAATAAGTGTGATGAGAGTTGAATATTTAAAATTACTCATACAATACGAGTTGCAAGAAATTGAGCCTAGTTTTGTTTTGTTTTTATTTCTTTTATTCTTGTTAGAGTATTTTATATTATTATTTTTATTTGGTATTTTTTAAGTATTATCATTGATTCACTTTCTTTTTAGAGGTTTACCGTTTACATGTCCACTACTTCTAAATAGATACCATTGTAACTTTCGTATAAATAGCCCTGCTTCATCAATTTCTCTGGCTTCCTCTCGTCGTATATTTCTACAATTCAAACATGATGGCAAAGAATCTTAAGATAAGATAAACGTCTTAAAAAAATCCTAAAAAATTAATTTAAACGCCTATTTATTATGCTTCAATTTCTTGAAATTCATCAAAAACTTACATTTAAATATCAAGAACGAACAATTGTTCTATTAATATAATCTCACGAATACAACTAAGAAATTCCTACGTCTAAACTTGATAATTCGGCATTCAAACTTCCATTTAATTTATTATGTTTAATTGACAATGTATTATGTGTTTATTATCTGTTCTATTCACTTTAATTTAAGTAGTACGTTCAAGCAATTTTACCTGGGCTTGGCTGCCCAACAAGTTTAGTAGATCAAGTAACTAGTAGTAATTAAAATTAATTAACTAATAAAAATTATATTTTTTATCTCACAATATTTCACAATATTAACATGATAGTCATAACTAATTATTTAATCAGTCTTTATTAAAAAATAAAATTTAAAATTAATTAAAATTGACACCTCAACTTTATTAATAATTATAAGATAAAGATATGATAAATAACATTACTTTATATTAAAAGCTCAAGCTTTCCAATCCCCCGTTCCCCCTCTTGAATAAAAAAATAAAATAAAAAAGCTAAGCTTCCCACGTGAAATATGAAAAAGAGGCCGGAGAAATTTCAAAGCTGTTTCCTCAGAAAAAAAAGATAAAGCAACGCGCTTAGAGAATAATTCGACTTTATGAATTTTTCTTATTCTAGATGTCTAATCCTACGAAAGGGTTGAACTTTCTTTGAAAGAAATTAAGGGAATAATTACAAGGAAGCTAGGGAAATTCAAAAAATTAAAAAAAGCATTGAACGCCTTTGTTAAATTCAAAATCTGACCATCAGATATTAATGTATACTTAATTTTAACCGTTAAATTAAATTTATAATAACAGTTATTTAATTAAAACCATTAGATCTTAATTGTTAATAACAATTCTTAATCTCCACCATTGGATAAACTTAATTTGATATTATAGTTTACTTTAGTAGCATTCAAGTAAATCCAAAAGTTAGATATACCTTAGGATTAGCATACTACAATCTAAATCAAATCACTAGATTATGATTATGACCATCCAAAACTTAACAATTATGAAGTGATCGCTCCGAACATCCTTAATGCGAAGTGCACCACTAGTCAGTGGCGGAGCTACGTAGAGACGGGTAGAACCTACAAAAATTTAGAAAATAAATAAATAAACTATGAGGGTAGTTTTTAAATTTTTTAGGCCCTAAACCTCACCCTCCTTCTTGGCTCACCCATTTTCGCCTTTTTTTTTCAAGTTTTTGAATGCTGCTTGGGGGGGGGGGGGGGGGGGTTTGTGTGGAGTCTGTGGACCGAGAATTGGCAGGTGCAAAGAATTGATGTCTTCCTACTGTGGTTTAATTTGAAGTGTTCAGCAAGCGGGGCGAGAAGAGTCTAGAGGATCAAGAATTCGAGAATTCGTAAAGTTGTAGAGTAGGCGCATGGAAACATTAAAAATATATTGTTTTATGCGGAGACATTAATTCAAGGGTGAGGTGTCGATTGCTTAGAGATTGGTAGGTGAGGTGAATTTAATTCATCTAGATTCTAGAGAAAAGAGTGCGGTTTGTAGTCCCTTTTTTTTTTGAAAAAAGAAAAGTACATTTACATGTAGGTTGCTATAACGAAATAAAAAATATTACTTGTCTTTTTTAAAAAAATAAAAAATAATGAAAAAAAACACCGAAGACACATAGTTACCAAGCTAAACAGTTTTTCGGTTGTAGAACTTTTAATAAAACTTTACAAAAAAAAAGTTTTATTTTCCAATGTAATCTCAAACATACTCATAATTTAGTTAATTCTCTAGACTTTTCATTGTCTTGTAACAACATTATAGTTTTAGGACAAAGTTTTCCTTCCTCCAACCTTATCTATAAAAGTACCATGTGTCTATTTGCATGTGAGAAACACATGCATTTTTTAATTGTAAAGACAAAGTTGAAATAAGCACATATATTTGTTTATATAAATTTTTTACATCTTTGTCATTGCAATTAAAAAATGCATATGTTTCTCACATGCAAAAGGACACATGACACTTTTATAGATGAAGTTGGAGGAAGTTCTTCCAACCTAATTTGGAAGAAAACTCTGTCCATAGTTTTATCTATTAACATATATCAACGCTGACTTTCCTAGTGCTACTTCCTACAATTTTTCTTGCGGGGTTGGGTTTCTAGAGGATAATAAATTTGACTGGACAAAAAGAACATAAGATTTAAAAGATAAGTATTAAATAAATGATGGGTCATATAGGCTTTATAAAGGATAAATATTTTATATTGTAAAGACATATATAATGTTATAAAATATTTTATTTTAATTTAAAATTGTATTTATCATATTTTTAAATATTATAAAAATATAGTATATAATTATTTTTTTTTTATTTTGATAATATCGCCCTTACAAAAATCAATTCCTAGCTCTGCCGCTCGCCACTAGCGCCCTATAGACCACGGTCACGCACATGTGCTTCACACAATATTAAAGCATAAACACAAATATATAAACTCAAGTATTGTGTTTTTTTTTTTTTTTTTTAAGGGATAAATGCACTTTTGGTCATTTTGTTTGACAGCTGTGATAAATAGATCACTGAGATTTACAATGTGACAAAAATACTCCATGGGGTAAGCAAAGAAAACAAATAGGTTGTTAAAAAATTTGATAAAACTTGTTATATGCAACGTCAGCACAAAATATATTGTGATGTGTTATAATAATAATAAAAAAAATTAGTACAAAAAATAAAATTAACAAAAAAATAAATGAAGGGGGTGATCGAACCATCTCTTTGGACAAATGGGAAGGGTGGCCGAACCATCACCGTTGTACATCTGCTACAGTGGGAGAAAGTGTGAATTTGCTTCTTTTCGTTCCCCTTCTGTCATGGATTATCTCTGGGGCAAGATGTGCTTCTATCGCTTTAGTGATTTCTGTGCTTGCATCTAATAGGTTGTAGGCTAACTTCTTTTCCTCTGAAGCACATCATCTCTTTCCCTCTCTAAATCAGTACAAGTGCTTCGCTTTCAATCTTTCTTTCGTTTGTTTATTGGGCTGCTGAGAAAGGCTTGGCCGATTGAACCAATAGCCCCAGGATTGAGCCTTTGTGCCGGCGGTTGTGAAAGAAGATAGTGCTCTTGCGACTGGACATACGTCAAAGCATAAACAATGCCGGGTTTTGAGCACAACTGATTCTATCAAATTTTTTTTTATGGTAGGAACCTATTTGTTATTTTTACTTACTCACAGAGTATTTTGTCACTTTATAAATTTGAGAGAGCTATTTGTTACGGCCTCAAATAACATGGATCAAAAATATATTTATTTATTTATTTTATATATACTTTTAAAAAGCAATATTTTGGTGTGAGTGGGACATTATAAATGATTAAATGCCAACTTTAATTTCTCTCTCTTTCTTTTCTTTTCTTTTTTCCTTTTTTCTTTTTTCTTTTTCATGTGTGATTGTTTTCTTCTAAAGCTCTTTAAAAACAATCCGTTTAAAACATTCTAAAACTATATATATACTTACTTTGAAAATTCTGTTAACAATTTCAGACTTTGTCCAATGCACGCGACGCGTTGGTGTAGTCCAAGATGAATTTTCCAATGTCTGCATTATTGTCCCGCCCGCAGTATTTGACGCAGACTTGGACACTATATATATGGGTGGACAGCTAGAGAACGAACAAACCTCCTTCAGCCCGTTTAAGCTGAGCTCTCACTTGATTAACGCAATCATGCAATACAGAACAAGTATGTTGAAGTTGCTGGCTTTGTGTCTCTTATGCTCTTTGATGTATGTTCAAATTGCTGAGGCCAGAATTCGGCATTACAAATGGGAGGTTAAGTATGAGTACAAGTCCCCCGATTGCTACAAGAAGCTTGCTATCACTATCAATGGCAGAACTCCAGGGCCCACAATCTTGGCCCAGCAAGGCGACACCATCATTGTGGAGGTAAAGAACAGCCTTATGCTAGAGAATCTTGCTATCCATTGGCATGGAATCCGACAGGTAAATCCAGCTCAATTTTCATTTTTCTCTTCGAACCAGATTCAGATCTCTGTATTCATGTATTCTACCTTACTTTTAACTCATATTCTTTTGCTTGATTTGTTGCAGATTGGATCACCTTGGAGTGATGGAACAGAGGGGGTGACCCAATGTCCAATATTGCCTGGGGATACCTTCAAATACGAGTTTAAAGTTGATAGGGTAGGTGTTATAGTAGCCTAGAGTCGCTGCAATTTGCTCTGTTTTTCCATTTTTTTGTTTGTTCCTTTCAATATCACAGTATCTCAATCTATGTTTTGCTTATTATGTGCAGGCTGGGACTTACCTGTACCACGCGCACTATGGAATGCAAAGAGAAGCAGGGCTTTATGGATCAATCCGTGTTTCACTTCCCGATGGAGAGACAGAGCCGTTTGCCTATGATTATGATCGGAGCATCATCCTCAACGATTGGTACCACAAAAGCACTTATGAACAAGCCACTGGATTGTCCTCCATTCCTTTTGTCTGGGTTGGGGAGCCTCAGTCGCTTCTTATTCAAGGAAAAGGAAAATTCGACTGCTCTAGTGCACCCTCTGCACCTGGGGTTTGTAATGCATCAAACCCAGAATGCTCTCCTTATGCAATAACTGTAATCCCTGGTAAAACGTATCGCCTACGAGTCGCTAGCTTGACTGCTCTATCAGCCCTTAGCTTTCAAATAGAGGTAATTTTCATGACCACCATTGCCATACTTCAAAGGATTCTGTTCTAAAAAAAATGCTGTTTTTAGTGTGACATATTAATGATGTGTGTGCGTCTTTCTTTTGAACAGGGTCATAATATGACTGTGGTTGAGGCAGATGGGCACAATGTGGAGCCATTTGTGGTGGACAACCTATTCATATACTCTGGAGAGACATACTCTGTTCTTATAAAAGCTGATCAAGACCCTTCAAGAAATTATTGGATGACAACAAATGTGGTTAGCCGAGAACCTAATACCACAGATGGTTTAGCCATTCTCAATTACTATCCAAACCATCCAAAGCGATCCCCTCCGACAGTTGCACCGGCCGGCCCCATGTGGAATGACCCTACATCCCGATTGGCTCAAAGTCAAGCCATTAAGGCTCGCCAAGGTTTCATATCCACCCCTCCGGCAACCTCTGATAGAGTCATTGTGTTTCTCAACACACAGAATCGCGTCAATGGTTTTACGCGTTGGTCCGTGAATAATGTCTCTTTCACCCTCCCTCATACGCCTTACCTTGCTGCACTCAAGTATAACTTACGCCATGTGTTCAATCAGTCCCCACCGCCTGCAGGATACGACGTTGAGAACTACAACATTTACAGCGTCCCTGCGAACACGAATGCCACCTTGAGCGATGCCATTTATCGGCTACAGTTCAACACGACAGTGGATATTATACTGCAAAATGCAGTATCCATGGGTGGTACGACCAGTGAGACACATCCATGGCATCTCCACGGGCACGATTTTTGGGTCCTTGGCCACGGAACTGGCAAGTTTGACATAAATAACGACCCAAAGACATACAATTTGGTGAATCCAATAATGAAGAACACAGTGCCTGTTCATCCCTATGGTTGGACTGCTTTGAGGTTTAAGGCAGATAATCCAGGTGTTTGGCTTTTCCATTGTCATATAGAATCTCACTTCCACATGGGTATGGGAGTGGTGTTTGAAGAAGGGATTGAGAAGGTTGGAAATTTGCCTTCTTCTATTATGGGCTGCGGTGAGACCAAAGGATTGGGCAGGCCATAGATAATTAGGATGACATTTTTATTGAACCAATATCCGTTGGTTTACCACATACAGAAGATCAAATTAGAGGGGCATGGACTGTTAATTCTCTAGATATTCTTTTGATTTTTGGGGAGTCAGGCCTTACTTTTTCCTTAGCTTAGAAAAATAATTGCTCAATAATCATTCAATAATACAGTACACTCTTAGACATTTACGTACTGATTTACAGATGTATTTTCTTCTTCATATATCAGTATAGACCATACTCTTTCCTCTCTAATTGTTTGGGATTCACAAATGCAGTATTTTGTTCAAAACAAAATTGTCATCTCTCTCTCTCTCTCATCATATTTTAAATTTGTACACAATTTTTTTTTTTTTTTGAAAATTAGCACTAATTGTCTTATACAAAACTAAACGTTCAAAGATCGAGGAAGAGATATATATCATATTATCATATGAACTAAACCAATTAATTGAGTTTGCCAATTCAGAACATAAAATTGCAAAGGACCAAATTGACTAGCTTCAAAGGAATTTAGATAATCAGACAGTTTTAGAATCCTTCATGGAAGTTTTTTCACATGTGCGCAAATCACATGGGGAAGGTTACTACACATTGGAAAATTTTTGGATGAAAATGGTCCGTTATGCGCGCACCAGCCAAGAGGAAGTCAGCCAGGCCTTTATTCAGTTTTTGATTTTTAATTTTTTTTAATAAAAAGAAACTTAAGTATTGCTATTTGGGCTTTATTCTATAAGGAGTCTTAGGTTATCGCCTAATTCGCCTAAGCCTTATTATACTAAGGTTTCACTAAAAATATTCTCATATTTATCTCTTAATAATATCTATATATGTGAATTTCTAAGTTATGTAACTCCTTCGAAAATTAATTAACTTGTAATTAAATTCATGATTCGTCTTCTAGCCTAATTAACTGTTCAAATTAAGACTCAGGGATACCTTCATCCTCTTGGAAAGAGAATATGTAAAAATATCTGTTTAAGAATCACCACGTACTCTGGATTATGTCAATTAATTTGGCTAACCTGATATAAATTATCTGTAGGGTATTCAAATCAGCTAACTGATAACTGATTAAATTTACTACTTATAACTATTTATCATAATAAACAGCGGAATAATTAATCTGAATTGATTAACAATAAATCATTTCACCAGCAATTCTATCATTAATAAATAGGGATACAGAGCTTACAATTATAAAACTAAACCTAAATATATGAACTGCTTGTCTAGCACCTTAATCCCAACGAGATATCCCATAGCAATCAAATCCCTAAGGGTTATAAAATACTTTGGTTATCGGGAATGAAAGGAAAGGTAACTAAGTAAGTCTATGGTCATCCATTCAGTCACACTGACTAACAAAACTATAATTGTGACTTTATTCGATCACAAAACTATAACCATTGGATCCAAGACCGACCCACATTTATTACTAAAACATTTGAATATAAAATTAACTTGTATTAATACTAAGGCCTCGTTTGTTTCGACGTAAAATGATTTCCGTCGGAAAATAATTTTAGGAAAATAATTTTCGCCGAAAATATTTTTCGGAGTTTGGCACTCACGGAAAATCGCAAATATTTTTTTATATTTTCAACCAATCATATTAACCAAAAAAAATTATTTTTTATGCACAATTTCAAAAAATTAATATAAATTGTCCCAGGAGGGTCCTGGCGGTGTCCCGGAGATATCCCGAGCGGGTTTTGACTGTATTCGGGCGGTCCTAGCCAGGTCTCAGTGGTGTCCCGGGCGAGTCCCAGTGATGTCCCGGTCGGGTCCCAGCGATGTCTCAAGCGGGTCTCGAAAATGTCCCGGATGGGTCCCAGCGATGTCCCAACAGAGTCTCAGTGACGTCCCGGGTGGGTCCTGACGATGTCCCGGGCGGGTCCCGGTGATGTCCCAAAAATGTCCAGGGTGGGTCTCAAAAATGTCCCAAGTGGGTCCCAAAAATGTCTCGGGCGGGTCTCGGTGATGTCCCGGGCTAGTCCCGACGATGTCATGACCGGGTCCCGAAAATGTCCCGAGTGGGTCCCAAAAATGTCTTAGACAGGTCTCAAAAATGTTCCGGGCAGGTCTTGATGATGTCCCGGGCAGGTCCTGGTGATGTCTTGGGCAGGTCTTGGCGATGTCCCGACCGGGTCCCGAAAATGTCCTACACGAATCCCGGTGATGTCCCGAAAATGTTTCCGGTGGGTCACGAAAATGTCACGGGTGGGTCTCAAAAATGTTTCAAGCGGGTCCCAAAAATGTCTCTGGCGGATTCCGGTGATGTCCCAAGCGGGTCCTAGTGATGTCCCTGTCGGGTCTCGACGATGTCCCGAGCGGGTCCTGAAAATGTCCTGGGCGAGTCCCGACTGAGTCCTGGCAATTTTCTAGGCAAGTTCTGACAAGGTCTCAGGCCGGTTCCGGCGGAGTCTGGTGGTATTTTAGCTGTGGTTCACCAATTTGAGAATGTAATACTCAAATTCGAAAAATTGTTTACGGTTTTAAAAAAGGGAAATCATTTTACGAAAATTAAAGAAGATTTTTCGGTCAAATTGAAAGTGGTTTCCGTTGACTATTATTTGTAGCCCCACCAAACACCTAAAAACATGAAAAATGAATTTTGAAAATCATTTTAAGCCGAAACAAACGGAGTCTAAGCCTGTGGTTGTCCTACCGCATATACCGATGGACCATGACATATTATGTAAGTATTATTCATTTATTTCAAAAATAAAGATATATATAAGCAATAAACCTTTTAGGAACATTAGTGATCACGTTATAAATATCGTAAACTCAATCATAAAGAAGAATGTGCTTAGTCATCTAACGTATCGCACTTTTAACTAGGACAATTTCATATTCAATTGTTTACTTATTTCGAATGCTCATCCAATTCCCTGGATATCTCGTAATCTCGTTATTGCGAAATAACCCAACAATATCTTAAGAATGCTGTAATCTATTAACCATAAAACATGTGTGCTAATTTCTCTAAAAAAAAAAACCCTTATTAGGCATTTCTGGTCGTTGTCGAACGTTTAACCTAGAACAGTGGAATGTTCGATTATGGCCAGAATGCATAAATGTTGCTAAAAATACCTAAAACTTTACTATGACTAATCCTATGCCTAACACAATTCCAATCAACATAATAAACATATTTTAGGGATAAAACACAAGGTTATGCACTTAATAAAACTATTTGAAAATTTAGCACATAAAGGGTTTTCATATTCTAATATATACTTTAAAAGTTAAAACATGTTTAACAATAATGTAAATAGTGAAACAAAACACAAAGGAATGGTGTGAATTTTTGAATGTTATATTTGGAGAGGATAATCTTCTTCAAAGAGAGCTTTTTCCTTAAAAATCTCTTTCTTACTCTTAAAATAGTGTTCTAAAAGTCTTTGGGTAGAGTGGTGAGTTTTTATGAAAGGGAATGAGTTTCATTTATATGGGAAATGGGTGAGCTATTGGTCCCCTATACAAAAATGCTTTTTTTTTTCCAGACATCATCGAATGGTTAATGTAGGACATTGAACGTTTGGTGTAATATTACCCAACGGTCTTAAGGTTTTTCATCGAATGTTTGAGGAATGATCAAATATTTGATGTACTATTTTGACACCTTTTGTGCATGCGTAAACATGCATATAACGTGACTGTACTATTCATTGAACATTTAATGGTGGAGGATTAAACGTTTGATTTTTTTTTTTCAAAATAATATTTTATACTTTATAAAAATAGTGGGTGTTTTTATTCAAAACTTTTGCTAAATTTTTTAAGAAATCCTTTTAGTATTTCGGGATATTACAAATTATGTATGATCATAAGCTGGTTGCGACTCAAGCTCGGTTGCGCATATGCCTTATGTATGTCATAAATTAAGGCTCCTAATAATTGCTTAAATGTGCACATTTTATTAATTAAAATAAGCATTATTATATTTTGTTTTGAATTATTTCTTGCAGTTTATAGTTAATTACAGTATATTGCTTAATTATTAGTCTTGAGCTTAAATAATGTACTAATGCAATGAATTATATTTTGTAGGATTGATAGAATTGTTAGCAAAAAACGAAAGCAAAGGAAAAGTAAAACAAAAACAAAGAAGAGTCCGTGAGATCCAAAATAAAGGAGAAAAGAAGAAAAAAAAAAAAGTCAATAAAAGAAAAGAAAGAAAAAAAAGAAGATGCAAGAAGATCCTGCAGGAATTAGACAAGAAAGACAGTGCCCACCCTTTTTTGTGAAGAAAAGGAGATGAACGTGATTTGCTGTTCTTCTTGCAGAGACGTGAAGAAAAAAACAAAATGTGAAGGGCTGAATCGTGAAGGGTCTCCTGCCAACTGCATGCGTGAGTGGAAAAGACAAGCAAGGAGGCCCAAGACGTTTGAGACGAAGAGGTAAAAAAAAAAAAAAACCAGCTCTTTAAGAAGAGCTGGTGCTGGGCGTGAGAGCTGGATGGGGGAGGAGGTCCGAAAATCTTGAGAGGCTGGGAGTTTCTCCTCTATTCGGCGATAACTGATAAGCATTTTTTTTTTTTCTCTTTGATTTTTATTTTCTTTGTTATGTTAATTCTCAGCACTTTGATTATGGGTTTTGTTCTCATAAACATACATGAGTGGCTAATCTTTTAGCTAGAGCAATGGGTGAAGCCTAACGATTTTTTTTTTTTTTTTTTTTTTTTTTTTTAAAAAAAAATTATGTGTTCTTGAGACTATTTTGAATATGCTTTATAGATTAATGATTGAGTGTTGATAATGATTTTAATTTGAAAAAAATTTCATGTTGACATGCAAGTTTATTTTTATTCATCTTGATTTTTGTTTATATCAAATGTTTACTTTGTTTGATTTGTTATGATTCGAATTTATAGTGAATGTTTAATCTCTTTTAATTAACATGTCATTAAAATCAAATCTTAAATCAAATTTATGCTCAATCAACTTTAATTTTAATTAGTGCTTTATTGTTAAATATTTCTATTAGAATAGTTGATTCTCTACTTAATTGAGTTATAATTATATGTGTCAAGAATACGTAATAAAATGTTAGGTGAATCCTTGAAACCCTAATACTTTTTTTTGGTTCAATTTCCTTGGCTCTATTTTACTTTATTTAATTTTGTTAATTTAATCACTCCATTGCTCCATTTCTTAGTGAAAAATTAAAACCAAATCATTTTATTTTTTTGCACGATATAGAAATTTTACTTAAGTGTCTACCATTTCCGGTGGATCGACCTCGGTTTCACAGAGAATTTATTACTTCCGATAGCCTGCACTTAGATTTTGCAATCATTTTGACGCAACAACTCCGTTTGTTTCAACTTACGTAAAATGTTTTTTGTTGAAAAATACTTCCAAGGAAATTGTTTTACGTAGAAAATACTTTTTGGCATTTGGCGCATACAGAAAATGATTTCCTTATAAAACTTTTTCCGACCTCGTTGGGATCTTGTCGTGATCCCGCCAATAGCGGTTGAGACTCGTTGTGACATCGCTGAGATACCGTCGAGACCTATCTCGCGAAGACCCTGTTGGGACTCCTTTGTGACCCCGACGAAGTCCTGATGAAGTCCCAGCAAGGTCTCTACGAGATCCCAGCGGGAACACGATGAGTCTTAAAGGGACCCCGTCGAGGTCATAGCAAGGTCACGACGGATCCCGATAGTGTCACAACGGGTCCCGAACAGGTTCTGGCTATGGTCTAGTGAGAGTCTAGCGGTATTTTGGCTGTGGTCTGGTAATTTGAGAATGAGAAGCTCAAACATGAATAGTGGTTTCCGTTTTTAAAAAAGAAAAATCATTTTACGGAAATTAAATAAGTTTTTTCAGTCAAACTGAAAATGTATTCTCTTGACGATTATTTTTCATCACATCAAACTTCAAAAAATACGAAAAATATTTTCAAAAAATCATTTTATACCGAAACAAACAGAGCATAAGTCATGTGATCACATACATCCTTTCAAACTTTTGCTTAGAAATGTTCTGTGAGGCTGTAAAATTGTTAATAAATACTATAACAAAATTTAATAAATACTTTAACAGAGGCCTCAAGTCTAAACCCCGGGCAAAATTTCATTTTTACTTGGGTTGGGTGGGAAAGCTTGAGAGGTGAACTGTGACGCAGCCTGAGATCCAGCTTCCAGGGAGTACGTGCTTCCATATTTGATCCCAATCTATCCTGATCTGCTTTTTCGTCGGAACTCTTGCCTGTTTACATGGCTCAAAAATTAGCTACTCGGATCATCCTTTCTTTCAGAGGACAAGGAAGAGAACTTGCATGGTGGTCTACTGCAGCACTAACGTGTACTTAACAATTCTTAGCCCGTTGAAATGATTATACCATACAATTACATCATTCTTTCTTACCATTGCGGTTCTTTTCCATGCAATTGGAGAGAGAGTTCCCTAGCTAGAAAACAACCTTTTGACCATTTGACCAATAAATAAATTGATAAAGAAGATTTGCTGGCTTGCGCGTCAATCTGTCCCTTTCTCACAAAGATGGAGAAAACAAAAGGGAATTGCCAGGATAAACCCTGCTAATCTCTTTAGTCGATGTCAACTTTCCGCGTCCAGTGGTGCACTCGATCCGTCTCGTACAGTCAAAGTCATTCATAGCGAAATTGGATACCCACTATTGCGAAACCGCGCAAACTTGGTACACACGACATCAGCCCAAGCACAACCCACTAAGCTCTTTAGCTATAAAATGTTCCCCAACTTAATGTATCCTTCAACAGTTCTCCATATATACCCACGGTTAACCGACCGATATTTAACTGACTTAATCAAAATAGTCAGTATATATGAAATCGGTTAATTTTAACCGACTTTGACGATTCGGTAAGTAAAAATATTTCCACCGTCATCGATTTATCTGATACCCACCATCCGCTGGGCGGACATCAGAACGGCACCACAAAATTCCAAGCATTAGCCAGCTATTTAGCCCACTGGGTTAAGATTTGGGCTTCACATTTGCAATCTGGTTCACCTATTGTAAAAGCACGGGTGTGAGCACTGGGTATTTCCTTTTGAGATGAAATGGTACAATATATTCCAACTCTGTCTCTTGAGTCTCTAACAACAGTAGCTGCCCTGTTTGTAATTTCATGTGCCAAGCTCTTCTAGTTTTATTTTGTTTTATTTATTTATTTATTTTTTCTATCAAGCATGATAGCAAAGAATCTCCAATAGACGTTATATAAAAATATTAAAAACTTAATTTAAACGCCTATTTATTATGCTTAATTTTTTTGAAATCCATCAGAAATTTTCATTGAAATATTAAGAACGCACAGATTGTTCTGTTAATAAAATCTCACTAATACAATTAAGAAATTCCTCTGTCTAAACTTGATCATTCGGCATCCAAACTTTCTTTTAATTTATTATGATTAATTGACAATGTATTATGTCTTTATTATCTGTTTGTTCACTTAGCATTCTTAGTAGTCTTTTCAAATTTTATTAACCATTTTGATTGAAAACCATATTCTCTATTTTAGTCATTCACTTTTTTAAAGCATCTCAACAGCCTCACCATTTAGCTATCAACTTTTATTATTCTATTTAAATATTATTTTTCAAAGATTTCTTTATTATTTCTCTAACATTTATATTTTTGAATGTTTGTATTTTACTAACGGTCATATTTATGAATATTTTTCTTATTTTAACAATCATATTTTTAAAAATCTGTCTTTTTTCTAGCAGTCATATTTTTTAATATTTGTCTTTTCCTAACAATTAATTTTTTTTTAAAAAAAATTTATCTTTTTTCTGACAGTCATATTTTTTAAAAAATGTCATATGCTTTCACTATAAATTAAAGAAAAAGAGAGAAAGAGGAGGAAGGAGGTGCATGAGAGAGAAAGAGAAGAAAAAGAAAAAGAAAATAGAGAAAGGAAAAGAAAATTGAGAGAGAGAGAAAACATGATATTTTATTAATTTTGTGAGTGAGTACTGTTTACTCACCAAATTGTTTTAGTTAGAATAGTGAGTCTAATGGAAAGCTTTTTGTGCATTTTTGTTAAATTTATTCACCAAAATAAGCTGCTAAGAATGCTTTGTAGTATGTTGGAAGCAATTTTACAGTAAATCGACGTTCAATCTGTGCCCATTTTGTAGCACTTTGGGCCACAGTCAGATTATTTTCTAGCCATATTCTCACTGCTTCAGCTCCCATTCCTATCGTAAGTGGAAAGAATCCACCAACACCAGTTTCTGTTCATGGGAATTGCCCATTTTCCCTTTTTAGGTTTGTTTAGTTTCCTTTTGTTTGTTATTGTATTCACAATAACAACCAAAAAAAAAAAAACCCTGTGCTTGGCCGCCCAACAATTTTATTAGAATAACTAACTATTAGTAATTAAAATTAATGATCATTTAGGCCCAAGTTAAATTTTGGTAATTCACCACAGTAGCCGAAGGGGAAAGTCCCACATTAGAAAAGTAAAAAGATAAAAAATAAAAATAAAAATAAAAACAAGAAAGCCTGTATTTGTTGGATTAGGAATATTAATAATATTAAATTTTACCGAAACCACTTTCCTTTAGGGTTAGGACTTATCCTCACTTGAACCGCCTTGTTCTCCAGGAATTAGGAATGCACCGTACTGCCGCTTACAAATAGGGACTTAATCACTATGCCCTGACTGCCATTTTTTTTTCCTGTTTGTTTGCCTTAGTTTTTCTCTTGTTGGAATCGCAAACGCCCAGACGCTGCCCTTGCAAGTGAAGTGACGATCACTCTCCCTTCTGAACCAATTTTCTGCTTGTGTCGCACGCAACTGATCCTGCAAAGGTATCCCTCCCCTTTTCATACTTGCGCTTTCTCCGATCCCCCTGATCTATCGTCTCACTTTCTTTCTCTAATATCCATACCAGATAAGAATTTAGCTGTAAGTCGGTCACTGTAGTAGAGAAGAAGAAAGAAGTGATCAATATGGGGTACTACTTGACCATGAAAGATTTCGAGGGCATGCACATCCCAAGTGGTTGTGGCATGGGTATTTTATTAACTGCTACTGAAGTTGCTGCTGTGAAGTATGAAGAAGAAAAATCTAAGCAAGAAAAACTGATCAAGGAAAAGGCTCTAAAGAAACCCATGACCAACTGGGTGGACAGCCCCAAGAAACTAGGGTTTGATGGAGAAAAGCTCATGGCTTCTACTATACAAGCGCAGAGCACAAAGAATGGTTTGAAGCGACGCAGGAGCAGCGAGGAAGACGTGGATTTCAAGATCCAAAAGAAGTCCAAAAATTATAATAACGAAAAACCCAGTATGAGATCCAAGAAGGGGCCGAAGCGGGATGATCAGGATGTGCCCCCCCTTCCAAACCCACCGCCGGACTTGCCTGAGGAATTCAAGAATCGTATAAAGGCAGTGGGTGGAACTGAGGTGGTTATGGTAATACAAAAACACCTCACCGCCACTGACCTAAGACCAGGCCATTGTCGGGTGTCTTTACCCTTTGGCAAGATCAATAGGGGTTTCTTAAGAGAGGAAGAGAGAGATCTTCTTGCCCAACAAATGACATTGGAAGTGCCATTCTACGAGCCCTCGCGTAAGGTGAGTAAGATAATGTTGAGGCAGTGGGACATGGGCAAAGACTCGGGGAAGACAAGCTCCACGTACGTGCTAAAGACTCACTGGAAAACTGTCGTCCAACAGAATGAACTCAGGGAAAACGATGTGGTCCAAGTTTGGTCTTTCCGAGTTGGTAATTCTAATGAACAAAAACTTTGCATGGCTCTTGTGGTGGTTATTAGAGCACGAAATCTTGATCGGAATGGGAGGGACAACGAGGGAGCAAGTACCAGCCTTGGAAGGGAAAAAGAAGTGGGGTTTGGTGGCAGCAAGCGGAGTACTGGAGAAGATGCAAGTACCACCCAAGCAGTAGTAGAAGAGAGAATATACGGCGGCAGTAGCAGATGTGGAGATAGTGCCGGGAGTACAAATTAACCAAAGCGGCGGCGCAGTCGTGGAATCAACTCAAGCCTAATTAAGCCCATGAATATGAAGATTACGGGTTTTGGGGTTTCGATTTGACCCTTTTCTTTCTTTTTCTAAGATTTCGATCTGTTCTTTTTATTCTTTTTATTTTTATTTTTATTTTTTAATTTGTAGTCGGCTAGCTGCAGCCTGCATGCGATGACGTTTTATGTAAGAATCTATATATATTGACCCTTTTCTTTCTGGTTTGAAGATTGTTCTTTTTGTTTAATGTTTATTAGGAGGCATGTGATTAGCTATACGTAATTTCTGTTTTCTAACCAAATTTTTCATTAATGAAGTTCCTATTTTCAACCATTGGAGATGACATGAAACCCTAAATGAGAACTGGTCTTTTTTTTTTTTTTTTCTTTTTTTCGTGCATGACAAATATAGTATCCAAACCAAGAACTGATGACTAATTAGAAGACTACAATAAGTGGTCAATTTCAAACTAGAGCTTCTAACTGATCGAGATCTAATCAGCAAACAACACAAGATTCAACAAAGCACTTGAAAAATAATAATAATAATAATAATTGTAATAGTAAAAGCTTACAACTGAGATCAAATCAGCAAATTACACAAGATTTATCCAAGAAAAAGGACATTATAGCTCGCGAAGCCAAAGATTGTTATAGTAAAAGCAAGCATACTTGAGGGAAACACAAATGATTATATGTAACCAAAGCTCACCTCATATTTGGTTAGTAATATACTAGGAGAAATTTTTACATTTCACTGAAACTTGCAAATCTTCAATTCTTTTTTTTGAGATGCAAATTTCAATTCAATGAAGATTATATTTGTACCAGTTAGTTATCATATTTTATAATCATTAATTAGTTCCTGTTTTAGAATCTGGAGTCAAATTAGCTGAACCAAGAAATAAAAACGATGACGTAGTTTATCAAGATCAGTCTTGGCATCCAAGTTACAGCAATTAATTAAGCCAGAAAACACAGCAACGAAAAGAACCAAACAACTTAAAAAGGATTAAGAAGTGACAAAGTGACGCGATTATTATATCAAATCATAGACGTTCAGAGTTGGCTGTACATACCACAATTCAACAAAAACGAATACTAAGCAGTGACTTGAGAGTAGACAAAAACGAGTATACAGACACGTCATCACAGGCCTACCTCGAGGCTTGAGAGGAATACGACGAGAACTGAGACAGTTCGTCACAGGCCATGGTGATCCTCGATCTCCACCGTCGATTTGAATTGAGGCATGGGAGCCTCAGCGCAACCTCCTTTCCCTTCCACAGCATCACAGACTCCGTTCCCCGTCCGATCCGGGGCCAGGCGATCTGCACCGTTGGATCCTCCATCTCCGCCGAGTATCTGATCGAATGCTGAACCGAAATTAATATGCGGGAACGGCAAGAACACGCTGTGCACCACGATCTTCAGGTTGCGCACGACTTCGGGAGCCTTGATTCTCACGTAATTTATCCTCATCGGCTCGGCCAGCAAGCCTCCACCGGCGGTGGTGACCACCAGTGACTGAGCTCGCTCGAGCGTCGGTAAAGTCGTCTCCACAGGAAGCTTCTCAAGGTCGGCGAACGTAAGGAAACGGTTCGGCACGATGTGGAAACGGACATTGCTGATGTACGATTGAGAGCCGGTGAAGATCGAGAGGTCGTCCACCACGAACACCGTCATGTTGTTGAGGCCGACGAGATCAGCGTACTTGACCCTCATGGCGAGCGCCAAGATGCTAAACCCGTTGTTGCGGAGCCTGAGCATGGCGTCCCGGAGCATCAGGCGCATGATAGAGGGGTGGACCTGGTGCGCCGCAGCGTGGTCAGCATGGAACGGGAAGGAGAGCGATGTCATCCTCTCGACGTCGCAAGAGAACGGCGAAAGAGGAGCCATGAAGCCTTGGAGACCGTGGACGACGACGAGGCCGTTGTTGAAGAGATCGGGGCGCGTCACCTCCACTCCATCGATGAAGACCTTCGCAGAGGCGATGGTGTCGTTGCCGTTCTTGGACCTCTCGGAGGTGACGGTAATGCAGCGGCCTGGGCTCAAGGTCTCGATCTTAGAGCCGAAAGGGAGCTTCCGGAGATAGTTGATGGTGAAGGCGCCAGGAATGATGTGTTCGCGGAGGAGGTTGGCGACAGAGCAAGAGTCGCAGGCGCGAAGGGAGGAGTCGGTGGGAGCGAAGAGAGTGGAGGGACCGGTCCAGGCCATGGAGGTGGTGGATTCAGAGAGAGTGGGTGTGGCTGTGGCGAGCTCGTGGTAGCCAAGATGGGAGAGGATCGCAGGGAGGAGAGCTGTATGGGAGAAGAACGAGTGGTCTTGGAGTTCTTGGGGAGATAGTTGTGGTGTTATTGCTGGTGGTGATGGAATTGAAGGTGTTGAAGGCGGGATCAAGCTTTGCTCGAGTCCTTCAATGGCGGTCGCGCTGGAGAGGCAGAGCGATGTGAGGAACGAGATCGCCACGAGGGCCACTGCGAGTCGCAGAGAGGTCGCCATGGGAGTGAGAGCAAAATGAGTGAAAGGAAATCAAGGAAGGGGGTATTTAAAGGAAAATGATGGGACGTACGGAGCAGTTACTGGAGTTTGTTAGGGCAGCTACGCGCGCGTGAGGGAGGCGCGTGCTCTGAGGATCGCGAAGCATGCAGGTCGCATGGTTGTTAGACCCTTTTCATTCTGTTGGTTTTGGCGGGAATTTTGAAAACAGAGAGAAGGAGCCCAAATCATGAACCAGGGGTTGTTTTGTAAATTGCGACTCATTGGACGGCCATTACAAGCCCCAACCCAGTCATGACGTGGCACCCTACTATAGGGATATCCCTATAGTAGGGAGCCAAAATGAATTTTTGGCCATTTTATTGCTCATATCCGGCTCCCTACTTTGAGGAAAAAAGTAAGGAGCATGAAATGGCTCCCTACTAGTAGGGAGTCATTTCACTCCCTACTCTTTTTTTTTATAATAAAATATTAGTTTCTCTCTCCTACTTTTTAATTTTTTTAATTTTATTTGTTTTCCTCTTTTAAAGGAAGAATTAAATTTTTTTAAAAATATTAATATTTAAATGAAAAAATCAAAGTGAATCCCTAAAGTAGGGAGCCGGATGGAGGTGTTTAGAAAAAGTGGCTCTCTAAAGTAGAAAAAAACTGATTTTACTCCCTACNGGGAGTCATTTCACTCCTACTCTTTTTTTTTATAATAAAATATTAGTTTCTCTCTCCTACTTTTTAATTTTTTTAATTTTATTTGTTTTCCTCTTTTAAAGGAAGAATTAAATTTTTTTAAAAATATTAATATTTAAATGAAAAAATCAAAGTGAATCCCTAAAGTAGGGAGCCGGATGGAGGTGTTTAGAAAAAGTGGCTCTCTAAAGTAGAAAAAACTGATTTTACTCCCTACTTTAAAGATAAAAATAAGGAGCCGGATGAGAATGCTCTTAGCTCTTCTAATTTCCTCGCATTTACTCCTTCCTTAGCATTGTACCATTGACAAAAAAAAAAAAAACCAAAATGAACGTACAATGATGTGAAGCGAGAGTGAAATACATGGGAAAGAAACTTCCCAGAGTTTATCTAAAATCTTTCTTCTTAAATTCCTCAACGAGGCAAAATCGCCACGTTCATAAACTTGGCTTACAGCTTTCAATGAGGGAAGGGTTACAATGAATCTACCAGTCGATAAAAGCTAAGCAGCATGATAGGTAGGATTAGGGGGCATGGTCACAAATTGTTCATAACTGTTGAATTACTAAATTACCCATATATAGATTCTCAGTAAATGACTAGATTGCTAATGTGTCATTGCCTCCTTGATCACCCTAGCCAAGTGTTACGACACCAGCACATACATACCTACCAATTATGCTAGCTTATCAATGGGTCCTCCGCTTGGGTAGACATGCAAGGCATTTGACCACCGACTTTGATTCGCCTCCCTAATATATATGTCTATAATCTGCTTGATTCATTGCTTTGCTTTGAGTTTATATAACCAAAGCAAAATTGGGTGGGATGGTAGAAATGAAGAAGATAGAAAATCTAACGAAATGTCAAGTGACATTCTCTAAACGCAGAAGCAGTCTGTTCAAAAAGGCCCATGAAATATCGGTCTTGTGCGACGTGGATGTCGCGCTCGTCGCCTTCTCGCCCTCTGGTCGCCTTTGCAAGTTTTCCAGCCCGGAGAGGTCAGCTACGTACCAAACCCTTGCAATTGGGCTTCTGAATTCCCTTCCATTTTGAAAATCTTTCACTACAAACTCGATTTTGTTTTTTTTGTTTTTTTTTTTTTTTCCACAGGATTGAAGATGTGCTTGAGCGGTACATAGACTTCCCACCAGATAAAAGATATCAGTATGACATAATATATATCCCATCCTAGCTCTTTAATTAGTTATATATTGTTGTTGCTGTGGTATTGTTGTTAATCTTCCTTTTGTATTGCGCTTGTTTGGCATGAAATTGGGCTGATGAATATTTTATTGCCATCAATGATTAAACAGACACATAAAGAACCTTCAGGTACATTTTTCTTTCCTTTGCTAGCTTGGTTTAATTTCCATTCATGCTGGTTAATTATTGAACATTTAAAAGCGAGTAATGCTATAAAAAAATAAATAAATAAAAATAAAAAGTGAATAATTAATGCTATAAGCCACACTGTTATCTCATTATTCTTTTGATATGGCAAAATCCAATAGCTATTTAATTTTTTTTTTTTTTTTAAGATGCGTTTGGTTTCATTCTCCCTACACGTCTCTTGTCTATTTTTTAAAAAAATTTATCATTGAATTGGGACTCACAAATTCAATTGTAGACTTGTCTATTTCTTGTACGGAGATGGACAAGAGATAAGTAGGAGAATGAAACCAAACTTTTTTTTTTTTAATAAAAGATGATCTAAGAGCTACTACACCCTGCCATATCACCATTGTAAGATAAAAGTGAGATATTGATGTGATATATAGCATTTATCTTATGAAACAAGAAATAATGATAGTCTTCATACTTATTTATTACATATATTTCATACTAACTGACGTTTCGTGTTTTAATTAAAAGCATTTTTATTCGGCTCCGTACTATAAGAATTTTCCTATTTTAAATAGCTAAAATTGATTTTGGACCATTTTATTGCTTTCATCCAGCTTCCTACTTTAAGGAAAAAAGTAGAGAGCAAGAAATGGCTGAACCATTTCACTCCTTACTTTTCTTTTTTTTAATAAAATATTAATTTCTCTCTCCAACTTTTTATTTTTTCCAATTTTCTTTATTTTTTCCTCTTTTTTTTTTTTTTTTCCTTTCTCTTTGATTGAGGTTGAATGGGAAGAATTTGCTTAAGGTTAATATCATATTTAAATGAAAAAATCAAGGTGAATCCCTAGTTTAAGGAGCCGGATTGAGGTGTTTAGTTTGAGAAATGCTAGATTTTCTTCTCTTATCCTTCTCCCATCCTTCTATTTTTCAAAATCACCATTGGATCTGTGGTCCCCATGTATGTTTACACATGGCCGGGACCACAGATCCAATGGTGATTTTAAAAAATAGAAGGATGAGAGAAGGATACAGGGAGATACTGTAGCATTTCCCTTAGAAAAAGTGACTCTCTAAAGTAAAAAAAATGATTTTATCTTCAAAATAAGGAGTAAAAGTAGGAAGTTGGATGAAAATGCTCTAAGTAGTTTCTCATGTCAACTATTTAAAAAAATTTAAAGAAAAGCTAGTTAAAACACTCCACGTGAAAACGGGTATAAAATGTATTTGATAAATGAGAATCAAGTATAGCATTATTTATTGGGTGGTGTTATTGAAAAGCTTCCATATAATATGTGCGCAGCAAAAACTGGATTTGCTAATGCAGCTTGGACACATTAAGGGTGACGAAAACAAATTGCATTATCTCAATAATCAGTATGTTTCTCTCTCTCTTTCTCTCTTTCTCTTGCACGCGCACACACAGACACTCAAATCTTATGTCCAACTGCATGCGGAATCAGAATACGTGGCAAACATAGGTTTTACCACATCAGCCCAAGGGATAACAAAGGACTTCAAATTTTTAGGCCCTTATTCCACGTCCTATATATTTAGTTGACTTGTATTCCATATAGTAAGATAATTTGTCTCATACAAATTAGGAAAAAAAAAAAAAAGGAGAAGTAAAAAAATGGTAGTTTGTTAAATTTTTTATTTTATATTTGTCTAAGTGAAACGAAGTTAGTGTTTAAAGTTTGGTATGCATTGAACCATGATCATAATATATGCTTCTGTTAATGCATGTGAGGCACGTGCCGCACGTCCATTAATTTACATCTGAATTTTATTATAAAATCATAAGAAAGAGTTAGGATTATAAGTTACGGTGACTAATGACAAGAAAAATAACCCCCACATTATTAGAGTTTATATAATTAATTAAGTACCTACGAAACCCTGTTCTCTCTAGGGACGACGGCTAAGATTCCATGTAGCTAGCGTCTAGTTAGTTTAATGGTTTCAAAATATACTACTTGAAATAATTGTGATTTCAAAATACGGTTAATAAAAATGTAATTTTTAAAAATGCAATTATTTATTTAGTAAAATTGTGTGTTTTTAAAAATGTACCTCATTGCTTATTGTGCGAAAACATGATCATTAACTATGTTTGTCCCACAATATTTTTCTAGAGAAACAAAGGATGTAGAATCATATTTTATCTCAAAAAAACTTTGGGTTTATAGAAAAGATATAAACCCAATTTAGGGTAACATGATTCTTTACTCCAGCTTATGCTTCCTTCAAATTAATTTTATAAAATTAAGATTGAGTGAATTTCAAATTTGATCTCTAATTTAGTGTCTTCAAAATTCTCCCATCACTCTTTCGATTTGCGTTTTTGTGGAGAATTTTAGAAAGAAGTTACAATAAAAGCATGCTCCCCCCCCCCCCCCCCAAGTATTTTTACTTAAAAAAAAAAAAAAACATTGGTTATTTATTACATTCTAATGTAGTTCCCTTTACTCATGGTGCATTACCACATCTTCTGTCTTCATATTCATCCTGGAATCTATTGCCTTCAGAATCCAAGTAAGTTCTTTTGTTCTTGAATCTCCTTTTCACCAAATAATGCTTCCAATATTATATTTATTTTGATGTTTAAAGCTGAGAATTAATATGATCACTAACTAATTACCCACAGCATATTGAGCTAAAAGTAAAGAAGTCCACAATTGAAATAGAAATACTCAACGCCAATCTCAGGTCAGTTATCACAACACCGCTTAATGCACTATTACTAACAATTTTGCTGATCGGATTGCTAGTAATTTAGATAGAAAGTGTGAGAGAACCTCTATCGGACCACTTGTCTAAACAAATTTCGAGCTAATAGGCCTCATAAAGACTCATAGTTGCTGTATCAATTCAAATAACAAATTATTGAGAATCTAGATTCGTTCTTATAACAGTGCTTAGGTTGTTATTCTTTGAAATTTATTACAGGGATTACGAGTCAAACCTGGAATGTGATCCTTCACTAGCCCAACTCTTGTGGTGCGAAAAAAGCCTAAAAAACTCTTTACAAAGAGTCATGAATAGAGAAGTAAGTTCAACTACTGTATATATGGTCCTCTCCATCTCTTTCTCTATCTCTCTTTATTTCTATTGAGGTTTTATTTTCTTTAATTTTTAATTTATCAGAGAGCGCTGCTTGCTAATTTGTCATCTTCACATGAAAAATTCAGAGTTCAGGTATGATTTATTGATATAACCAAAATAGGTGAAAATGAAAAATAAATAATAATAATAATAATTAATAATCCTTTCCAATTATGTTAATTCTTATGACTTGCAATTAATGATATAACATGGTGGGTGAGCAGAGAAATCAGATGAGGATTGGCACACAAGTTTGTGCATCAATTCCATACGACAATTGTGGGAATGAACTGATGAACTGGGCAACTCAAAGCCCTACTTCTAGCCAACTCCTACTGCAACTTGATCCTTGGATTAGTCCTCACAGGTTTCTCATCATCATCCTTAACTATTATTTATCTTTATTCAAGTGAGATACATGTTTCTATATGCACGGCTCTAATTTTTGCCTTTAATCTTCAAAATATAGCTGATCCACTAACAACATTTAAATGAATTCATACCGATTTTATAAGAGTAATGCTTCTATTCACACCTATTTATCATATTAATTTAATTTCACATCGGCTGACGTAATATATTTTAAGTAGTTTCTCATATCGGTCGCTTAAAAAAACGAAAAGAAAGCTAAAATATACTACATTAGTTGATGTGAAATGAATGTGATAAATGAGTGTAAAGAGTGACATAACTCATTTTATAATTTTTGCACCCAAATAAAGTAAAATTAAATTTTCAAAACTATCTTTAATATCTTTCTTTCTTTTTTTTCTTTTTTTCCCTTTCTTGTGTGCTTTTCAATATTTCATTTTTCACTTAAGAATAGAGTTATCGCTAGCTAGTGATCACAAATTTGGTATATAGAACAGGCTGAATCTCATAAGTTTACTTTTGAAAATAAAAATACCATAAAATAATAAGGTTATTGGTCTTGAATGCTCAAATTTGTTGGTGGCAATGGCAATCATTTTATTTGTAGTGACATCTTAGCCCTTAAAAAAGAAATAAAGTCTTTATGGTAAAGGATCAAAGGCATCATGGTGGTACAGGAATTTACTTCAATACTTTCAATTTTTTTAGTATTATTATTATTTGCAACAACTTCAATACTTTTTTTTTTTATATATATATAAGTAATATTGGAAAAAAGGGGTAACGATCAAGGAGGGTCATGCCCACTCTTAATTCTTACAACAAAAAAAAAAAAAGGAAAAAGAGATAGAAATGCTTCAATACTTAGAATTGAGCAAATGGAACCGCATTAAGACGGGACCACTGAGTACAATAGCATAGTGGTACAAATACCTCTTACCCTCTCCAACCTTCTTATATGGAAGGTATATACAATTTAAAAATAAGGAAAAATTTAGAAAAGTCCTTGAACTTTTACGCATTTTAAAATGATTCTCACAAAGTTAAAAACTCTTAATTTAAACTACTGAACTTTCAATTCTCCCCTCCCTCGTTAAGATTTTTCATTAAATCCTGTCAAAATTTTCAAAATACCTCAGTTTTTTTTTTTTTAAAAAAAAAATTATAAAAGAAAAATTCAAAGATTCAAGCATGGATGTTTTTGCAAATTCCGTTAAATCCTGACTAACGCTTAAATTTTTACAATTTTTTTTTCCTTAAAAAATAGGGGTATTTTGAGAATTTGGACACCCATCCGTTAGGATTTTCCATTAAATCCTCACGGATGGGAGAATTGAAAGAAATTGAAAGTTCAATAATTTAAATTGAGAGTTTTTAAACTTTGAATGGTCATTACAGAATGCGTGAAAGTTTTAGGGAGTTTTCTTAAGTGTTTCCTTAAAAATAAAAAATAAAAGTGTTGCTATGGATATTAAGTCTTTTATTACAAGTTTCTTACACATGAAAGTAACAGTCTAATTATTACATCACTTACTAAACAATTGAATTTCTTTGTCAATTTTTGTGGATTAATTTTTTCATTAATGTGGCACCACGTGACACTCATGGACATTATCAGTATATCACATGAGTTTGTAAAACAATTATACTAAAAATTGTAATACTCAAAGCATTTTCGTTATAATTAGATAGAATACAAATTACGCACCATCATTATCTTGTAGTTCCAAGATCCGAAAGAGCATACTTGAAGATCTACTTGATGAGGCAAAGGGTATATCTGTATGTAGTGGCCTAACTCCAGGAACTCAAACTCCATCAACATACACTTATGCTCCAATTCAGGTAATATAATTTCTGTAAATCATCATTTTTGTTCAATAAAGCACAACTCAATTAGAGTTCTGTAAATTCCTCTCACCTAAATTCTACCACTTTTGGAAACAGAACCATCTTAATTTGCAAAATGGTGTTGACCATAATCCTAATGAGATAATCAGCTGGCTCAATAACACTCAGAAAATGAATGTGAATCTACCTCTGCCCTCAGAGAAGTAAGTTTATTATAAGTCTAAGTAACATATATATAAATCTCTATTCTTGATTATTGATTGTTCTGCACATGTTGTACCTTACAGGTTACATAATAACAGTTTATTTGTTCTCATTCAATTTCTTTGTAATTACACGTTTCAGGTTTTTATCTCCACTAGGATGTGAACTTTTTTTGGGTAATAATGTTGCCGCCTGCAGCAGCTGCTCCTCTTCTAACAATAACACCAACAAAAATTATGTTTTTGATGCCAATCAAAAACTCCTGGCGGCTCCTAGTCGAGTGCATCCGCTGCCCGAATCTCCAGTGAACTCATTTTTGCCAACTAAATTTTCCATTGAGGTAAGATAATGCAGACGAAACCCAATGAACTCATTTTTACCAACAATGTACAGTCACTTTATATTGTCGTGTAAGCAGGGCACGATGGGAAATGTCTCAAATGACACACTCATGAATAGTGCAACAAACCAGGAGGATTGCTCATGGGAATGGGATGGCCTTCCAGAAAATTTGAACTTTGAGGATCTTGAGATTTTACTCTCAAGTCCCAAGGGGGACTTACCTCGGTGACAATTTCATAATCTCTCTCTATCTCTCTCTCTCTCTCTCTCTCTCTCTCTCTCTCTCTCTCTCTTTGTTTGTTGGTTTGTTGCTTAAGCAAATGTTAGATTGGATTTGAGATAGATATTATGTAGAATGAAGTATCATTTCCATGAAATGCTTAATTCATGACAATTAAGATCTCAAATTTGGCACTGAGACGCCTCTTTTGGCTAAAGTACATCTGTTATCGAATTTGATTGGTTGGTTGCTAAATTTCTTGTATAATGTTGCACACTTTTCGTTTCAAGAGATGCTAGCACAAAATTTTAGCATCACCTCATGAGAAAAACTTTTGCTCAACAGACAAACGGATGGAAAGATCTCTATTGCACAATTGTGTAACTTAACAAAACTAGTCAAGAATCATTTGGTCATTCTACTTTCATTCGAGGCAGCTTCCATGCCCTCACAGTTTGCTTCTTCGTTGCTAGATGGCACTAGTGGGTAGCTTGATGCAGTCTCTAACTGCTGCTGCGACATCATTGATGAAATGCTTAGTCCTGCAACCTCATGCTGTTAAAAACAGTATGTGTGATGCATCATTAGTGGTGAAGGCACAATTAAAAAAATGCACCCACACTAAACACCGCTAAGAGTTAAGGATTGGATGTAATTCGCTGACCAAATTGCAATTAATTCAGTACCCCTCACAGGGACGCCAGGTGCAGGGCGCTCTGTGGGGGCTACCCTAATTGGCTGCAATTCGGTCAGTGAATTATAGCCAATCCCAATCTTAGCCGTAAAATGCTTAGGTGTTACTTCAACTGGTGTCATCAACTCCGGCCACAAATATTACTTAACAACATAAATGATGATTTAAAAAATTTAGATTAGACTTTTGTGCTATATAAGAACCTTAACGGGAGAAAATGAGGTTGGGGGCATGAAGGAAGAGAGGAGTTCTGTTGCAGAGCAGGAATGATGCCAAGATGGTATGCCATCATCACTTGGAATATTGCTTATGTCGTATCCTCCCATGTTGCTTGAATCCACATTTATATTTGCGGCATAAGATACCTGATTATAAATTTCCCCTGGGGATTGGTTCCTATAGGTAAATTCGTAAGCTCCCAATGAGCATCAAAGATAGAAAACAAAATGCAGAAAGTAAAATACTTCAGCCATTCCAATATATAGAAAAGAAATGTATATGACATCTAAATAGTTTGCTTAATTAGTAGTCTCATTCCTGTTGTACATGTAATATATTTAACTTATCGACAAAAAATATTGGTTACGTTTGTTAATGCTTTTTAAAGGGTTTTTTTTTTAATATTTTGTTTGAAAAAGATTTATGATGTGACATAAATGTAAATGGAGAGTTTTGTATTTTGTGTTTTGAGTTGTTTATTAATTTTTTGTCTTAAAAACAAAAAACAAAAGGAAGAAAGAAAAAATGTTATCAAACAAGACAACCATTAACTGTTTACCGCAGAGGGATACAAGACGATTCAGATCCTACACAAATTTGGGTTGGGTTGTTTCCATTCTCTGGCAACCAAGTAACGATCTCATTTTCAAATGATGTTGCTAGTCCATCTTGTGTATCCAAGTACATCTGCGTTTAATAATCTTAAGAATTATTACAAGTATGAAGCAGTATCGAAAAAATGCAACAACAATTCTTAAATTTATGGCCTTAAATAGTGACTAAAATTCTAGTCACATGAAACCCACCAAATAGAAGGGGAAAAAAAAAAAAAAACCTACCAAGGGTGAGGAAAACATTTATATTAATGTTCTTTTTCTTTTTCTTTTTCTCTTTCTTTTTCAAGTACTATTTGCTTGAGATCTTAGAATTGCTTTGGCATATAAAAGCATGAAAAGTACTAGGCATATTATCACCTGTGCAGTACTAGATGGTTCATAGGCGGATAAATGGCTATTAAGGAGATTTTCCTGAAATGATGAAGAAAATCGGTCAGTAATTGTGACACTTTTTGCATGCATAAGCACCAATTATAGGAGCTTGGGAAAAAAAAAATATCAAGGGAGAAAACAATAGATAGGCTCCACCTTTCTAATTTGCTCGACACTCCTCAAGACCTCCAAAAGATTCTTCTCACACGATTCAAGTTCCTCCATTGATTTGAGCAAAAGAGGGTCCGGCTCAAAAATCCTTATAAGTGGTTCAATAACCATGGAAATTGCTTTTAATATTGGTTTTCACTTCAATTCTAAATTGTAATTAACCATCTAAATGAATATATTTGGTGGAAATTAAAAGAAGAAAGAATTTTTAGTCACATATTTCTAACCTTAAATGCTGTTCAGCCATGTGAAGTTGATGTTCCAAATTGCTAATTTCTTTTCGGAGTTCCTATATAAGTAATAGAGGAAAATCAACAAATTTTTAATCTATAGCAAGACACGAACTATTAAGTACTCTAACAAGAAATGAAAATATTTGTAATTATATATACCTCGACACCTGAATTCTTGGCTGCTGGACTGGTTGAACACGTTGTAGAGAAATCAATAAACATTTTAAAGAAATAAAAACGAATTGTCAGTGAAAGTTACCCAACAAAATCATATGATCGATCATATATATATATATATATATATATATATATATATATATAGAGAGAGAGAGAGAGAGAGAGAGAGAGATAGAGAGAGAGAGATGTACTTGGCAAGTTGAAAGGGGCTATGTCACTTTCGGTCTTGAGTTTCTTAAAGGTACTTAGGAAAAACTGCAAGGATATGATGATTAGTAAGCCATAAATGATTAGCAAGTTTACTTTATGTTAAATCACTACTTATCTCAAAAGTTTAAGTTGATGTAAAAATATGAATTTAATTTAATTATTTAATTTATATTCTAACATTTTTCTTTACATGTGGATTCAAATTAACCTTAGATCTCCTTTAATAAATGAGACCTAACATGTTAAGTATTTAATTGAAATTGAGAGTAAATTGTGGTGATAGAGTTCGAACTCATAATGTTCTTATATTATGTTAAACCACCAATGATTTAAAAAATTTAAGCTAATAAAAAAAGAGTAAATTTACCCTCATTTAGAAAACATTAATTACCATAAGACTACTACGTACAGTACTGTCGTTTGATACGTTACCTCTCTATTTTGAACAACGCTGCAAGAGAAGGGAAATGTTTATTAATTAACAATTTGATTTGATGAACTAGTACAAAAATTATGAAGCCAAGAGGAAATCGTAGAGGAAAAAAAAAAAAAAAGGTATCCGTAAATTAAATTCTTACCCTCCCCTATCATGATCATTGGGCATATTTATGTAACGCGTAAACACTTCCTCGATTCTGTAAAGAAAAAATCCAACAACAAAAAAAAAAAACTTAAACCTAAATGGATCATAATAGGCTTGTTGTAGGATAATATATTAATTAACTTTTATCTGCATATACTTGGCAAAAAGAAGAGAGAAAAGAAGCCTGCAGAAAGATATATATAAATAACAAAGAAGGCATGCATGCATATATGGAAGGTGAAGTTTATATACTATATATATATATATAACTACATCGCATTAATTCTGAAAGGAAGACAATTGCGCATGTATTCACCTTCTCTTGCCGGAGAAGTGAGTGAGACGACCAGACGGAGAGAACATGATGAGAGCAATATCGATGTCACAAAGAACAGAGAGCTCGTAAGCCTTTTTAACGAGCCCATTTCTTCGTTTGGAGAACGTAACTTGCCGATTCGTCGTGTTTTCTATTCTCTTAATTGGGAGTTTAACGCGACCCATTTTAAACAAGCCCTTGATCTCTATATCTCTTTGTTAAACAAAAAACAATACCTCCAAAAACAATTTTTGGAGGAAAAAGAAAAAAGAAACATGCAAAAAGAGAGAGAGATCGAGAGAGATGAGATCATGAGAGGGAGGGAGAGAGAGAGATACAAGGAGACGGATCGTTGATGGTTAAATCTTTATAATCTCACCTTGAAGAGTGGAAGAGTTGTTTTACAAATAGATGAATGGACGAAATTTACTCTATCAACGACACAGCTTTTTACTGTTTTTTTTTTTATTGAAAAAAAGGGTTAAGTGGAGAACTAATTGCGACTATTTTATTTGAATGTAAACCTAATAATACTAACTCGCATAAATTACTTAGGAAGAGTTAGACGACAAAAATTGTAGACGCTTCCAATCAAAACCATCCAAGCCATAACTCGACTTTCGCTTACCAGGACATCAATAAGTCTCAGCAGGGATAATACAATGAGGATTCCCATATTTTCGAGTAACCCATGTCCAACTTTTTTTTTTTTTCAGATGATTGCCGCCGACTGTATTGGATGTTCCTTATGACTCCTTAGCTCTACATTATTTGTCCAATTAAATCTCATCATGTCATTATAGTTTATAGAGAAAAAAAAAGGTTGAGGTTGTCAGTTGGCAATATATCATCTGGAAAAAAATTTTAGACCTTAAAACTTAGGAAACTTTTAATGATTGAAATATTACAATTTTTATTATAATTTTATCATAAACTCATGTGACAGTTCATATGAGACTCACGCATTGTCATATAGGTAAAAAAAATAAGCAATAAAATTTGATTGATAAATTTAATTAATATTTAATGGTTGATGTGATAAGTGTAATCACATGTACTATCACATCAATTTGAAAAAATTGTATTTGTGTCAAGTTTTTAGATCGTATAAAAAATTGTTCGTCCTAAATGTTGCAAAGTTGAGTTTAGGTCATGTTAAAATATAGATATAAAATTATATAAATCAATATTAACTTCAAATATTTAATTAAACTGATCAAACTTTTCGTGATTCGTTAATTTGTATTCAATTTGCGTTGAATTTGGGGATTGCGTTAGAAATTGTCACTGCTAAATTGGTATGCATCAACCGCCAAAAACTATCATGAATCATGATGATCTTTTGGTGTTCCAGTGGGGAGCAGTAATTCAGATCAGTTTGGACTGAATGAACAGTCATTCAGTTCAGATTATATAAGAATAAAAATAAAATAAAATAAAAAAATTATTTTTTTAATAATATGAGGTCCACCAAAAAAAACAAAAAAAAATATGGCTTAAACTGAATTAACAGTCATAAGAATATAATTACCCTTCAGCGGTTCCCTTCTCATATCCACTGTCCCCACTCAAAAACCGCTCTGCAAAGCGAAGCCATACAACCCTCAAACTTGATATAGCTCAAACAAAATCCAGACGAACAGAGAGACGAAAATGGCTGTCTCTACACTAACCGTTACGACCCCAAAGGTCCATTCCCCTCCAACCTTCAACCCCAAGTCCTTCTTCGCCACCAAACCCTCTTCTTCTTCTTCTTCTTCTTCTTCACCTTCTTTTTGTTCTGGTTCTTCTCGCTCTTGTTTTTCGAATGCAGACAATGCGAAGCTCTCTATAGCTTCATCTTCTGCAACCAAGAAGCGTTTATTTGATATGGGTATTGGGCTTTTAGCCGCATCAGTTCTGGGTTATTCGCCATTGGATGCCAATGCTACCAGAATTGAGTACTACGCCACTGTTGGAGAGCCTCTGTGTGAACTCAACTTCGTCAAATCTGGCCTTGGTTACTGTGACGTGTCAGTCGGCCCCGGTGAGCAAGCTCCTTATGCTCAGCTTATCGATGTGAGTTTTAACTTTAATTGGATTTGCTTTCTGTTTTGGTGTTTTTTTATTTTTATGTTCCTATCTCTCTCTATTTATGGTTTTCAATGTTCTTTGTTAGATGCTCATTCAAATTATTCCTTTAATTTTTATAAAATATTGTTGCATAGTCCGTGAACATCTTTATTTTTGTTGGAGGATAATTTAACTTGATATTTTGTCTCAAAAATCATGAATTTCAAGAAGAGATTCTTTTGCAAAAATGGTTGTGGAAGAATTGGTCAACATGTTTGACGCAATCTCAGATGGGCAAGTTTTTTGCTTTGCCACCAACCTCTGTAATGGTATGGTTTAACGTATCAAAATATGATAATGTCCCCAGATGCAAATTCCAAAAGACACGTTTAGACAAAGAAAGAACCAAATTGAATCTGTGAATAAATGGACTGAAATAGCAATATATCCTGGTAGAATGTGCTTAAGAATTATGGATATATGTTTGCCATGCCACTAAAAAGTAAAACCATTTAGATTTGTTCAATTTTGATTCTTCTACCTTCCATAAAAAGGTTTCTGCATGTTGTGAGTGCAGTCAATTATGGTGGGTTTATGCAAAATTGAAATATAAAAATAGAACGAAACAATTACAAGGGAGACACAAAGATTTACGTGGTTTAGTGTTAGGCCTATGTTCACTGGCGACGACAAGGAGAAAGCTTCTCTAACAAATTAGGAAGATTACAGTAGTGGCACCAAACTTTAACAGAAATTAAATCACGAATACACCCCCAGGAATTCTCTCTATCAGCATATGGCACTTAATCTCTTTCTCCAAAAGCCGAGCGAAGAAACAAAGCTCTCAACCAAATGTATAAAACATTAAATGCATAAGTGGTGTAAAGAGAAAAGGTTTCTGAAATCTTTACCACGGGGGATCAAAGTAATTGATTAGAAGAATTAAATACCATAAGGGGTGTAATTAGTAAAATTAGAAATGCAGGGTCAGGTGTACTTACCCTGCAGAAAATGTTTTGGGTATCATTATGAGATCCAATACCCAGAAGAGCTAAAAACCCTCCAACAAACACCCTCCGTACAGAAAGCCCCGTGTTGTTGCTGAAGCTAGCCTCTTTTTGAAAAACTTACCCTTGCCTTGATGTCCACTCACTGTTATGCATGATATAAGTTCTCTAATTATAGACCTCATTTAGCTCTGTTCTGGTAATGATATGACGTTCAGCATGTCATAGAGTCTGAAGACTAATACAGGATGCTCTATGTAATATTGGTGAACTTATTCCTACCATTTCAATAGGCAATTAAACTTTATCAAATCTATTTCCAATACAGGTTCACTACACTGCAAGATTCGCTGATGGGACAGTCTTCGACAGTAGCTATAAGCGTACTAGACCTCTCACTATGCGTATTGGTGTTGGCAAGGTATATATGATGTTGTCTCATACATTATGTTATTGGTATGATTCAATCTTACCTTGAATCATTAGAGTGATGATGCTTGAAGCTTTTAAACCTCAGATCAAAACTACTTTGTGTGCATGAAAGTTAAAGGACGTAGAGATGCTCTTTGGACATCTGACATATCCTCTATTCTGGTTTATCTTCATTTGTCAGGTTACATTATCTGCATGTTATATCTGTTCATGCAAGAAATTTTATGTCTGTACTTCATAGAAATCTAAATAGATATACCTTTGGGCTGTAACCACTAAAAAATCTTGTTCTATAGGGTGTTCTGTCTCTGATATATCTAACTACCAGATTTATTATTCCTGTGCTCAAGGCAGTATGTATTTGTGTACTTGGTATCTGAGAAACGTTTAGCATAAGTGCCTTTGTAATTCTTGGCATGTCATGGAAGCATCTCCAAATGAGCAGAATCTACATTGTCTTAGAAAGTGCTTGAAGTATGTCTAGTATGTATATAGATCTCTTTAGTTTAGAGAGAGAGAGAGAGGGAGTTTATGTTGCCATTATATCAATTGAAGTAATTCTGATTGATATATTTTGTAAAGTCTGTTTTATGAATTGAGTGCATGACAAATGCTAATTCTTTCTTCTTTTTTATCCACTATTATTTTGCACTAAATTCATCTTATAGTTGTTACTCATTGTTATTGGTTATGCAGCTCAATCTTATAATAGTGATGAACCTTTTGTAAAGACTCCTTGAAAGAGATACATTAGTGCCTTCATATGCAATGCTGAAAATTCTTTAATGTCCATTTGTTCTGGCAGCTCCTAGTAATGACTTAAGTTATGACTAAAAAACATCGGTGCACAGAAGTGACTGTATGAAAACTCTAGAGAGCCAACAGCTGTGGAAACAAACATATTAATAACCAAAAACAACACTAGGGCTATTAACTAAGCTCAGTTGACATCTACATGCAATTGTTACAATTTAGGTTTTCTCCCACTTACTAGTTCCCCTTGAAGACAAACTATCAATATCTCAAATAACTCAAACTTTATTTATCAAGGTTTATTCAAAATTACTTTTTATAAATTATTTTGTTTCCAGGTCATCAAGGGATTGGACCAGGGAATTTTTGGGGGAGATGGAGTACCTCCGATGCAAGTAGGTACGATATTCAAACTTATCTATAAACTTATAGAGGTTCGTTTATGTATGTTGTTTCTCATTTGCCCAAATAATTGTCATTGTGCCATATGCAGGTGGAAAACGTAAGCTTCGAATTCCTCCACAATTAGCATATGGGCCAGAACCAGCAGGATGCTTTTCAGGTGAGGTTCCATATCCCATATCTTGACTCTTACAATGATTATAGTCTTGAAACCTGAAACATTCTATAATCATAAAATGTGTACAACATCTTCATAACTAATCAGGTGAAAAAAAGGACAAAACAAAAAACAATCTATCTGCCTCTCTCTCTCGTCCTGTTACCCTCCTCCCCCCGCGAGTGTCTGTGCGCGCAAATACCTAGAAGCAGTCCGCTGCTAAAACTTTCTCTGGACAGATATCTACTGTTACAAACTTTGTTTACGAAATAGCTTATGGATTGGACTTGATAAGTTCCTTGCTTGAACTTTTTTTGGCAACTATGTAGTGTTTGTGAACCATAGTTGACAAAATGCCAGTGATGGATAGATTTGGTAAATTTCAAAAGTTCCTTGGTTGAAATTTAGTATTAGGACATTCTCTTGTTGGTATGGTGCAAAGGTCATACTAACACCCATGTTATTTTTTTTTATAGGTGACTGCAATGTACCTGCCAATGCAACTCTTCTATATGATATTAAATTTGTTGGTATCTACAGTGGAAATAGAAAGTCATAAGCACAGATGCTTCTCATCTCCTGAGACGTGGATAAAACATACTCGCCTGCTCTTGTTTGTTTATATAGTTAATGGCTTATCCTGGTTTGAGTACTAAATATTGAAGTATGAGATGAGATGATGTTTATGCACATATAGGCGTTATTCTGAAATGAAGGCTGATAGATGATCGTTAGTTCTTTTCCAACCAAAGCATAGCAGTCTCACTAAAATTTTAGAAGCACTATGGACAGGGGCGGAACCAGGATTTATGGTGTTGAGGGACGAACTTAAACAAATACATATAATCTCTTTATATGTGTTTTTGATTATTGCAGTAATTAATTAGTACATAAAACTTCAAAAAAATTAGATTTTTCAATTTCTGCCTTCGCATTTCCTACGAAAGAGAAAGAGAGATAGTCTATTTCCAGAGAATAAAAATCAGAACTTCACACTGAGACGATGTAGTTTTGAGAGAGAAAAAACAGATGAAAGACTGAATTAAAAAATTGGTATGAGTGATTCTAATGCCTTGACATGACGCCAGAAAACTTTAGAATCCCAAACCAAATTAGAGTTTCAATATTTATAAGCCAATTGAAGTCTTAAGTATAAAGGAAACTAAATAAATGAGGGTCTTTTCGGTTTTTTATGTCAAAAAATTGGGCAAATTTAAAAGAAAAATTGATAGGAGGGACAAAATTATAATTTTGAAGGGATAAATATATAAAAAGTAGAAATTTTAGAAAAAAAATTAAAACTTTTTGGGGGGACATTCGTCCCCCCACTTATAGGCGTGGGTCCGCCCCTGACTATGGATACATTTGGTACGTGAAATAGCTATTCATTGGAATAGTAAAGAATAATCTTTATTAAGAATGGAAAAAGTAGAATAAAATAGTCTTAATGTTAAAGTATACATATACTTTAATACGGTTCAATTCCCTTAATTGAAGGAATAGTCATTTCCTCATAGCCATAAAAATGACTATTTCAAGATTAATTCATTCTTAATAAAAGCTATTCAAATGAATAATCATTCCACGTACCAAATATAACTTATGGGAGGTCAATGAAAAATATAAATTCCAAAATTTGTGATGAAAAAATGGAAAAAAATCATGTGTCCAGGTATGGTGCCAGAGAATCTATGCTTTTGTTATTGGGGTCAAACTGAAGTGACTTCTGTAAGGAACACCTATAAAGATATTAAAGGTAGTATGGCGCACATGCTGTGAGTCCATGCTGGAGGAAGCAATGATACAATGTTCCGAAGTGATTGATCTCCAAGGTAAAAAATGACCTACTAATGACTTCCTAACCATCAATAATGCTGAGTCTCTTACTGCAGAGCATTCATATAGGTATAGCTTCACTGATTGGATGACTGGTTCGATATTTGGTTTGGCATAGTGTTCTAACTGAAATCATCATGACTACCAACTCAGGGCGACCCCAAAACCTTATGGACAATATAATATCACACAATCAAGGATCATTAGTCAAATATTAGTACATTATATTGCTTTACATTACATGCTTTAATTGTGGACACGAGCACTGATATGCTTCCTCTCCTTTGAAATTACCTAAAAATAGGCTTGGTTCTCAAAGTTTAAAGCACCAAAGTTTTGAGAATGGATCAATTTGTATGGCAGAATCTCATGGCTGACACTGGTCACCTTTCTCAAAAGTGCAAGATGTGCCTATAGCTGCCAATCCCAAATGCTTTCCGACTGTTTTCTTCCTGAAGTAAGGCCAGCTAGAAATTCCTCTGTCGTTTTTGGCAGTAATTGATCATCCTGATTGGTTAAACAAGTTGAGCGTCTGTCTACTGCACATGGCTTGCTATTTGACCTTATTGTATATGTGATTTTGAACTAATAAAGAAAGCATATATTATTGTGAATTCTTTTTCCAAACCCAATATCTCAGAATTTGATTTACGTCGCTAGCTTGACAAGTCTCTGTCTTGTCCCTGAATAGTCCCAACTGTGATGCTATTTATCAAATGAATTGTCAATGCAAACTTGAACTGCTAGATATATTGTATTCTTTGTTGATAATCTACTATTTCAAATATTTTTTACAAATCAACCATAGAAAATATTCATACTAAATGATGTGGGAGCTCTATTATCAAGACAAATGTAACACATTACCCATGCCCCTTCATCTTCCAGTATGATGTTCTACAATTTGTTAATGTTGATGACATTGCTGGATCCTATCTCAAAACCTACATCCATTGCTACAAAATCGGCATATTACTACTGTAAATATATAATACAGAAGATATAATTCAAATCAGATGACTGATTAGCAAGCACTCTTGGGAATTTGTTTTATTTCTTTCAGCCTTGCCCTTTTATGTATTAAAAAATAAAAGATAAAAAATAAAAATAAAAAAAGAGGGGAATGTCTGCATGTATTTGTTGTTTATTTTTCCTTCAATTATATATGAAAAAATAAAAAGGAAGTCCTTGTGTAGGTTGTTGTAGCTTGTTTCTAAAGAACAGAAGGTCCATTAGATACTTACAAACAAATGCATACCATTACTGTTATATGATAAATATATCTAAAAACACTTCTCTAGTAAAGCCTGCCTTAATGGATCAATAGATTTATGTTTACTATATCACGTCAGCTTCAATTGTAATTAAGCAAGATTTGGGAAAAATTGGCTTCAAAGTAGGAATGTACTAGATGGAGAGTGCTCTTTGTTGTTTTCTGTATTTGGTGAATTTCTTTTTCATTGATTGATGAAGTGGGAATATGGTGGATATGCTTTTTGAGACTCAAGGTGTTGCACGTGGATCTCTTTGTTCTTGGGAGTGATTATGTCTTTACGCTTCCTTTGGATCAGAGAAAGTGTGAGGGAAGTAGAAAAAGCCGAAAAGGAAAGAAAGATGATTCTTTCCCTAGGTTTGCCTGAGTGGGAGAATAGAAAGATATGCTTTTCTTAGCGATTTCTTTTCTTTGCCTCAGCTCTTTATAGGAGCCAGATGGTTTTGAATAATTTGAATTGTGGATCATCTTTCTTAAATATTGGTAGCGCCAGGGCATTTTTCCAAATCTAAGGAAAAACCTGCTTTGCAAGTTAAGCCAAGTATTATAGTTTGATCTAAATCTAATCTTTTTTTTTTTTTGTTACAAGAAATGCAGATGAACTTAAAGAGAAGATTGCCAATCTGATGAAAGAATGATGTTGCTCCTTAATAAGAGATTCATTGGTAACTAAAAGCCATTTTGACTGATATTGTTTGCACCCTTCTTGTTTTGCAGCCAAAAGGATTTCAATTTTAGTTGCTTAACATATCTACTTATCTTCACTATGTCACATTGTAGACGTAGTTTGTATCTTGAATGTCATCAAATATCCGGCATTCACATTCAACTCAATAAAATTTATTCTTCATTTTAGCTAAAAAATCACATTTCTCTATTTTAGTTACTCATTTTTTTAAACTACTTATATCTAGCTTTTTATTTTAACTATCTACTTTTATTATTCTATTTAAATATTCTTTTTCAAAGATTTCTTTATTCTCTTTTTGAGAGGAAAGAGAATGTCAAAAGATTTTTTAATTTTTTGTTTTTTTAATTTGGTAAGTGAATAGTGGTCACCAATTTTGGTGAGCATAACATCTCACCAAATGTTTCTCCAATTTGATGAGCCGGATATAGCTTATTTTGATCCCACGGCTAGCCAAAATAACATTTGCTGATGAAAATGCTCAAAGGTTGCCAGCAAAAACTTTGACATGTGAGATAGGTCCTTTTCATGTGCCATGTAACTTTCGTTTGGTCATATACAATAACCCTTAACTAGATATAGCAACCTCGACCCTTACAATTTTACCCCTTTGTTTTGCCTAACCGGCTCCAGATCCAAATGCCCACCCCACCACCTACATGTAGCAGCCAACTTGCAATAGGTTTTATGGTGAATTACAGCTGTGAACAAGCCAAAGTCATTCCAGGCTTAAAAAAGGGGGGGAAACCATAACATCATGGATAAGGACATCAATTGAAGCTACGACAGATGCTTCATAACAACTCCCACTATATTCAAAGGATTTGGCTCCTTTGGCCTAGGTACTGGGAAAAAATTACAACACATTTTTCTTAACATTTTCCATAGTTTTTTCAACTGTCCGCCAAAGGATTTGATTTAGGTGATGTAAAAAAACTACAACATCTCTTATAGTTTTTTCAACTATCCAGATTTAATTTTAAGTTTTCTATGAGGAAGTTCTTATAGTTTTTTCAACTGTCCAGACTAAATTCCAAGTTTTCTATGAGGAAGAGAAAGAGGGTGAAATTAGATCCGGACCATTGAAAAAATTACAAAAAAATGTGCTATATTTTTTTTTACGCGCCTAAGCCGAATCCTTCACAAAATACCCAATAACCATTCCAGATTGCAAGGCCCAGAAAAACAACTCATTGTCATTGCAAAACTACAGCTTATTGCTAATCCCTGTCCAGGAGTCAGGACCCTTCAGAGAAGAAAAGTAAGGAAACATATAGATTAGCTGACAAATTTTCTCATACTTCTTACAAAACAAAAACCCCAAACCAAAATTTAATTGTTAAAACCCTTACATTGGAATTTTACAGTGGGTTAAAGGTAGATAAGATAGAACTCTTTATGTTGTTTCTTCAACTACATAATAGAACATGCGTTGGGGTTTTCATCACTGAACATGTTGGTGTATGGGTCCTCATATTTTGTCACAGTGCCAGTGGTGGCAGTGTTCTCTACTTTCCTGACATAACCAGCAGGTGCCTTCTTGTCATAAGCTTGAGCAGTGTAAGGCTGAGCCACTAGATTGTAAGGAACATATGGCCAAATCTCTGCTTTCTTCCCTGTTGACTTAGCCTTCTTCAGCACCGTGCTTGTTTCAACATTTCCGGTTACAGTCACCTTCTGCTGTTTCCTGTTTATGTCTACTGATTTAACTCCTGGAAAAGCATAAACATTTTTTTTTTTTGGTTAAGTTTAGCAGCCTGTAAAAGCAGAGGAATAGAGAGAGAGAGAGAGAGAGGAAAAGAAAATGCAACTTACCACTTAATGAAGAGAGGGCTTTCTTGACCTTAAGCTCACAGCCATCACAGTCCATCGCTACCTTCAGCTCCACAGTCTGTAATTGCTTCTTCTTTTTGTGTTTATGGCCAGTACTGCTCATCAAGTCAGATAAATACTCCAAAGTACCACCAACTCCCATTTTTCTGTTTTAAAATCCCACTGAAGAGAAACCTCTTGCGAAAGATGAGATCAAGACTATGCAAGCTTTATGAGCTTGACAGAAATGAACAAAATCCAGAGAGTTCTTGAAAAAGGGAAAGTAAAGGGAAAACCAGAGTTGATAACAGAAGAAGATGACAACAGAGCACAGGTTGGTTTGTGGGAATGCTTATAGGTGAATTTATAGCAAGAATATTTGAAGTCAGCTCCCTTTAACAAGCTGCAAGGAACTCACCTACAAATAATTTATTCCTTCCTTGCCTTACAACAAACAAAGGAAAAGGCTTCTAAGGCTGCTCTCTTAACTTCTTTACTTCGTCTGATATCTTGCTTTACACAGGCCTACTTCTTATATAGCCTGTACCTCATATATTCAAACAGGAAAAAAGGCAGTGGACCCAGAACAGCAGTAAACATAATAATTTAGAACCCCTGATATTTTCTGCTGGGACTTTGTCTTTAAACTTTTTTGAGTTCCTAATACAGAATGTCAGAAACCTAATGCCTTAGGATGCAAGAAATAAAATAATATAGAAAATTATGTAGCCAGGCACGGATATGGCTCCTATATAATTATTTAGAGATATACTTTTTTTAAATACTTACATCATCTTTCTACTTTAGGAATTCATTTTGATTTTTTTATTTAAATATTAATATTTTTTAAAAAATTTAATTTTTTCTCTAAAAAGGAAAAACAAATAAAACTGAAAAAATTAAAAAGTATGGGAGAGAAACTAATATTTTATTATAAAAAAAGAAAAATATGGAGTAAAATCACTCCCTACTAGTAAGGAGTCATTTTATGTTTCTTATTTTTTTTTTTTCAAAGTAGAGAACTGGATGTAAGCAATAAAATTGTCAAAAATTTATGTTGACTTTCTACTATAGAGATATTTTTATAGTAAGGAGCCGGATGAAAATGCTCTTAGATGTTAAAAATTGCCCATTATAAACCATCTACGTAATATGGGGGTACACATATAAAAACGAAAAGCTATGGTAGTACTCAGTAAAAACAGTAAGATAGAAGGGCTATTGCTGCAAAAACCCCGCCAAGAAACAAAGGGCCCGTTACGGTAAATAAACCTTTTGAAAGCAACGTTAACGGAAAGAGTTAAGAGACTGCCCTTAAAAGAAAGAGGTTTGGCCAAATTGGCCCCCACTGCCTTTATTAATATAATAATATTGATTAACCAATCACGTATACTAAACAATAACATTAATTAGTGAAAAGCAGCTGCCACGTCGCAATGTGAACAACGCACCGCCTGGCAGACAAGAATCGTCAGCGCAATATATTGACGCGTGGTAGAATCCAACGGCGAAGATGGTAAGAGGAGCCGAGTAAAGAGCTGGCGCCCTTTGTGTGTGGGGCTGTCTACGGGGTGGTTGGGTTCGTTTGGTCAGCGGGAGCGTCGTCATTTGCATGTAAATTTGCCAGCTTCTTTGTGAGCCCATTGGAGTGACCAATAACTATTTTTTTAACTCTCCATTTCTTTTCTTCTTTTTGCTTTAGCAAAAGGTTGCTGCCCGCTGGGCCTGGGGCACTGATATTCCAGGACTTCAGAAAGCTTCCTAATGTCTATTAAATCACTATTTAAATTAAGCCGATAAAAAATATTAAATTTAATTATTTAAACTCTAATATTTCTCACAAGATCCATTATCTCTAATACTATGTAGATAAGATTCAAATTTAAGATATTTATTTTAATATCACATTAAATCGGATCATGATTAGCTGCAATTTCTTGAACAGTTTACAGTCTGCTCAACTGCAATTACGAGAGGCCCTCAATAGAAGGGGATTTATGGGTCAATAGTTAATAATGGTTAATGATTTTAAATACTAGTGATCGAAATATGTACTCAGAATTAATTATCTCAAAAGTTGATAAAAATATGTGGTAAACAAGTTGATCGACCTTTAGATTTTTTTTAAGGAAAAAAAATCACCAATCACTTCAAGAAAATATCTGAGAACAACTTTTCCTTGAAGGGTTTTGTTTAACCCGCTCAGTTTCACAGCAAAATACTAAAAAGAAAGAAGTTGGGACGTCATGCATCAATAATTTAGTTTAAAAATGGTGCGCTTTAAAAAGTTATGAAAAAGAGAGGTAAGTAGATTCATGAATAGAAGGCCGTGGGTTACGTTGTAAAAAGCATGGCTTCGCATGGGAATGACATGTGTTCGCCGGGTTTATCATTTGCTGGCGTTAGATTATTCAATGAACAAAACCATCAACGCGTTTAATTGCCCACGCACACAGCTGGAATATATCTGTTGAGGAATATCTAAAAAATTATTATTAGAACTTGAAACAACAAATTTGAAGCTTCCCCGCTCCTCGATCCCTGTGTAGCTGTGGTCTTCTCAAGTACTCTACCTTCCCTTTGAAGAAAAAAGAAGAGAGGAAATTAAAAAAAAAAATGTATGAAAAAGAAAGAAAGGAGACATAAGACATTCCTATCAGTGGTGATAATAGTATTAAATTATTAATGTTCGAGGGTATGCACTGTTCCCCAACAACCAGATATTTTTGGACGTGCCTTTGTGTATAAGGTCAGCAATTATGAGTTAGATAGAAATTAGTATTGTAATATACCTTTTTCTTTTTTTTTAATCTACCAAAATGTGCAACTATATTCAAAGTTGCCTAGCTAGCTAGCATGGTAAGGGTTAGAACAGTTTTTCTCGGGTTGGAATATGAAAGTATTTGTAAAAGATGAAAAAAGTAAGCAATGGAGTCGGCCGGTGTAAGCCGGTGTGAGATGACTTTGATTATTAAGTTGGTATGTATTTAAGAAAATAGCTCAAAATATAAATAGGACAAAGTTTTGGATGGAGATCAAAAGTTTTATTTACTTAGTTTTGGGTTGTATTTTATAAAAGCATTTTCATCCGGCTCTTTACTTTTATCTTCAAAATATGGAGTAAAATCAGTTTTTCCTACTTTAGAGAGCCACGTACTATTTTTAAACACCTACATCTGGCTCTTTAAACTAAGGATTCACATTGACTTTTTCATTTAAATATTAATATTTTAATAATTTGTTTCTTCTTTCTCCAATAAATAAAATTAAAAAAATCAAAAAGTTAGAAAGAAAAATTAATATTTTATTATAAAAAAATAAGAGTATAGAGTAAAATGGCTCCCTACTAGTAGACAGTCATTTTATGCTCTAATGATTAGCACTCAATTGCTTACTGTCAATTACTCCAAGATGATGGTCTTCAGATCAGTGGGTCATCCCATGCACTTTCTTCCACTTCTCATCGTGTCCTCTACTTGAGATTCGGGGTTCATGAGATGGTTATAAAACTCGTCCAAGTGGCATGGAAGTAGTGTGGGAAAGAATCCTATGTGCCAATGATTTGGTAAGCTCGGGTCGGTGAGTCGGTATACCGCCTATATGGACTTTTCGGCCCATAAGTCCAATACGAAGCATATATCATATCAAGAAGAATTAGATCCAACGGATTAAATTTGCAATTTCTTGGGAGAAATTTTTTATAATTATGCCTTTTGAAATAGATAACTCCCAAAATTTTTATAAATAATTAGGAATTATATCAAAAGGAAGAATATTGATCAAGTAATTAAAATATATATTTTTTAAATTTAGATTAAGCATTTGAAATAATTGATAAATTAGTATATATGATATTACAGTGGGTAGTCGTCAATTGGAATTTATTTATATTGAAAGGTGAGATCTGTTGTTCATGTTTAATTAACAAATGAAAAACAAATATATATATATATATAGAAGTTAGCGTCACGTAGTTTTCTTTGCTAGGGTCTACCGTACCACCAACCCCATCATGCATTACATATATATGACGCTAACCACCCCACTCAATTATTGAAGGCTCCAAAAAACAAAATTGCTAGATTAATTTTGAGATCACTAATTCTTTAGCAATTTAACTGTATATATATGTCCAAAAACAAAAAACAAAATTGAAATCGACAAAGACAATGTTCAATAGTGCTGGATGCTCGATCGTCTTCTAGCTAATTAAATTGGCCTCCCCTACTTATGGAAGTGTCAATATTAAATTAAATATCTTCACAATGTACTTTCAAGCATTTAACTTTGTTTAATATTAGCAATTAATTAAACCACTAGCCAAGACAGCACGTGCAATGCACGTACTTGGTTCCCAGTGTTATCTATCATTATATTGTTATAATTCAGCCTATCTGATTTAATTTAAAATTATATTTTTTATTTACAAAATTACAATCTCAAATACACCATAAATATAATACTATATTTAAAATTGCAAGTTTCCCTACACAAATGTTTTGGAAATGATAACATTAGAAAGGTATAAAATAAAAAAGGCCTTCACTTCTTACAATTTTCTTTGGAAAAGATAGGAAAAAGAAAAAAGGTAAAAAAATTTCCTGTCATTGACATCAGCTATTACAAAATCAAATAGCTTAGAACTTATAAGAAAAATGAACTTAGAGAACATAGTATTCCAACCAAACACACAACAACCAAAGGAATAAAAAGGCAAAGAGTGTATTAAGCGCTAGATTAGTAACCACTTAATGTTGCAAGGAAAATACAACCATAAAGGAAATTATTGATATTGTTATTAGAAATGAAACTGTAAATGACAACATTTTGGCAACTTCTTGGGTTGTGGAAATTGATTGATCTTCGTTTGGTGGCTCTTGAAGAGTAGTAATGTTAAATCTTTGGCATGGTCCTATACGTCCATTAATCAAAGTAACTCTTAGCCAAATAATGAATTCCTCGTCCGAAGAAAGCCTTGCAAGGCTTTGTATATTAGTAATGCTCTCCTATTTACAGCACAATAAAAGTATGAAAGGCTTAATGAATCATAAAAGTAAAAATAAAAGTAAGGCGAACAAAAGGAACAAAGAAAAGAAAAGATGGTTTAATATTTTTTTTTTAGCTTATATTATAGCTTATAGTATGTAAAGAAAAAAAAATGGGAAAAAAAAACAGAAAATATAGTTAACATGAAATTCTCATTGATATATATAAAATTGCATAATTGAACAATATTGTATTGTAATTTAAACCATAGCTTTAATGATAAAAGAACAAGGAAAACGTTAGTATTAAAAAAATAAAATCAGTAGAAATAAAAGGCCAACATTTCTCTTCAATGAAAAATATGTGTGCAACAAGATAGCAGATGAATCATGTAAACATATGTGTTTTTTGTTTTAGACAAATAGTAAGATAGCAGAAAAGATATCATGAAGATAAACAAAAAGATAGACTTGCACTACAAAATTTGAATCCAATGCCACTTAGACAAGATATTTTTCCTTATTGATTATATTGAAAGTTCATAGCTAGAGTTGGTTTCAACTTTGATTCCCGTTTGAGCTATTGGGTAGCTTGATTTCAGTAATGATAATATCATGAAGATAAACAAAAAGATAGACTTCCGCTATAAAAGTTGAATTCAATGCCACCTATACAAGATATTTTTCCTATAAGTCTTTAGTTTATTTTTCTTCTTTATTTTTTTGTTTTTTCAGATGCTTCTTTTCATCAACAAAAAAAATAAAAAAATAAAAAGGAAACAAACAAACAAAAACAAAAACAAACATAGAGTCCATTCAAAAGCAATATTTATATAGAAGAGATTTTACCTATCTCATACACCAAATAACATGTTCAAATATAGAGCATAAGGCCATATAGATGCTATAGATCTGCAAAAAGTAAGCACATGGGATAGAACTCTGCAAAAAGCATGCACAAGGGAGTTAATTTAGTAACACTTTTTTTAAAAAAAAAAAAAATCACGATTAGAGAATCATCAAGGACTAAGAACAATATAATAGAGTGAAATGTTTTGTAGCAAGAAGGCAATTAAAGAGGAAGAATAGGAAAAAGCTTATGTCACCATTCTGAAATTACTCAGGACAAAGAAGCAGCATACATTGTTACTTTGAAATAAGTTGGCAAACAAGATGTATGGTATGGAACTGCAACAAAGTTTGTGGTGTTTTGTCACTTAAACTATTTTAAGTGTTCCAGCAAAAATAGTTGGTTGTTTCAAGCTCACATAGTAGAAATCACCAGCACATCTTTGCTCCCTCAAAATTCTTAATGACCAAATGCTCGCCATGTCCTCCACATTTACAAAACAGAAGCCCAAACTTATTTTCGATATGTTTTCACCCGCCCAAAAAGACCAAAGGCAATGCAAATGGGGTACAAGACAAGAAAAGTTGATAGTTTCTCTATAATTGTTTGGGTAACATTAATGTCATCTACTAAGGCCCTTATTTAACTCATTTTCAATGTGAAATATCAACAGTAAACTTTGGCCATTGCATGAACATGCATAGATAGAGAGCTACCCGGTTCAAAAACTACGCAATACAAATTACTTAGGATATCAACCCAAAGCAAGTCCAATTCCCATCAGAGTAGGAGCATCTACAAGGTTTACGAGGAAGAAATACAGAGCTTACTTGAATTTTTTGTTGGTCCGAATTATTTCAATGTCCATATTTTTACCCAAAATTTGCCTTCAATACTGTACAAAAATAAAAGCAACTATATAGAACACAAAAAAGTACTTTAAAACAAATAAGCTTTGACAGACTACTCATATCTATTACAATATCAAAAACTTAAAGAGCTCCTGCTAATCAAACAAACTGAGAAGCTCTGGACCATATTTGCCAAAACTCCACTCCTATGGAAAGTAATTACATAGCAAAGCACAATACACAGACTTTAGGGAACATTGAATGCAAATGGTTTTAGAATTTTTCCTTTTTTCTTACTTGAACAACTATTCTGTAGTATTTTTGTCCTTCAAAGTTATTGAGTAAATAAAAAGAAAATAAGACAGTCAATCGTTCTGCTAATCTTGGGGCATTAAGTTTGATAAATATGATTTTTGTTATACACCTATTGGGTTATAAAATATTTCATTTACATATTTGAATTGTTTTTATAATATTTTGTACCACTATGCATAGAAAATTACATATATGCAATGAAGTGCATGGTTAAGCTATTGTATCTCACACTTAGAGAAATTAAAAGCAGTAGATCAATTGAAAGACCCCTATTAGGCAATTTTGAAAGGAAAAGAAAAAGACAACAGAAAATTGACCCAACCAAAGCCCTTCTACATCTAAAGTCTAAAACAAGTGAAAATAACTACATACTATACAAAAGACTGTCAATTTTTTATGCGCAATAGGGTCATTCTGTAAATTGTATTTACCTGCCAGTTTAGTCTGAAGTAGCCACCTTCTGCAATTAAACCCTATCAAGCAACAAAAACCAAAATCAAAACCACCCCGTAAAAATTGATCAAAAAGGGTCNAAAGACAACAGAAAATTGACCCAACCAAAGCCCTTCTACATCTAAAGTCTAAAACAAGTGAAAATAACTACATACTATACAAAAGACTGTCAATTTTTTATGCGCAATAGGGTCATTCTGTAAATTGTATTTACCTGCCAGTTTAGTCTGAAGTAGCCACCTTCTGCAATTAAACCCTATCAAGCAACAAAAACCAAAATCAAAACCACCCCGTAAAAATTGATCAAAAAGGGTCTAAACAACACACAAAATCATTTTTAAAAAATGCAATTACTTAATCAAAAAGCAAAAAAGCAATCCGAAAAGGAGGAAGACATGGTTATGCAATTACTTGGAACTTTCTCTGTCTCCTGCAAATCTAGAAAGCCTCTAGTGGTGGCCGAAGAGGATGTGCTAAGGTTGAGATCTAGAAGCCCTTGCTTCCTTGGTGTAAATGGAGATGAGAGTGAGAGAGAGCGAGAGTGAGACTCCCAAAGCATATGAATCCGAAATTCATTCAACATTTTTGCATTTCTAAAGAAAAAATAAATCTGAAGGACGGGACGCAGTTTGGACAAAATCTGGGGTTTTTGGCAAAAAAGAGCTCATTTGAGACTCCAGCCTTGATTACATAGCCATATTTTAAGGCTAGTCATTCCATTCATCACATGGAGAAAGGTAATATCAAAATGCTCACAACATCAACAAGGGCACCCAAAAATAAATTCCAAAGCACCAACCAACCCAAATAAATATAGCACAAAAAGATTAATCTAACAAAACATTAAAGGCAAAAGTCTTTACATTGAAACTCAAATCCAACTCAGATCATAAATTAACGGATTTTGTTTGCCTAGATAACTACATATAGATATACATGCATACAAATGTATATACATAAATCACTATACACATATTCGCATATACCGATGCACATATATGTCATTGACAATTCATTTACTCGTGAAAGAATAAAAGCATCAAACTTAAACTAACTAAACCAAAAACTTTCTTCAAAAACAAGTATTAATCTCAATAAATTATCTTCTACGATTGAGATTTACATTTGAGAAATACTGATCCAGTAGTATTAAACTCACAACATGTAAAAGCAAAGCGAAAATGTCATAAAATTTTAATTTCCTCGGAGTCCAAACAGCATACCAATAAAACTCGAAAATCACAAAGAGGTCAGCATAGATCTAAACTCGCATCATTAAAAAACGAAGGGAAAATGCATAATAGTTTTACTTTCTCAGAGTCCAAACAGCATACCAAAAAAATTCAAAAGTAAAAAGAATATCAGCACAGATATATTCATATCACACATAATCAAAATGGGTTTAAAGCCAAATACATAGTTATGGATTTAAAAATTGAACGATGGTACCTCGTAATCAACGAGAAAGAGAGGGAAATGCGTATGCGTGAGAGAAGAAGAGCCGTTATCCACTAATCCATGTTTATGATCTTGTGAAAATTTAAAGTTTTTTTTTCTTCTTTTTCTTTTTCATTTTTTTCAAAAAAAAAAAATTTACCATGAAAAACAGAAATAGTTTGTACTTTGGAAATCAAACTTTCGGGAGAGAATACAAACGAAAACGCCCAATTTGGGTGAGAGTCCATTTTCAACGAATTGGGTTTGATGGGTTTCTTCTCCATCTCTCAACCCTTTCTCTCGGACTCGTGTTCTCTCTTTCTCTCTTTTCTACGTCCGAATCTCTCTTTCTTACTCTTTCTCTTAGATCATCTCTCTCTCAGCATGGCTTATCAAAAGAAAGGGGAGAGGAAGAAATGGAGGGACTGTCGAGGTTTGTTACGATAAAAAAAAAAAAAAAAAAAAAGTAATTAATCAATTGTTCAAATTCTTTACATTAAGAAATGACAAAACAAACCAAACAAAAATCATATATTTATGACCAATAAATTGGGTCAGTGAAGGAATGAAAGATAAAATAGTCATTTAATGAGGGACAACAAAATAGATATGTGAAAAGATGAAAAAATATATGATAAATTCTTTATTTCCAGAAAAACAACATAAGTGAAAAGTGATTCAAGGCCAAAATTGTCATTTTACTCTAAAAAATACTGTTCACAGGGGATTGGGGCTTTTTATATAGAAGATATCATTTGTACTTCAATATTTAGACAAAAACTACATACTTTTTTATTTATTAAGAAAAAAAAACTACGTACTTTGAAAACGAAGGGTATTTACATCCCAATCAAGATCCTGATTTTTGGCATTACGAAAATGTAAATGTGTCGTTCATATATACCTAATCATGATTAGCTATTCACAAGGAAGTGCACAAGCCACAAGGTTATAAAATGCTTATAAATCATTGAATATGAAACGAGTTTCATCTTCCCATTGTAGAATTGATTAGGTATAACAATCTTCTCCTTTAAAGTATTGACGTCTTAGTTCGAACCATGTCATACCTTATTCTAATAAATGATTAGTCAATTTAGAGTCTCTTAAAATTACTTATAACGTCCGGTCTCACCTAGACTACCTAGTAATGATGAATTTGGCTTAGGTACCGTAAAAAAACTACAACATGTAGTTTTTTTAATGTTTTAGATTTAATTTTACTTTCTCTTTATTTCTTATAAAAATTTCAAATGAAATCTCAATTAATAAAATAACTACAGCACACATGCTGTAATTTTTTTATAGCACCTAAACGAAATTCAGTAATGATAAACACTTATGCTCCGTTTATTTCGGCATAAAATGATTTCTAGAAAATATTATCCAATGTTTGGTGCGACCAAAAAATAAGTCAAAGTAAATATTTTCAGTTTGACTGAAAAAACTTCTTTAATTTTCATAAAATTTCTATTTTTTAAAACCATAAATCATTTTTCAAGTTTAAGCTTCTCATTCTCAAATCGCCAGACTACCATCGGATCGGACCACCGATGGAACTTCATCATAACTCAAATTTTCGGTTAATTTTTTTTTTTTTTTTTTAAAAAAAGAAAGGCATTTTTATGTATTGAATAAAAATTTATTTTTATATGTTAATATGATTGAATGAAAATATAAAAATATTTGTGATTTTGTGTACACACCAAATGTTAGAAAATGTTTTAGATCAACGAAAAATATTTTCTTGAAAAATGATTCTAAGGATATAAAATTAAGAAATTTGACTAACAATTTTAGTAGTTTATATGGATTTTAACATTATGTACGATTGATTTGTTAAAGAGTGTTTTAGAACACTAGTAAAAGCTTCCCTTAAACCCCATTTCCTTCCATAGTATAGGAAAAACTGTTAAAAAAACTAAAAAAAAATCTCTACAGCAACTTCCCTAAATTATAGAAAAACCAAAGGAACCAAAAGTTATTCCATTCATCTAGGGAACCAAAAGTGCTTCCTTTAACATTATTTTAATATAAAAAATTTTATCTCTCCTCTTATTTCCTTTACTATTTGTTTAAAATAATATTTAAATAATTTTCTTTTTGAAAAAAATCTAATGGAAGCTGCGTTAGTGCTCTTACTCTATAGCAAGTTATTTGTACTTATAATTTAAAAATAACATCTTATACTCTACCATCTTTAATTCAAAACCAATAAAGCTTAAGTCCATCCATAAATGTCATCACTAGAAAAAAAAAAAAAAAATTAAAAAAAAATGTCTCTTATGTGACATAAACATAAAAATAAATTTGAGTGTTTTGTATTTTTTTTTATTTTTTAAAGTTGAACAAACAAACCAGATTTAAACTTAAAAATTATATTCTTCCCTCCAAATTAAACAATCCTTTAGGTAATCGTGGGGACAAAGATGGTTCTAAGTCACCGAAAAAGGAACATGGGGAAGCCTACCATGTCGAGCAATAGTCAAAGTGTCAAACCCATAACATAAGCTTCTAAATCATGTCCCATCACATTCACATACTCTTTTTCTTTTCTTTTTTTTTTTTTTTTTCTTTTTTTTTTCATTTTTCTTCTTTTATTTTTCCACTTTATTATGGCGGAAAAAGCTGATTGGACAGGTATATATATATATCACGTTCTTCTCACTAACGCCATAATTTTTACCAAAAGTTAATATTCTAGTTCGATTATTAATATTTGTTGTAAAGTGAAACAAAGCAAAGATTCCAGTCTAATTAATGTTGATGGGCTTTCTTAACGTGTAATTTAGGCCACAATCGCCCATCAGTTGCACGTTTTTTATATTTTTTATCTGCTTTTAAATATTATTATTTTTTTAATTATATTCCATTTCTCATATTTTCATTTGAAAGAGAGAAGTGAGACAGCAAGAGACAGTAAGAAACAATTTTTTATTTGAACATCGTGGTACATAGCAAGAAGCACTAGCTATTAGCTAGATATTATTCTGATCTTTGCTAAAGGTTTTTAAAATGTAATTTTTACTTTTGGTTATAATGTAACATAAATGTGAAAATAATTTTGAATATTTTATATAAAATTTTTTGTTAATTTTTTATTTTACTATAAAGCAAAAAAAAATTAGCAAACGACTGAAAGTCTGTTAATGTGCTCCAGGAGATTTTTTGTTTTTTATATGAAAAAATATTGTAAAAATTTCCTGCCCTATTTGAGGGACAGCAAATAGGACATAGATCTTTAATTTGAATAATATGCAACCAAAGCTTCATGACAAAGGGCGGAAAGATTAAAGTTAAAAGGTACGGAGGAGGATCCACATGTCTTTTTGTTGCGTTTCTTCTGCAGTGCTTGGATCTCCTTTAATTATTAAAAAAGTCGAAACTTTTGGAGATGAATAGAAGGTGGTAGGCAAAGGGATTATTTTATTTAATTTATCTTCATTTCTTTTTCCCAATTATTGCCCTCACCTTCTCCGTTTCCATTGTCTTCATTCGTGGTACATAATAGTCCAAAACCTTCCTAATTGCCCACTAGAGAACTGAAAGACTGCATAAAAAAAATTTAAATTAATAAAATAATTGAGGGCTCCACAGATTTTGCTGCGGCAGAAAGTACCCCAATATGAATGAACATGCACACGTGAACATTAACGTGAACCCATAATCAACTACATACAAATTGTTTTAGTAGAGTGAATAGAAAAAAAAAAAAAAAAAAAAAAAAAAAAAAAAAAATTGTTTTAGTAGAGTATTTTACCAAACAAAAAGTTGTTTTTGCTACAGCCAATTCTGTGTACTCAATATTGAAATTGGATCTCCAACAATTTTTTGCCCATTAAGAAAGGACAGAAAAATTGTAGAAGGAACTTTCTATTCAAACAACTTGTTCAAGCATGTGAGCCTGCATAAAAATATTAAAAAAATAAAATAAAAACGGGGGACAATAAAATATAAATAAGCCCACAGTCCAGACGAATAACTACTATTGGGCCTCTTTCTTTTTTTTTTTTTTTTTATATAAATTATTGCGCCTCTTTCTGAAACGCTTGTAGTCTTTAACATTTCCGAGGCATACAAAACAAACAGCTTAATGGGCACTTGGATTTGTGACTGTCTTATTATAAAATGATTGCACAAGTTGGGCACTTGGTAGTCCGACCACATCAAATAATGATTGCTATTCTTACCAGATTGCACTTGACAATATAAAGACAAAATTAAACAATTTTTTTTTTTTATTATTATTATTATGTTTTAGTACGACTACAGATTCAATGTTAAAAGCATTTACAACAGTTTTTTATTTTTTTTTTGTCATTTTCTTTAAATTTAAAAAATTAAATTATTTTTTACTTTCCTATACAAATACACTCTATAATAGATTTCCTTAATCGTTTTCTATACTAATTAAATATTTTTTTTTACTTTTTTATTATTATTTTTTTAAATGGCTTGGTTTATTGGGAAGTGTAAGAGGAGAGAATATTGAGTTTTTTTATTGTAATAAGTATTGGGTTTGCTACAATGAAACCCAATCCATTGAATTACTGTAACAAATTCAAGTTTTAGAAAATTAGTTAAAAAGCTGTTGTGAGCTACTTTTTATAATTTTTTTAAAATTTTTCTTATATATATTTTTTTTAAAAAAAAAGTTATAAAAAATTTTATGTGAATGCTCTAACAGATTCAAAAACAAAAAAAAACCCTAAAAACAATCCAAACACTCATAAAACAGACATAGTCCTCTTTCTTTTGCCATGGCTGGAACCTTCCAAGATAAGGGAACGCTCAAAAAAAAATAAATTACATATTTTGGAAAATTAAATAGATGTAGATATATAAATAAAAGGGAAGAGCTTACAGGCTTCTCTCTGGGCAGTCTTGTTGGTGGAGGCAACTTGACTAGGGGACCCTCTATGTCTTCAGTTGAAGGTAAATCGAACAGTTTATTTGCAATGGCTTGAACTAATTCAGTGCCCTTCTCTAGACATTCCTTCACTAAATCCTCCCTGTGATTTTGGAAAGATCAATTCAAAAACACATACACAATATGCACTCCTCAAACCAAATACGTAATCTTCCACACAGAATGATGTTTTGAAAAATAAAAAACCTTGCAGAACTTATGAAAATGTCAAATAAAAAGGTCATCACCAAATCGATGCACAGTGAAACTTGGAAATATTTTTTCTTAATATCTGCATACACATTCCAGGGGCGGACCTACGTTTGGGCTTGGGGGGCTATGGTCCCCAAAAAATTTTTAAAACCAGAAACATGACACTATCCTACTCTTACTCATTACTTGGGAATAAATGTCATAGGCAAACCAAGTTATGCTCTTATTTGAACTTTCCTTATGAGCTAGTTGATTGTTGACTTGGATCCTCAAATTTTTTCTACACCAGAAATAAATGAAGGAATAAAACAGAAACATATTAGAAATGAGCGATAACAGGTTCTTCATCGTTAACGGGTTTGCACCCTTTCGTTTTCATTTTCATTTTCATTTTCATTTTTTTTTTTTTGCTAATAGCCTATGGCAGTGGTTCATAGTAAAATCGTTGGCAAAAAAACAATTCTATAGAAGCAGTGAATTGAAAGAACACTGCTGTAAATAGGGTCTTCTTTATTTATATAGATGGTTCGAAAACCACAGAAGCAGCTTTTTGTGTAGTACCCACTAAGAAATTTGAGTTTATTTAGAAATGTTCTCCATAAAAACATGAACTTGTTGGAATTTCTTGAGTTTTTTAGCATTAAGCCAACTTGTCATATCAACCTGAGTTCCGGAATATGTTGTCTGAATTTGCAGTATGGTTCATGAAAATATGTAGAATGACTATATTCACATATGTTTCTGGAATTTTCAAAAGCTTTTCTTATTTTTGGATGAATCTTCCAAAAGGGTCTGAGTTGGTTTTCCATGTCAGTTGAGCCCAAGTCTGTTTCGGGATTTTTATATATGTTTGAAGTTGCCATATTAGGCAATCCTGCAATGGTATGAATTGGTTGCTTTTCTCTTGTGTACAGATTCATCTTAGAGAACTTGTCACCGCAGAAAATGTTGGTGTATGGGTCCAAAACTACATAATAGAACATGCGTTGGGGTTGTCATCACTGAACATGTTGGTGTATGGGTCCTCATATCCTGTCACAGTGCCAGTGGTGGCAATGTTCTCTACATTCCTGACATAACCAGCAGGTGCCTTCTTGTCATAAGCTTGAGCACTGTAAGGCTGAGCCACTAGATTGTAAGGAACATATGGCCAAATCTCTGCTTTCTTCCCTGTTGACTTAGCCTTCTTCAGCACCTTGCTTGTTTCAACATTTCCGGTTACAGTCACCTTCTGCTGTTTCCTGTTTATGTCCACTGATTTAACTCCTGGAAAAGCATAAACATTTGTTTTTTGGGTTAAGTTTAGCAGCCTGTAAAAGCAGAGGAAGAGAGAGAGAGAGAGAGAGAGGAAAAGAAAATGCAACTTACCACTTAATGAAGAGAGGGCTTTCTTGACCTTAAGCTCACAGCCATCACAGTCCATCCTTACCTTCAGCTCCACAGTCTGTAATTGCTTCTTCTTTTTGTGTTTATGGCCAGTACTGCTCATCAAGTCAGATAAATACTCCAAAGTACCACCAACTCCCATTTTTCTGTTTTAAAATCCCTCTGAAGAGAAACCTCTTGCGAAAGATGAAATCAAGAGCTATGCAAGCTTTTTGAGCTTGATAGAAATGAACAAAATCCGGAGAATTCTTGAAAAAGGGAAAGTAAAGGAAAAACCAGAGTTGATGACAGAAGAAGAAGACAACAGAGCACAGGTTGGTTTGTGGGAATGCTTATAGGTGAATTTATAGCAAGAATATTTGAAGTCAGCTCCCTTTAAGAAGCTGCAAGGAACTCACCTACAAATAATTTATTCCTTCCTTGCCTTACAACAAACAAAGGAAAAGGCTTCTAAGGCTGCTCTCTTAACTTCTTTACTTCGTCTGATATCTTGCTTTACACAGGCCTACTTCTTATATAGCCTGTACCTCATATATTCAAACAGGAAAAAAGGTAGTGGACCCAGAACAGCGGTAAACATAATAATTTAAAACCCCTGATATTTTCTGCTCGGACTTTTGTCTTTAAACTTTTATGAGTTCCTAATACAGAATGTCAGAAAACTTATGCCTTAGGATGCAAGAAATAAAATAATATAGAAAATTATGTAGCCAGGCACGGATATGAGCTCCTATATTATTATTTATCATCAAGTGTATTCATATACACGTCTTGCAATTTCAGTTATACATCTTCAACCCTATGTTAGGTATGTTCCATGTATATGTTCTCCGTGCTTTGAGTAATGATAATCTTCACATTTATTTATCACATTAATTTTATATTAGTTAATGTGACATGTTTAAAGTTTTATTTTTATTTTTTATAAGCAGCTAAAATAAAAAGTCATTTAAAACATGTCACATCAATCGATATAAAATAAGTATAAAAAATAAACATTATTCCCGTACTTTTATCGTCACCCTCTAAGCTAATCCTATGTCAAGTATGTTTCATGTTTGTTTTGAGTCTTTTGTTTTCTATTTTCAAGAAAAAAAAAAAAAACATTACCAAACTTAAAACACAAAAACGGTTTTTTATATTTATATCATATCATAATATTTCCTCAAACCAAAAATAATAATTCAAAAAAAAAAAAAAAAAACAAAAAAAAACTCTTTTCAAAACACATTAAGAAACATTCCACTAGTACCAAATAAATGAAGTTAGATAGTTTAATTCCAAAAAAAAAAAAAAAAAAATCCATTTTGGAATTATGAATTAATTGGGGGAGTAGTATTAGATGTTGGAAATTCAAACTGTCTCCCATTATAAACCATCTACGTACTATGTGGGTACAAATATAAAAACGAAAAGATATGGTAGTACTCAGTAAAAAAAGTAAGATAGAAGGGCTATTGCTGCAAAAACCCCGCCAAGAAACAAAGGGCCCGTGACGGTAAATAAACCTTTTGAAAGCAACGTTAACGGAAAGAGTTAAGAGACTGCCCTTAAAAGAAAGAAGTTTGGCCAAATTGGCCCCCACTGCCTTTATTAATATAATAATATTGATTAACCAATCACGTATACTAAACAATAACATTAATTAGTGAAAAGCAGCTGCCACGTCGCAATGTGAACAACGCACCGCCTGGCAGACAAGAATCGTCAGCGCAATAGATTGACGCGTGGTAGAATCCAACGGCGAAGATGGTAAGAGGAGCCGAGTAAAGAGCTGGCGCCCTTTGTGTGTGGGGGCTGTCTACGGGGTGGTTGGGTTCGTTTGGTCAGCGGGAGCGTCGTCATTTGCATGTAAATTTGCCAGCTTCCTTGTGAGCCCATTGGAGTGACCAATAACTATTTTTTTAACTCTCCATTTCTTTTCTTCTTTTTGCTTTAGCAAAAGGTTGCTGCCCGCTGGGCCTGGGGCACTGATATTCCAAGACTTCAGAAAGCTTCCTAATGTCTATTAAATCACTATTTAAATTACGCCTATAAAAAATATTAAATTTAATTATTTAAACTCTAATTTTTCTCACAAGATCCATTATCTCTAATACTATGTAAGATAAGATTCAAATTTAAGATATTTATTGTAATATCACATTAAATCGGATCATGATTTGCTGCAATTTCTTGAACAGTACTTTACAGTCTGCTCAACTGCAATTACGAGAGGCCCTCAATAGAAGGGGATTTATGGGTCAATAGTTAATAATGGTTAATGATTTTAAATACTCAGAATTAATTATCTCAAAAGTTGTTAAAAATATGTGGTAAACAAGTCGATCGACCTTTAGATTTTTTTTAAGGAAAAAAAAATCACCAATCACTTCAAGAAAATATCTGAGAACAACTTTTCCTTGATGGGTTTTGTTTAACCCGCTCAGTTTCACAGCAAAATACTAAAAAGAAAGAAGTTGGGACGTCATGCATCAATAATTTCGTTTAAAAATGGTGCGCTTTAAAAAGTAATGAGAAAGAGAGGTAAGTAGATTCAGGAATAGAAGGCCGTGGGTTACGTGGTAAAAAGCATGGCTACCCATGGGAATGACATGTGTTCGATCGCCGGGTTTATCATTTGCTGGCGTTAGATTATTCAATGAACAAAACTATCAACGCGTTCAATTGCCCACGCACACAGCTGGAATATATCTGTTGAGGAATATCTAAAAAATTATTATTTAGAACTTGAAACAACAAATTTGAAGCTTCCCCGCTCCTCGATCCCTGTGCATCTGTGGTCTTCTCAAGTACTCTACCTTCCCTTTGAAGAAAAAAGAAGCGAGGAAATTAAAAAAAATGTATGAAAAAGAAAGAAAGGAGACATAAGACATTCCTATCAGTGGTGATAATAGTATTAAATTATTAATGTTCAAGGGTATGCACTGTTCCCCAACAACCAGATATTTTTGGACGTGCCTTTGTGTACAAGGTCAGCAATTATGAGTTAGAAATTAGTATTGTAATATACCGTCTTTTTTTTTTTAATCTACCAAAATGTTCAACTATATTCAAAGTTGCCTAGCTAGCTAGCATGGTAAGGGTTAGAACAGTTTTTCTCGGATTGGAATATGAAAGTATTTGTAAAAGATGGAAAAAGTAAGCAATAGAGTCGGCCGATGTGAGATGACTTTGATTATTAAGTCGGTATGTATTTAAGAAAATAGCTCAAAATATAAATAGGACAAAGTTTTGAATGGTGATCAAAAGTTTTATTTACCTAGTTTTGAATTGTCTTTTATAAGAGCATTTTCATTCAGTTTTTTAATTTTATTTTTAAAATATAGAGTGAAATCAGTTTTTCCTACTTTAGAGAGCCACGTACTTTTTCTAAACACCTAAATTCGACTCCTTAAACTAAGGATTCACTTTGACCTTTTCATTTAAATAATAATATTTTAAGAATTTTTTTATTCTTTCTCTAATAAATAAAATTGAAAAAATCAAAAAGTTTGAGAGAAAAATTAATATTTTATTACAAAAAATAAAAGTAGGGAGTGAAATGGCTTCCTACTAGTAGCCAGCCATTTTATACTCCCTACTTTTTTTCTCAAAGTAAGGAGCCAGATGAGAGCAATAAAATGGTCCAAAATTCATTTTAACTCTTTAAAGTAGGAAAATTCCTTTAGTAGAGAGCCGAATGAGAATGCTCTAATGATTTGTACTCAATTGCTTACTGTCGATTACTCCAAGATAATGGTCTTCAGATTAGTGGCTCATCCCATGCACTTTCTTCCACTTCTCATCGTGTCCTCTACTTTGAGATTCAGGGTTCATGAGATGGTTATAAAACTCGTCCAAGTGGCGTGGAAGTAGTGTGGGAAAGAATCCTATGTGCCAATGATTTTGGTAAGCTCGGGTCAGTGAGTCGGTATACCGCCTATATGGACTTTTCAGCCCATAAGTCCAATACGAATTAGCATATATCATATCAAGAAGAATTAGATCCAACGGATTAAATTTGCAATTTCTTGGGAGAAATTTTTTATAATTATACCTTTTGAAACAGATAACTCCCAAAATTTTTATAAATAATTAGGAATTATATCAAAAGGAAGAATATTGATCAAGTGATTAAAATATATATTTTTAAATTTTAGATTAAGCATTTGAAATAATTGATAAATTAGTATATATGATATTACAGTGGGTAGTCGTCAATTGGAATTTATTTATATTGAAAGGTGAGATCTGTTGTTCATGTTTAATTAACAAATGAAAAACAAATATATAGAAGTTAGCGTCACGTAGTTTTCTTTGCTAGGGTCTACCACCAACCCCATCATACATTACAGATATACTTTACATATATATGATGCTAACCACCCCACTCAATTATTGAAGGCTCCAGAAAACAAAATTGCTAGCTTAATTTTGAGATCACTAATTCTTAAGCAATTTAACTGTATATGTCCAAAAACAAAAAACAAAATTGAAATCGACAAAGACAATGTTCAAGAGTGCTGGATGCTCGATCGTCTTCTAATTAAATTGGCTTCCCCGACTTATGGAAGTGTCAATATTAAATTAAATATCTTGACAATGTACTTTCAAGCATTTAACTTTGTTTCATATTAGCAATTAATTAAACCATTAGCCGGGACAGCACGTGTAATGCACGTGCTTGGTTTCCAGTGTTATATATCGTTATATCGTTATAATTCACCCTTTCTGATTTAATTTAAAATTGTATTTTTTATTTGCAAAATCACAATCTCAAATGCACCCTAAATGTAATGCTATATTTAAAATTGCAAGTTTCCCTACACAAATGTTTTGGAAATGATAACATTAGAAAGGTATAAAATAAAAAAGGCTTTCACTTCTTACAATTTTCTTTGGAAAAGATAGGAAAAAGAAAAAGGGTAAAAAAAATTCCGGTCATTGACATCAGCTATTACAAAACCAAATAGATTAGAACTTATAAGAAAAATGAACTTAGAGAACATAGTATTCCAACCAAAGGAATAAAAAGGTAAAGAGTGTATTAAGGGCTAGATTAGTAACCACTTAATGTTGTATGGAAAATACAACCATAATGGAAATTATTGATATTGTTATTAGAAATGAAACTGTAAATGACAACATTTTGGCAACTTCTTGGGTTGTGGAAATTGATTGATCTTCGTTTGGTGGCTCCTAAAGAGTAGTAATGTTAAATCTTCGGCATGGTCCTATACGTCCATTAATCAAAGTAGCTTTTAGCCAAATAATGAATTCTTCGTCCGAAAAAAGCCTTGCAAGGCTTTGTATATTAGTAATGCTCTCCTATTTGCAGCACAATAAAAGTATGAGAGGCTTGATGAATCATAAAAGTAAAAATAAAAGTAAGGAAAACAAAAGGAAACAAAGAAAAGAAAAGATGGTTTTAATTTTTTTTTAATTTTTTTTTTAGCTTATATTATAGCTTATAGTATGTAAAGAAAAAAAAATGGAAAAAAAAAAACAGAAAATATAGTTAACATAAAATTCCCATTGAGATATTTAAAATTGCGTAATTGAACAATATTGTATTGTAATTTAAACCATAGCTTCAATGATAAAAGAACAAGGAAAACGTAAGTATTAAAAAAATAAAGTCAATAGAAACAAAAGGCCTACATTTCTCTTTCCTTTTATCTTCTTTCATTTTCTAAGCAATCAAAGGACAATAAAACTAAACTTTTCTACTTTGTTTATAGTTTAGTTAAATCACACACAACTGCAAGGCAAGAAACTTAACAAGATAAAATATGAATAAAAAATATGTGTGCAACAAGATAGCAGATGAATTAGGTAAACATATGTGTTTTTTGTTTTAGACAAATAGTAAGATAGCAAAAAAGATATCATAAAGATAAACAAAAAGATAGACTTGCAGTGCAAAAGTTGAATCCAATGCCACTTAGACAAGATATTTTTCCTATATTTTTCCTTATTGATTATATTGGAAGTTCATAGCTAGAGTTAGTTTCAACTTTGATTCCAGTTTGAGCTATTGGGTAGCTTGATTTCAGTAATGATAATATCATAAAGAAAAACAAAAAGATAGACTTCCACTATAAAAGTTGAATTCAATGCCACCTATGCAAGATATTTTTCCTATAAGTCTTTAGTTTATTTTTCTTCTTTATTTATTTATTTTTTTTAGATACTTCTTTTCATCAACAAGAAAAAACAAACAAACAAACAAACAAAAACAAAAACAAACATAGAATCCATTCAAAAGCAATATTTATATAGAAGAGATTTTACCTATCTCATACACCAAATAACGTGTTCAAATGTAGAGCATAAGGCCATATAGATGCTATAGATCTGCAAAAAGCAAGCACATGGGGTAGCACTCTGCAAAAAGCAAGCACAAAAGAATTAATTTAGTAACACTTTTTTTTTTAAAAAAAAAAAAAATTCCAATTAGAGAATCATCAAGGACTAAGAACAATATAATAGAGTGAAATGTTTTGCAACAAGAAGGCAATTAAAGAGGAAGAATAGGAAAAAGCTTATGTCACCATTCTGAAACTACTCATGACAAAGAAACAGCATACATTGTTACTCTTAAATAAGTTGGTCAAAAATAGTAAATCATTTGAGAATTAGTAGCCATATCCACAAGTTATTGTACCAATATATACATATTATTATCAAACAAGATGTATGGTTTGAAACTGCAACAAAGTTTGTGGTGTTTTGTCACCTGAACTATTTTAAGTGTTCCAGTAGAAATAGTCGGTTGTTTCAAGCTCACATAGCAAAAATCACCAGCACATCTTTGCTCCCTCAAAATTCTTAATGACCAAATGCTCGCCATGTCCTCCACATTTACAAAACAAAAGCCCAAACTTATTTTTGATATGTTTTCACCCGCCAAAAAAGAGAAAAGGCAATGCAAATGGGGTACAAGACAAGAAAAGTTGATAGTTTCTATATAATTGTTTGGGTAACATTAATGCCATCTACTAAGGCCCTTATTTAACTCATTTTTAATGTGAAATATCAACAGTAAACCTTGGCCATTGCATGAACATGCATAGATAGAGAGCTACCCAGACACTGGTTCAAAAACTTCAATACAAATTACTTTAGAATATCAACCCAAAACAAGTCCAATTCCTATCAGAGTAAAAGCATTTACAAGGTTTACGAGGAAGGAATACAGAGCTTACCTGAATTTTTTGTTGGTCCAAATTATTCCTATGTCCATATTTTTACCCAAAATTTGCCTTCAAAACTGTAAAAAAATAAAAGCAACTATATAGAACACAAAAAAGTACTTTAAAACAAATAAGCTTGGAGAGACTACTCATATCTATTATAATATCAAAAACTTAAAGAGCTCCTGCTAATCAAACAAACTGAGAAGCTCTGGACCATATTTGCCAAAACGCCACTCCTATGGAAAGTAATTACATAGCAAAGCACAATACACAGACTTTAGGGAACATTGAATGCAAATGGTTTTAGAATTTTTTCTTTTTTCTTACTTGAACAGCTATTCTATAGTATTTCTGTCCTTCAAAGTTATTGAGTAAATAATAAGAAAATAAGATAGCCAATTGTTCTGCTAATCTTAGCGCATTAAGTTTGATAAATATGATTTTTGTTATACACCTATTGGGTTATAAAATATTTCATTTACATCTTTGAATTCTTTTTATAATATTTTGTACCACTATGCATAGAAAATTACATATATGCAAAAAGAATAACAAAATATCTAATTGTCTCCATTTCAATTCAGCCCCCTCAATGATAAAATTTTGGATATGCAACATCCATATACCAATTTTCACCACTAGCGTGAAAGGTGCTTAAGCAATTTATAATGTCTCTCTGCTTCTAAAATTCTCCTGAATTTGTAGGGAGTCTTCCCATGCCTAACAAATAAACTTAAAGAGCTCATAGTCCCACATACCCGATTGAAAGACCATTAAAATCCAATGAAATTCATGGTTAAATTATTTTATCTCACACTTAGAGAAATTAAAAGCAGTAGATAATTGAAAGACCCCTATTAGGCAATTTTGAAAGGAAAAGAAAAAGACAACAGAAAATTAACTCAATCAAAGCCCTTCTACATCTAAAAGTCTAAAACAAGTGAAAATAACTACAAACTATACAAAAAACTGTCAATTTTTTACGCGCAATAAGGTCAGTCTTTAAATTGTATTTACCTGCCAGTTTAGTCGTCTGAAGTAGCCACCTTCTGCAATTGAACCCTATCAAGCAACATAAACCAAAATCAAAACCACCCCATAAAAATTGATCAAAAAGGGTCTAAACAACACACAAAATCATTTTAAAAAAATGCAATTACTTAATCAAAAACCAAAAAACCAATCCGAAAACGAAGAAGACATGGTTATGAAATTATTTGGAACTTTCTCTGTCTCCTGCAGATCTAGAAAACCTCTACTGGTGGCCGAAGAGGATGCGCTAAGGTTGAGATCTAGAAGCCCTTGTTGTGAATAAAAATTTATTTTTATATGTTAATATAATTGAATGAAAATATAAAAAGTATTTGTGATTCTGCGTAAACACCAAATGCCAGAAAATGTTTTAGATCAGCGAAAAATATTTTCTTGAAAAATGATTCTTAGGATATAAAATTAAGAAATTTGACTAACAATTTTAGTAGTTTAAATGGATTTTAACAGTATGTACAATTGATTTGTTAAAGAGAGTTTTAAAACATTAGTAACAGCTTCCCTTAAACCTCATTTCCTTCCATAGTATTAGGAAAAAAACTATTAAAAAAAAACTCAAAAAAAAATCTCTACAGCAACTTCCCTAAATTATAGAAACACCAAAGGAACCAAAAGTTATTCCCTTCATTTAGGGAACCAAAGGTGCTTCCCTTAACATTATTTTAATATAAAAAACTTTCTCTCTCTTCTTTATTTCCTTTACTATTTGTTTAAAATAATATTAAAATTGTTTCTCTTTTTGGAAAAAATTTAATGAAAGCTGCTATTAGTGCTCTTACTCTATAGCAAGTTATTTGTACTTACGAATTTAAAATAACATCTTATACTCTACCATCTTTAATTCAAAACCAATAAAGCTTAACTCCATCCATAAATGTCATCACTAGAAAGAAAAAAAAAATTAAAAAAAAAGGTTCTTATGTGACATAAACATAAAAATAATTTTGAGTGTTTGTATTTTTTTTATTTTTTAAAGTTTGAACAAACAAAGCCAGATTTAAACTTAAAAATTTATATTCTTCCCTCCAAATTAAACAATCCTTTAGGTAATCGTGGGGACAAAGATGGTTCTAAGTCACCGAAAAAGGAACATGGGGAAGCCTACCATGTCGAGCAATAGTCAAACCCATAACATAAGCTTCTAAATCATGTCCGCATCACATTCACATACACTCTTTCTTCTTTTTCTTTTTTTCTTTTTTCTTTTTTTTTTTTTCCATTTTTCTCTTTTATTTTGCCACTTTATTATGGCGGAAAAAGCTGATTTGGACAGGTGTATATATATATATATCACGTTCTTCTCAATAACGCCATAATTTTTACCAAAAGTTAATATTCTAGTAGGTTCGATTCTTAATATTTGTTGTAAAGTGAAACAAAGCAAAGATTCCAGTCTAATGTTGATGGGCTTTCTTAACGTGTAATTTAGGCCACAATCGCCCATCAGGTGCACGCGCGTTTTTTAACAAAATAATTCTTTTGATCATGTTTTGTTTTTCCTTTTTATTTTTTTTTCTAATTAATTGCTGTATTTATTTACTTAGTTAAGTTGCTTCCAGAGAAATCGCAAATGGCACATCTAAACTAGAGATATTTGAAGCCAAGGTTGTCTTGTTGTGGGCACATGGCTGGTGCTAGTTTCAAGACGCATTATTGATGGTATCCAAAGTTATTCACAATTCACACAAACCCAAAGGTAAATGAAAATACTTTTACAAAAAGAAAAAAAAAAGGTAAATGAAAACAAATATTTGGCAGCCTCAGATAAATAATTGATATCTATCCTACAGTGTATTAGAGAGTATCTCTTGCCGTAGTGACTAAAATATATAATGACAAAGTGTAACTATTTATTTTAGTTTTTTTTTATATATATATACTTTAACATATATATTCTCTATTATATTTTCTATCTGCTTTTAAATATTTTTTTTTAATTATATTCTATTTCTCATATTTTCATTTGAAAGAGAAAGTGAAAGAGTGAGAGAGAGGGTAAGAAACAATTTTTTATTTGGACATCGTGGTACATAGCAAGAAGCACTAGCTATTTGCTAGATATTATTCTGATCTTCGTTAATGCTTTTTAAAATGTAGTTTTTACTTTTGGTTATAATGTAACATAAATGTGGAAGTAATTTGAATATTTTATATGAAGTTTTTTTTTAATTATTTTTTTTACAAAAAAGCTTAAAAAAAGAAAAGAAAAAAAAAAGGTAAAAAAAACATTAGCAAACGACTCAAAGTCTGTTAATGTGCTCCAGGAAATTTTTTGTTTTTTATTTAAAAAAGTAGTGTAAAAATTTCCTGGACAGCAAATGGGACATAGATCTTTAATTTGAGTAATATGCAACCAAAGCTTCATGACAAAGGGCGGAAAGATTAAAGTTAAAGGTACGGAGGAGGATCCACATGTCTTTTTGTTGCGTTTCTTCTGCAGTGCTTGGATCTCCTTTAATTATTAAAAAAGTCGAAACTTTTGGAGATGAAGAGAAGGTGGTAAGCAAAGGGATTATTTTATTTAATTTATCTTCATTTCTTTTTCCCAATTATTGTTCACCTTTTCTCCCTTTCCATTGTCCTCATTCGTGGTACATATAGTCCAAAGCCTTCCTAATTGCCCACTAGAGAACTGAGAATGTATAAAAAATAAAAAATTAAATTAATAAAATAATTGAGTGCTCGACAGATTTTGCTGCGGCAGAAAGTACCCCCAATATGAATGAACATGCACACGTGAACGTTAACGTGAAGCCATAATCAACTACATACAAATTGTTTTAGTAGTATTTTACCAAACAAAAAGTTGCTTTTGCTACTACCAATTCTGTGTACTTAATATTGAAATTGGATCTCCAACAATTTTTTGCTCATTAAAAAAGGACGGAGAAAAATTGTAGAAGGGACTTTCTGTTCGAACAATTTGTTCAAACAGGTAAGTCTCTTAGAGCACTCATATTAGGCTCAACAAAGTAGCTAAAAATTTGATGACCTGCTATAGTGCTCAGCAACTTTGCTGAGCACTGTAGCTCACCAAATCAATATTTTAATTTATAAAATAATGATCTTTCTCCTCTCTCCTCTTTTCTTTTCTTTTTTTCCTGCACCTGCGTTCCTCTTTGGTA
>FXXK01000001.1:3025176-3081987 GCA_900184695.1 Betula pendula
ACGAGAAGACATGAGAGCCTGATAGGCTACATAACGAAACCAAAAATAATAATAATAATAATAACAATAAAAAATAAAAATAAAAATAAAAGCAGGGGACAAAAAGCACTAGTACTCTACCATTTCCGAGGCATACAAAACAAACAGCTTAATGGGCACTTGGATTTGTGACTGTTTTATTATAAAATGATTGCACAAGTTGGGCACTTGGTAGTCCGACCACATCAAATAATGATTGCTATTCTTACCAGATTGCAATTGAAAATATAGAGACAAAATTAAACCTTTTTTTTTTTTTTTTCATTTTTATCTTTTAGTACGACCACAGTTTCTCAATTTCAACAGATTCCAGGAACCCAAATATGTCACTTACCCAGATATTGTTTTAAACTTTTACCCGAAAACAAAAGCCCAAATCATATTCAATCTCATTGTCGATAATTGCAGGTGCAATCCCACTTAATCCTTTAAATCTTTTTTCTTTTTCTTCGGTTTTTTTTTTTTTTAATTTTTGGCAATAGATTTTCCGATAGAGTTTTCCCTTTCATCTTTACAAGCAATTCACACTCGAAAAAAAAAAAAGTAACAAATAAAGAAGAGACATATAACCCCGGGCCCGCCTAAAAATGAGGCTAATAATTTGTTATACGACTCACAGATCCGACATAAATTTCATACAAAATTAAAGACTTAAGGTTAAAGAACTCGTTTAATTAAATGAGTCGGGTTATAATTAATTTATAAAGTCGATAAATCACATGCATAGATAAATTTAACATTTAATAGAAAGTTTGTTAAATGGTAATTTTTTTGTGTTTTATTAAAAATTTTAAAAAAAGATAAATTTAAAAAATTTATTATGAATACTTTAAAAATGTGTAAAAATGAGTATAGAGAAGTGAGACCGTATATTATATTACTTGAATAGTTTAAAAATGGTACGTTTTAAAAAGTTATGAAAAAGAGAGGTAAGTAGATTCATGAATAGAAGGCCGTGTGTTACGTGGTAAAAAGCATGGCTTCGCATGGGAATGACATGTGTTCGCCGGGTTTATCATTTGCTGGCGTTAGATTATTCAATGAACAAAACCATCAACGCGTTTAATTGCCCACGCACACAGCTGGAATATATCTGTTGAGGAATCTCTAAAAAACTATATTATTAAAACTTTAAACAACAAATTTGAAGCTTCCCCGCTCCTTGATCCCTGTGCAGCTGTGCTCTTCTCAACTCTACCTTCCCTTTGAAGAAAAAAGAAGAGACGAAATTAAAAAAATATATATGAAAAAAAGAAAGGAGACATAAGACATTCCTATTAGGGATGATAATAGTATTAAATTCTTAACTTTCGAAGGTATGCACTGTTCCCCAACAACCAGATATTTTTGGACGTACCTTTGTGTATAAGGTCAGCAATTATGAGTTACTACTTAGTATTGTAATATCCATGCTTTGTTGTTTTTTTTTTTTATCTACCAAAAATGTGCAACTATATTCAAAGTTGCCTAGCTAGCTAGCATGGTAAGGGTTAGAACAGTTTTCTCGGGTGGAAATATGAAAGTAATTGTAAAAGATGAGAAAAGTAAGCAATCGAGTCTGTCGGTGTAAGCCGACGGGAGATGACTTTGATTATTAAGTCGGTATGTATTTAAGAAAACTGTTCAAAATATATATAGGATAGTTTTGGCTGGAGATCAAAAGTTTTATTTACCTAGTTTTGGATTGTCTTTTATAATGACTTGTACTCAAGTGCTTAGTGTCAATTACTCCAAGATGATGGTTTTCATATCAGTGGCTCGTCCCATGCACGTCCCTCCACTTCCCATTGTGCCCTCTACTTGAGATTCGGGGTTCATGATCATGAGATGGTTATGAAACTCGCCCAGGTGGCATGGAAGTAGTGTGGGAGAGAATCTTATGTGCCAATGATTTGGTGAGCTTGAGTCGATGGGTCGGTATACGGCCTATATGGACTTTTTGGCCCATAAGTCCAATACTAAGCATATATCATATCAAGAAGAATTAGATCCAAACAAATTTGCAATTTCTTGGGAGAAATTTTTTATAATTATGTCTTTTGAAATAGATAACTCCCAAAATTTTTATAAATAATTCAGAATTATATCAAAAGGAAGAAGATTGATCGATTAAGTGATTAAAATATATTTTTTTAAAAATTTTGCTTAAGCATTTGAAATAATTGATAAATTAGGATATATGATATTACAGTGGGTAGTCGTCAATTGGAATTTATTTATATTGAAAGGTGAGATCTGTTGTTCATGTTCAATTAACAAATGAAAAACAAATATATAGAAGTTAGCGTCACGTAGTTTTCTTTGCTAGGGTCTACCACCACCCCCATCATACATTACAGATATACTTTACATATATATATATATGATGCTAACCACCCCCACTCAACTTTTGAAGGGTCCAAAAAACAAAATTGCTAGATTAATTTTGAGATCACTAATTCTTTAGCAATTTAACTGTATATATATGTCCAAAAAAAAAAATTGAAATCGACAAAGACAATGTTCAATAGTGCTGGATGCTGGATCGTCTACTAATTAAATTGGCCTCCCCCTCTTATGGAAGTGTCAATATTAAATTAAATATCTTGACAATGTACTTTCAAGCATTTAACTTTGTTTAATATTAGCAATTAATTAAACCATATCATTTGTACTTCATTTAGACAAAAACTACGTACTTTTTTTTCTAATAAAAAAAAAAAAAAAAACCTACGTACTTAGAAAACGAAGGGTATATATTTACATCCCAAGATCCTGATTTTTGGCATTACGAAAATGTTAATGTGTCGTTCATATATACCTAATCATGATTAGCTATTCACAATTAAGGAAGTGCACAAGGTTATAAAATGCTTATAGATCATTGAACATGAAATGAGTTTCATCTTCCCATTTTTAGAATTGATCATGTGTAACAATCTTCTCCTTTAAAGTATTGACGGCTTCGTCCGAATCACGTCATACACTACTCTAATAAATAACTAGTTAATTTGTAATTTCTTAAAATCACTTATAACGTTTAATCTTACATAAAAATGATGAATTTGACTCGGGTGCTGTACAAAAATTACATCATGTTGTTTTTTCAATGGTTTAGATTTAATTTTCTTCTCCATCTCTCTCTTATAAAAATTTCAAATCAAATCTCAACCGGTAAAATAACTACAGCACACATATTGTAATTTTTTTTACAGCATCTAAGTGAAATTTAGTAATGATAAACACTTATGCTCCGTTTGTTTCAGCTTAAAATGATTTCTAAAAAAAATATTTTTTAGTGTTTGGTGCGACCGAAAAATAATAGTCAAAGTAAAATATTTTCAGTTTAACTAAAAAATCTTCTTTAATTTCCGTAAAATAATTTCTATTTGTTAAAATCATAAAACATTTTTCGAGTTTGGGCTTCTCATTCTTAAATCGTCGGACCATCGTCGGAACTCCGTCGAACCACCGATGGAACTTCATAGGAACTCAAATTTTTAGTTTAAATTTTTTTTAAAAAAATTATATTAATATTTTTATGTTATGAATAAAAATGAATTTTTATATGTTAATATGATTGAATGAAAATATAAAAATTATTTGTGATTTTTCGTACACACCAAATACCAAAAAATGTTTTAGATCAACAAAACAAAATTTTCTTGAAAAATGATTTTAAGGATATAAAATGAAGAAAGTTGACTAAAAGTATTCCTAACAGTCTCAGCTAATTTTACTAGCCAATTTAACCAAAAATCACATTTTTTCTATTTTAACCATCAATTTTTTTAAAGCACTCCTAACTTTACGTTCTTCTCACTAACGCCATAATTTTCACCAAAAGTTAATATTCTATTAGGTTCGATTCTTAATATTTGTTGTAAAGTGAAACAAAGCAAAGATTCCAGTCTAATGTTGATGGGCTTTCTTAACGTGTAATTTAGGCCACAATCGCCCATCAGGTGCACGTTTTTTATATTTTTTATCTGCTTTTAAATATTATTATTTTTTTAATTATATTCCATTTCTCATATTTTCATTTGAAAGAGAGAAGTGAGACAGCGAGAGACAGTAAGAAACAATTTTTTATTTGAACATCGTGGTACATAGCAAGAAGCACTAGCTATTAGCTAGATATTATTCTGATCTTTGCTAAAGGTTTTTAAAATGTAATTTTTACTTTTGGTTATAATGTAATATAAATGTGAAAATAATTTTGAATATTTTATATAAAGTTTTTTGTTAATTTTTTATTTTACTATAAAGCAAAAAAAATTAGCAAACGACTCAAAGTCTGTTAATGTGCTCCAGGAGATTTTTTGTTTTTTATATGAAAAAATATTGTAAAAATTTCCTGCCCTATTTGAGGGACAGCAAATGGGACATAGATCTTTAATTTGAATAATATGCAACCAATTTCAAAGCTTCATGACAAAGGGCGGAAAGATTAAAGTTAAAAGGTACGGCCGGAGGAGGATCCACATGTCTTTTTGTTGCGTTTCTTCTGCAGTGCTTGGATCTCCTTTAATTATTAAAAAAGTCGAAACCTTTGGAGATGAAGAGAAGGTGGTAAGCAAAGGGATTATTTTATTTTATTTATCTTCATTTCTTTTTCCCAATTATTGTTCACCTTTTCTCCCTTTCCATTGTCCTCATTCGTGGTACATATAGTCCAAAGCCTTCCTAATTGCCCACTAGAGAACTGAGAATGTATTAAAAAAAAACATTTAAAATTAATAAAATAATTGAGGGCTCGACAGATTTTGCTGCGGCAGAAAGTACCCCAATATGAATGAACATGCACACGTGAACGTTAACGTGAAGCCATAATCAACTACATACAAATTGTTTTAGTAGTATTTTACCAAACAAAAAGTTGCTTTTGCTACTGCCAATTCTGTGTACTCAATATTGAAATTGGATCTCCGACAATTTTCTGCCCATTAAGAAAGGACAGAGAAAAATTGCAAAAGAAATTCTATGTCCGAACAACTTGTTCAAGCAGATGAACCTCTTATTCGAGTAGAATGACTCATCTTATAGCTGACTATCCCAAAAAATAATAATAATAATATAATAAAATTGAGGTATCATCTTTATCTTTAATTAAAATTGAAGTATCATTTATGATACAAAATAAAACTAAAATAGTTCAAAATAAAATCGGTAAATTACATAGGCAAATTTAACATTTAATAGAGAGTTTGTTAAATGATAATTTTTGTGTGTTTTATTAAAAATTTAGAGAAAAATCAAATTTAAAGAGCTCATTGTGAGTGCTCTAAAGATGTGTAGAAATGGGTGTGAAAAAGTGGGACTGTATATAACATTACTTAAATAGAAAATAAAACTCGGGCTTGTTCTCTCTAGAGAGAGAACGTCTACCTTCTGTCTAAATAGAATAAGGTTTCTCTGCCTCTTCGTGAGGTCTCTCTGCCACTTCCGGTGGCTCTGTAAGGGAGGAGGGCGGGATCTCTTCCCCTCGCTCCTCTCTCTCCCCCTTTCTTCCTTCTCTATTTTTCTTCCCTTGTCCTCTGGTAGTGTTTTTCTTAGTTTTTGTTTTTCTTTTCTCCAAGTTATCACTATTGCAGCTCTGCCCCCTATGGACCGACGTCCCCATCACTGCACTACTACCACTACCCTCGACTGCTACCCCACTCACCCTCGCTGACCGTTTCACGAATCTATAACGGTCAGATCTGATTTTTTCAAGACCAGATCTATTAACGTCTACCAGCTTCGGCCTCAAACGCGCCCCACCACCGATCTCCAGGGCTTCCCCTCGTCCGACCGAGCTCCTCCGCCTCTCCATCTAGCCACCACGCACCAACGCGTGGTCCACACGCGCCAACGCGTGGCCTCCTTTCAACCGCACATTGCAGTTACGCTCCTCCGCCCGCCTCTGCCTTTGCTGCTATTTTTTGGTTTTTTTGTTGTTTTTTTGTACTCTTGTTTTTTTAGGGTTACTGTCTCCCTGCTTTAATTTGGGTTGTACTTATAGTGGAGACTTTGCAACCGATGTGTGTTTCTCGGCATCATATCTCGTTTAAAATTCGGCTGTTCCTTTCCCTCAACATCCACCTTCACGGTGGCTATTGCCATCACTTGGGGCTCTTCATGGTGCCCCTTTGCCATTTTAAACCGCCTTGTCTGGCCCTTGAAGAAGTCCGGCTTGTTATTGGTCTCTTTGAGATCATTAATGAAACCATTACCTACTGTTTATTTATGTTTGTGTATTGCCGTTTTTTATTGGGCTTTATTGTTGGGGTGCCCACTCCTTTGTAGTTGTTTGATCCCATGTAACATTTTCCTCATTATTGAATAGAAAAAGAAAAAAAAGTATATATATATAGAAAATAAAAAGGCAAGGGAAAGATAAAGAGATTTTGTTAATAAGGAAAGGATGGGAAAGTTACAATGTCAATCGAAATTTTAGGAAATATTGTAGCTGGATGCCTGGATGGTAGTTTAAATAATCTCTAAGGAAGTTGCTTGAGGAAGGTTTTGGAGGAGTTTTAGGGAAATTGCTATGAGTTTGGTATCGGCATAAATTTTCCATTTCTATTCCTTATTCGAATGGTACTTCCATTACAAATACAATCACCAACAAAAATAATTTCATCAAAATCACAAACATATCTAGCAACCTGCTTTTATATCACGAGAAGAACATTTCAGATGGACTTTGACTGCAATAATGGTAGGTGGTAAATGCCTCCTGATTCTTGGGAAAGATGGCAAAGTAGCAAGGGGGATTTTTTTTTTAATTTTTTTTACTTTGGTGAGCCAATACAAACAAAAACGACGAGAAGATATGACAGCCTGAGAGACTACATAACAACCCCCCCCCCCCCCACCAAAAAAAAGGGGACAATAAACAAGCCCACAGTCGAGAGTCTCGAGACGACTAACTACGACTATTGCGCCTCTTTCTGAATCGCTAGTACTCTTAACATTTCCGAGGCATACAAAACAAAACAGCTTAATGGGCACTTGGATTTGTGTCTAACTACTATCAAATAATTTTATACAAAAAAAAAAAAAACTACTATCAATTAATGATTGCTTTTTACCAGATTGCACTGACAATATAAAGACAAAATTAAACAATTTTTTTTTCTCATTTTTATGTTTTAGTACGACTACAGATTCAATATTCAACAGAGTTTTCCCTTTTATCTTTACAAGCAATTCTTGACACCCGAAAAATAAATAAATAAACAAAAGTAACAGATAAAGAGGGGACAAATAACAATAGGCCAGCCTAATAATTAGCGCCGACAATTTTTTACACGACCCACAAATTCGACACTATCTCAATACAAAATTAAAAGATTAAAATTAAAGAATGACTCATTTAATTAAATAGACCAAATTATATGAACTAAACACAACATACAACATAATGTTAGTCAATTTTTGACATGATCGCAAATTTGATACAAATTTAATACAAAATTATAGAATTATGGTTAAAATGTTTAATTCGTTTAATGAAAAAGATCGAGTTAAAATTAACCTATTTAATCTTATATTCATATTTCGACACGATTCAAATTCAACACACATACACAAATTTCCAGTCCTATTAACAACATATTATAGGCCGAATTGCTTCGTTCCCACACTAGTCAGTCATGCAGTGCAATTTACTCAATGCACACTGTAAGCGGTCAGCCGGTTTCAAATCAGCAGAGAAACTTTATTGCCTGAAGGGGAGTCTTTTTTATTATTAATTTTTTTTTTTTGAGCTTTTATTATTATTCTTATGTTTTTCTTTCGTTATCTTTTCGGGCATTAAAAAGACAGGAACTTAGGTTGTGTGGTTTCCTTTGAAAAAACAGGAAAGATGAAAACAATAAAGAAAATATATCACACTTAATTTCTCTCAAAACTGATCTTTCTTTGAAAGAAAAAAAAAACATAATTTTCTTATCTGTATTTTATTTTCCAAATTTATTTTAAAAATAGGAAAATTATACAAAAAGAACAGTCATATTATATAGCTCACGAATATTCTAAGATGAGTGAAAATGTATTTTAAATATGCAAGCAAATTAAATTAAATTTACCCAAAATCTCTACAAGCTCTCCAGAGTTACAATCACCTACTCTCATTTTGCCTTTGCTTTATTGGAAGCTCCCTTCTTTGAGAATGAAGATCCCTTCTTAGAGTACGAAGATTCCTTCTTCGAGAATGAAGATCCCTTCTTTGAGGATGAAGATCCCTTCTTATGAGGTTTCGTCCTCGGTTTCAACTTGCTTGAGGTTGGTGAAGACTTGTTGTCTTTCTGGTACCTTCCCTTTCCCTTCTTCTCTTTTTTCACATTGTACATGCTGACCGCCTAGATCCCAAGCAATACATGTCCCATTAATAAGGAAAACTTGATTTGACCAACAAAGCAGAAGGATTTGACCACCAAGGAAAGATTAGCTGAATGGATAAATTTTACCTTATCAACGTTTAATATCTCATGGGAATTCTTAGAGATTAGCTTGTTCAGAACTTTCTCGGTTTGCTCCCTCTCTAGTGAGCCTAGACCTTTTCCTTCCACAACAGGTAGGAACTGAAAGGATATGCAAAAGATGTTGAACCAATCAATTGCCGAGTACAACTTTTAGCAGAGAAGCATTTGCATTCGTAAAAGGAAAAGTTAACAAACCTTGCGATATTTCCCTTTATGTTGTGCAGGCTTTTCTCCTGGCAACTTCTTGTCAAATTTCCCACCACTGGCTGTGGCACTTGCAGCTATTCCAGCTACATTCCCAAGTTCATCCTTGGTGACTTTCTTGGGTGCAGCCTGCGTTCCTGTTATGGGCAAAGATGTGGCAGCTAGTTGGACGTGGCTGCAGAAAAAGTTTCCTCAGGTCCAGTGTAGAAATATAAGACATAAAAATATTAACATGATACCACCAAAATATGACTAAAGTATATATATACATACATGTCTTTGTGTGTGTGTGTGTGTGTGTGTGTGTGTGTGAATAAACAATATATCAAAAGGAGGAGAAAATAAATGTAGAAGAATGGTAATACAAACAAAGTCAGCATGGACTTGCAAGAAAAGAATGCTCTACCAAAGACCGAGGATGGGACCCCAAAAAACTTTTTCAAACTAAACTATCAGAACAAGAAAACACAACATACAGGTCTATTTGACTCAAGTACTTAAGCCAAGAAGAGCTCCTAAAGCATTGTCTACAAGGCAAAGGCCGATGAGATATGATGGAAAAGACAAGAAAGGCCAGCGTTAAAAATGAATAAATTCATGAGGACTTGGTATAGCACCAATTGAGGTCAAGATGAAGAATCAAGTGGGATGGCTCGGCCATCAGCAATGAGAAGAAACAATGCACTGCCAGTTGTCTTGAAATAATTGGGTCAAAGGATATATGGTTTTAAGTTGAGGTGATCTAGGCAATTTGATATTTCACAGTTTATTCATAATACTCAAAAATAATTGCATTATGTGCCATTCAGGTAGTAATCATATATGAAAAAGTCATGTTAGATATAAGCACTAACAACTTTGGAGATTGCATAATCATAGGTTCACTCTTAAATTGCAAAAGTGATACCATCATTAGCATCTAGGGAAGTCCTCCAACAAAGGGAAAAGAGGAGCAACAGGGGTAATTAAAGACAATCATGATTTACATGTCATTACTTCTTTGAATTGATGAGAGCTACAAAAGGTTCAAAGAATAGATTTTGTAGATTTATAGCCATTAATAACCAAATTTAATATTCATGTGACAATTAATTGCACCAAATAAAAAAAATTTTATGCTTTCATAACAGTAGAAAGGTGATAAAAAGGCAAACCTTGGTAAAGAACCAACTTTTTGTGCTTGTTTCAAGTTCTGCACCCGATTTTTCTCTTGCTTTTCAACACGATTCTTCTTATCTGTTCGTCTTTTAGCAAAAGGGTCCTCCCCTGGCACTACAAAAAGGTGATCACTATGTCATAATGTAGAACATGATATGATATTTATTTCATTAGGGGATAAAAGTTTATCACTTATAGTTATGATATCTCAGTTACCTAATGATTTTTTAAAATAGTAAAATCATTTGCCTATTTTGACAAAAAGAAAAGAAAAGTAACTAGTAGCAATAGAAGGCAATAATTGCAATAATGGATTCTTGCCAAAGGGCTTGTTGAATTATTTACCATCAGTCATCTTGGCCTCAATGATAGGTATATTTTCCTCATCATTTGCCCGGTCATATCCGTAACGACGTTTCCAAGAACCAGTTGGCTCATCATATTCTATCTTGTCTTTCTTACGATTCTTTATACCTGCATGACATCTCAAACCATTAGAAACAAGAACATCTAACTTCAGCCATGACAGATCAGATCTACTAAATGTAGATACGAGTCTGGAAAAAAAAAAAGGTCTTGAATATTAAACAAATATTTGATTACCCATATAGGCTGCAGATGATTATAAAGATACTAACCTCTCGCTTTGGCAAACAGTTCCCATTTTGTAGGAGGTTTAGGCTTTGGCAGCTGAAAACACAATGTATTTGAGATAAGCAATTGAGTGTTTATACTATATATACACAATTAGGAATTGCATGGCACGTTATACAATTTAGATCTCAACAATGAAAAGATCAACAAATACAGATTCCTCTACTAGGAACACGCATCTTCCTATATATGTAATTATACTCCAAGGTGTAACATAACACACAGATTTCCTTTCTGCTCCTTTCATGAGAAATCAGGTTTCCTTCGCTTGTCTTGGAATTTCCTAACCAACATAACCAAGGGTTATTTCCACATATTCACCCTTCTCTCAAAAAAGTTACAATTAAAAACCTAGTTTCTCAGCTAGCAAGCTATAGAAGCTACTGCATATTATATTTTGGCAACATAAATTCAACAAGGTAGAAAGTTCTAAAAATGCCAGTTATAAGCCGTCTTCCTTTTTTATCATATAAGTAATCGCACTTTCAATGTAACCTTAGTATACACAAAATAGTAATGATTACATAGTAAATATGCAGTACCTATATTAAAAAAAAAAAAAATTTAATAAGTCAAATTTTATTAAAAAAGCAAGAGACATCCCTAAGTACATAGGAAGTATACAAAAGGAATACCAAGAAAGGAGAAACCCCTAAAAACAACCCAAACCCTCAGAAAACAGACATAGTCCTCTTCCCTTTGCCATGGCTGTAACCTTCCAAGATAAGGAAACACTCCAAAAAAAAAAATTCATGTTTTGGAAAATTAAATAGATATAGATATATAAATAAAAGGGAAGAGCTTACAGGCTTCTCTCTGGGCAGTCTTGTTGTTGGTGGAGGCAACTTGACCAGGGGACCCTCTATGTCTTCAGTTGAAGGTAAATCAAACAGTTTATTTGCAATGGCTTGAACTAATTCAGTGCCCTTCTCTAGACATTCCTTCACTAAATCCTCCCTGTGATTTTTGGAAAGATCAATTCAAAAACACATACACAATATGCACTCCTCAAACCAAATATGTAATCTTCCACACAGAATGATGTTTTGAAAAATAAAAAACCTTGCAGAAGTTATGAAAATGTCAAATAAAAAGGTCATCACCAAATCGATGCACAGTGAAACTTGGAAATATTTTTTCTTAATATCCGCATACACATTCCAAGGGCGGACCTACGTTTGGGCTTGGGGGGCTATGGTCCCAAAAAAATTTTAAAACCAGAAACATGACCATCCTACTCTTATACTCATTACTTGGGAATAAATGTCATAGGCAAACCAAGTTATGCTCTTAGTTGAACTTTCCTTATGAGCTAGTTGATTGTTGACTTAGATCCTCAAATTTTTTCTACACCAGAAATAAATGAAGGAATAAAACAGAAACATATTAGAAATGAGCGATAACAGGTTCTTCATCATTAACAGGTTTGCACCCTTTCGTTTTCGTTTTCGTTTTCATTTTCATTTTCATTCTTTTTTTGCCAATAGCCTATAGCAGTGGTTGATAGTAAAATCGTTGGCCAAGAAACAATTCTATACAAGCAGTGAATTGAAAGAACACTGCTGTAAATAGGGTCTTCTTTATTTATATAGATGGTTAGAAAACCACATAAGCAGCTTTTTGTGTAGTACCCACTAAGAAATTTGGGTTTATTTAGAAATGTTCTTCATAAAAACATGAACTTATTGGAATTTCTTGAGTTTTTTAGCATTAAGCCAACTTGTCATATCAACCTGAGTTCCAGAATATGTTGTCTGAATTTGCAGTATGGTTCATGAAAATAAGTAGAATGACTATATTCACATATGTTTCTGGAATTTTCAAAAGCTTTTCTTATTTTTGGATGAATCTTCCAAAAGGGTCCGAGTTGGTTTTCCATGTCAGTTGAGCCTAAGTCTGTTTTGGGACTTTTATATATGTTTGAAGTTGCCATATTTGGCAATCCTGCAATGGTATGAATTGGTTGCTTTTCTCTTGTGTACAGATTCATCTTTGAGAACTTGTCACCACAGAAAATGTTTTTTTTGATAAGTAATAAACCAATCTCAATAAAAGCGAATTGGATTGAGATGAATCTGTAATTGTCACTGCAGAAAATGTTATTGTTGTTAAGAACTGCAGAAAGAGAAATGGACATCATATTGGCAGGGGCGGAATGTGCAACCGTTAAAGGTTGGCCCCCAACACAAAAAGCCTTAGTTCAGCCACCTGCACATTCCTGGAGGCATTAGAACAAAAAGGTAATACGTTTCAATATCGCATTTGTGCATAGAAAGCTTCTTTCCTCACGTTCTGGCTTCTTTTTCTTACTCTTACTTGGAACCATTCTTAACAAGACCTTCATATACCCTTTCTGAGTTCAAATACTAGCTCCAAAAAGCTACAAAAGGCAATGCCATGAATATATTTATCTCAACAAATGTTCTACTTCGTGTTTTTGCAATTAAATTCCGAAAAATCTTAGCTTTCTGAAACAAAAATTTCCCCAGAAAATATCTAAAGAAAAAAAAAAAACAAACAAACAAAAAAACAAACAAACAAACAAATAAAACCCAAGTAAACATTGAAATCAACCATGAGTTTAATAACAGAAAGCATGAGTTTTACACAATAATAGAGAAAAGACAGCAAATCCTAGCTATACTAAAACAACAAAAACAAACAGAAAAAACAAAACAAAACAAAACAAACAAACAAACAGAAAAAACCCAGAATCAGAACCTTGACATAGATGTTTAATAACTGTACCACTTGAAAGAAAAACAGAAACCCAGAGTTAAAACACATACCCATATGCATATATGGATTTATATACGGGAAACTAAAGCCTAACCTGGAGGAGGGTAGGGAGGGGAAGTGGTGGTGAGGATTGAAGGCCATGAGATTGCCAAAGTCGATCTCGAACTGCTTTTGGGTCTCCATGTCAATCACTTTAGGTGGAGGCTTTTGTAACTTAGCACCCTTTTTCTTATTACAGCTGTGGAAACAGAGAGATAAGTCGTAAATATAGTCGCTAACATAAGGCTCAATGAAAAAGATCAAAACTAAGACTTAAATACACATACAAAATGGCAAATATGCAACAACGGAACAACCCATCAAACAATTTTACACAAAGAATGAAAGAATTATACTGTCAACTGAATCAGTTAAAATGGATGCAGAATGAACCGAGCCAATACGAATATTGGGTTATTCGAGCTCCAAGCTCCGCCCCAGCTTGGCTTGACAAAACAATTGTTAAGCTTGGAGCTAAATGGGTTTCTCTCTCTACGACAAACACAATAAACAGAAATAGTAAACTCCAGCAGTTGATGGGTTCTGATACACATTAATTAGCAATAGAGTAATGATACATGCCTCCCTCATGTCCATCCAAAACTGGTGTGACTTTTAAAATCACCATTGTATTTGGCAATATATGCGATGAAAAGCTCCAATTTTGAAACCGTGGAAAGCAAATTTTGAAGCACAAAATCGAATGCCAAGCTCAACCAAACAAGTATAACTAAATATACACTGCCAAAATGAACTAGGCTAAAGCACGAGCAGCTTACCTAATTGTATTTCACACCGAGAGAGCGTCGAGCGAGGGTTTCAGGGTTTAGACGTCGTCGTCTTCTTCTTGTTGGTCGGCTAGGGTTTAGGGTTTGTGAGAGAGAGAGAGAGAGAGAACAAATTTCCCAAAGTAAAAGTATCAAAATTTAATGCAAGTATGGGCTTTTTTTTATTTGGGCTGTATTGACTGGGTTGGGCTCTGCTTGAGTTTTCATGGATCCATAAGTATGGTTCCATATAAAAAAGAAGTTAATCATAAGTACAGTTCCATATGAAAGAGAAGTTGATCACTAAATTTAAAAGAAAATTTCTTCTATAGATACTTTGCACAAATTTATTTCTTGTACTCTTTAATGAAAGACAAACACGCCAGCATGGAACAAGAAAGAGGAATGCTTCTACATCTATTCTTGGTCTTTTTAGCATTATTTTTTATTTAAAAAATCATTAGCTTTTATCCAGCAATCAAAAGTGGGCCAACGTTTTGATTTTTTAAATAAAAAATAATGTAAGAATGACCCCTAGAAGAACCAAGGGTAGATATAAAAGCATTTATCAACAAGAAAAGGGAGTGTGTGCCGGGTACTTGATTGTATTGATTGTGTCTCAATCATTCAATACAATCAACCATTGAGTTTACTCAATGTTTTTTTGAGAACATGTAGATTTTCAATTTTGCATATTTATGGTCTTGACAAGAATTCTCTCTGTTTCAAATGAAAGTATTTATTTCATGATCAAGATTTAAATTTCTAACGACGTACATGATTATACATTATTTAAATTTTTAAAATGTGTGATAATATTAACTTTATATATACCATTATACACAAACTTTAAATCCTGACTATAGAATAGATACTATCAAAACCCTTATTTTTTGTTTGAAGTACCCACGTAAATGTTTTAAAGGTCTTTAAACATCTGGTATGGTCAATGTTTTAAGGGTCGATTTAAGTTTGTGATTTCAAAAGGTGAAATTTTAAAATGTGATTTTTAAATGCAGTTAAATGTTTGGCAAAATCATAATTTGACATTTAAAATTACAGTTTAGCCTTTAAAATTGTGTATTTTCAAAGAAATACCAATTGCTTACGATTAAAAACGCAAATTTTTTATATTTTCAAATCCTAAATTTTTTTAAACGTCATCCCCAAAAATCTATCTTTTTACGATTTGGTTTAAGTTCATATTTTTTATCTATGAAGTTGCAATGTCAAACGCATCATAAAGGTCTTTAAAGTTATGTAAAATACCCGAGAAAAAATTTAGGATATTTAGTCGAAGCACTAATAGAGATAAGATCATGTTACTACAAAAATCTCGACCTTGCATGGCGTTTCCTTTGTCGTCGTTTGGCAAAAATGTTGTGAAAAGTGTTCTCTATCAACGCTTCACCTGGACGTCGGAAAATGAGTCATCAAGGGGAGGGCTTGCAATTTTTAACACGAATCAAACACGAAATTAAAAAGTTATAGCTAAAAAGTTTAACACATTTAATTAAATGAGTCGGATTAGGGTTGACCTATATAGTCTTATACACATACTTTGACATAACTTGAAACCGACACGTGACATAATGGCAGGTAGCGAACTACACCAACCCCCTAATGACAAAAATACCATTAACAATAATTTAAAAAAAAAAAAAAAAACAAGGGTGGTTGCTGGAGCACCCCCCAAGTGCGTTTGGGTGGCCGATTCAACCCTTGGGAGTTGGCTTTAACCCACCTTAGGGGTGGTTTTCGAATCACCTTTTTTTTTTTCTCGAATTTATAAAGATATTTTTGTCTTATTATACAAATTTTATGATTGTTTTTATGTTTTTACTAGCCTTAGGGGATATTAATATTTTTGATAATTTATAGGAGACATTAGCACAATTGGTAGTTTGAAGTGACATTAACAATAAAATAGAAATTTGAGAGGAATACGTGCACTTTTCCGAAAAAAAATGACTGAACAAATAAATATATAAATAATAAGAATAGCCTCCAAATAAAAAGAATAGTTTACAAGTAATAATAGTACTGATCAATTAATAAGAATAATATATAAGTAATTTTTCTTAATTTGACTTTTCTCTATATAAAGATACATATATTATAGACTCGGTCACTTGAGTATTTAAAATCATTCATAATAATATTCTTGAGTTATTTATTTATTTATTAATTTTTAATTTTAATTTTTTGGTTTCCGCTAAATCAGTTTTGCAACAATATTTTAAAGCATGTTACAATTTGAAGAGAACTACTATTTCGCACTACCATCAACGTTGAATTTATCTCAAAGAGATATATATATTCAAGACCGAAATTCTTGGAAAGGAAACCGCAGTCATATGCTGCCCCATTGGACACAAATTCCTCTTTCCCTTTTGCAACAAGCAAAAGCTCTTCCGGTCTTTTAATACAGAGAAATGCTATTTTTACATTTATGGTACATCTTCCATACATCTTTTTTTAAAATTAAACATTAAATCTGTAAGACTTTCGCACATGTGGCAGGGCTTTTTAATATATAATCAAGTGATAAATTAAAGAGAGAGAGATACAAAAGATGTCTCCACAAGCCCCAACTATTCCAATGACCCATAAGGTAAAAATTGCTGGCATTGGATGACAAATCAGCTACATATTTATATATTTGGGGGGAGAAAGGGAAGGAAAAAAGAAGGAACATTGGTGAAAAAAAAAAGGGAGGGGGAGGAAAGGAGAAAAAGCCAGGATTTACATGTAATACTACCTAATAATTAAAGATCTATCAGAAGATGCTAGTATCTGCTTTCAAGTCTGAGATAGTATAATATTTAAAAGTAGGAGCAGCTCAGGCACCAATCTCAACAAACAGAACCAAGATATAATGAGCTGGCTTGAGGCAGCTGACGATTTGGAGGGAGCTTTTCCAGCAACAGCAGGAGCAACTGCATGGCCGCCAGGGGTGCTCTGCTGCTCATTTGTTGGCAACGGATTTGATGGTGTGCCGTTTGGAGGAGAGGTAAGGGGCATTCTCTTACCATCGCTGAGATCTTGACCTACACAAGCAAATTGGTTAGTTCCACGTCAACACAGAAGAAGCAAACAAGAGAGTCAACTTGAATTGCAATTCAGCCTGTTGAAACAACTTAACCAATTAGGCGAATCTCCAAGATAAAATACAAATGAATATTTCAGACAAGGCAGATAAGAAGCTGTTGGCATCTTAATTCCAAGTGAAATGACTGGTTCCAACACATTGCATAAGATCCTCCGCTTACAAACCACATTACACTTGGAAGAAGATTGGAAACCTCTTTAATATCGATTCAAAGAAAAGAAAACTCACAATTTGAGCTAGACCAGGCCAACTTCAAATTTTCCCTATCAAACACCATCCGGTATCCCGTCATGAAGTTCTCTGCATTAGAATAATATATTTTTGAACATGTAAAGAAAAGGAGGAAGATCTTTTTTCTTTCTTTTTTTGTGCGTGCATGTGTGTGGCGGGGGGAGGGTGTTTTGCAGAATGGATTAAACTGCACATTTTGCAACCAGATATTGTTGTGTACTTACGGCCAATTGTTCCAATATCTCCATCTGCTGGCTGTATGGCTAAACAAAAACCAACAACTCCCTGCACCAAAAAGGCCACAATTTTAGATCCTGCACCACCAATCCTTATTGATTTTATTACGAACTTTTAAGCTTCCACCGCATGAAGATATAATTGAAAGATTTACATAAACTTTTTTGTGTAATCCAATATGCTCTCCAAACTTCAGTGAGTACATAGATCATAATCCCCAATCAAGACAACAACACCATAAGATTCATTACACAAATTACAAAGAATTTTTTTTTAAAAAAAAGAAGCTCAAAGTCAAATTGTTGCGGTCATTGTAAGTTTTTCATAAACTAATGACCAATTTAATAACCGCGAATGATAATAAGTAATTGTTAGATACAGATAATATTACTAGACCACTTTTGGTATATGATCATCTACAAGTCAATTTAACAATTAACCATGATATGACTTGGTTGTTTTTTTACCAATTGATAAAACTATTTTTCTTTCAAAATACAAATAAATGGGTTATAGGGTTCACCATAGGGTTTGAGGATTTAGCCCTCAAGACAGATGCTCAACCCAGCTTAGCACAAAATTCTTTCTCAAATGTAGCTTGAACTTGCGACACAGTTATGACAAGTAATATGGTTTAATTAACAAAATTTCCCCCGAGATTAATATGATAATCTTTTATAGAGAAGAGCACTATGATTTACTATCATTTCCTCATCTATCCTTGTTTAAATCTCTTAGGTTATGAAAATCTACTTCGAAAGCCATTCCCCATACTTTGGATTTTTTTCCCTCGTGCTAATTTCAAATGCAATTCAGTTAGCAACATAAAAGCTTAAAACCTAAGCTTGCTTCTGTCAGAGTTATAGCAATTTAATCCAAGCACTTTAGCCCAACAACCAATACCCAGTTGAAAATTTTCAGATGTTAATTTGTACCCACCTGATTGCCGTAGACCATAAAAACAGGGTTATCAACCACAAAGCTGTTGTTCAATGGGAACATGAGTATCACAGAGGGAATCTTGGGCGACTCTTGTGAACTGTTTCATGAAAAACCAGCTGATCATCAGCATAACACTGACGTGCATGGCACACACATAAACACACTCGCTAGGGAAAAGAGAGAGACAGGAAAGAGGGTAGCTTTCAAACTCATCACATCAAGCAAATTCACCTGGACTTATAGCAATACTCCCAAGGAGATCCTTCATAGCTAGACCTTGTAGCATTGACATGTCTGTCAAACTATTGTAAGTGAAAGTCACATTAGACATTGACAATGAAAATACATTACATTGTTCAAAAGCACAAAAGAGTTACCTCCTTCGCAATTTTTTCATACGCTTCATTTGGAAGAAATGTAAATGATGTCCCACTATCAACCAGTGCTTTGAAGCTTGTCTGTTTAATACAAGAGTTTCCAATACAACAAGCCTCCACCCCAATAATGTAGGTTTTACTGAATAAAAAAATGAGTCAATCATAATTATCACGAGAATTCAGAATATAATTGTAAAGACTCAAGAAGACAAGAACTATGACAGTAAAAAACGTAAACTATTTAAAGTAAAATAGAGGGTCCGTACTATATTCCATCTAAAGGCAGAAATGAAGTAGACTGTTGGGTTGCTGATCCCAGGTCCCCAAAAAAAATTCTCCCAGAATCATCCTCAGTGAAGCACATAGAAAAAGAGTTCCGGATCAATCCTGCTTTAGCAAGAATACTTGGAACTGCAATCTCTCCAAATCCCAGACCCATGAGACCATCTGGAGCCACACCATCCAAGTAACCACCACTTTGTTTCATACCACAACTGTATTCATAAAAATAGATAAAAGAGATTAATCCTTGCTCAGGAAACCACTAAAAATTCTTGCTAACGGAACACATAGAGTTGCAATAAATTAAAGTTGCAGGCATGATCAATAAAGCACACCCTATAACAACTGGAGCCTGAACAAAAGGGTTTGATGCGTTGTCACCGCCTGATGCAAGACGCAATGTGTCCTCAACTAGCATTCCAGAACTTGATGTGTTCTCCGTGTAGTAATCTACAGTGTAAGGGCATGGCAGCTTGGGACTTTTGCAGTTTGGACCCAATTCACATAACCGATGGCTGCAAGACAGATGCTTGCTGGTGCTTGAACGAGACGGATTGTACTCGTTCAGATCTCTATCCTGCATAATAGATGCCCCATATACGAGGGAGCACCTGCCAATCAATCTTTGGAAATAAGTGCTAAACCTGTTATCAATTCTTATAGGATCTCCGTACTTCTACCCCTTTATTGATTTTACAACATCCACATATTAACGGAGATGGTTTTCCAAAAGAGCATATTACATATCATGAATGATCCAAAAGTTCACTTCCACATACATCAGGAATAGATGAGAGGCTCACCCATGAACTAATGAAACGAAGAAAACAAATTTGGCTCAATTGGGTCATCAATTAAAATAAAAAATTTATGACAAATTTAAAAGAAACAATTAGTTTGGGACACTAATTTAACAAGAACCTACAAGTTGTCAAACACAGAATACAAGATCCACTTTTCTCCTCACAATGTAATAGCGCAAACAGTTCCAAGTAAAGGGAAAATATTTAACAAAGCAACCAATAATAAGCAGAGAAAAGTTGGCCTACCAGAGTACTATAGTAACCGGCAGATAGGGGAGCACATTGAACGCAATCGCATGGAACCCAAAGTAGATCACTCCCAGCATCCAAAGCAACAAGAAATGAAACATTCGGTGTCCCAATGTCAATCCAGGTATAATGTAACCTTTGAAAAAAAAAAAACAAAAAACAAAAAACAGAGCACAATTTCAATGTTTATGGATCAAAGGTAAAATCTGAAACTACAAAGAAGGCGATGAAAACAAACCATCCGAAGTCGTTTCCGAACGACACTGTTTTGCTGCCTTGGGAGGGGAAGAGCAGCTGGTAGCGAGCGCCGAGCTTCATGCTCTGCCTCCGAAAGTCGGCGCTCAGCAGCGTCTGATAATACTGAACACTCCTCTTCCGCTCCGGCCAAGACGACCCAGCCACACTGCCGTTTCTCTGACCCCTACGCGCCTTCATTTCATCCGAGAACCGGTGAATCAGCCTCGACGACAAGAACGACGTCGTCTCCGTCGCCGCACCACCATTCTCAGCGACCAGCCAAGCCACCAACAAAATAATCAGAGACCGATGAGGCGCCGGGGCAGCCATTGCGAGTGGAAGAATCCGATGAGGTAAAAAAGAGTGTCCTCTGGGACTGGGAGGCAGGCAGAATCCGATGTGTGTTTGTAAATGGGAATAGATTTGTTGGTTTAAGTGATGTAATACTAAATTAAGTAGGGGGGCGCTTTGAGTGAGGTGGAGAAAAACAGAAAGGTCATGATTGTGGCCGCGAAGACGCGCCACGTAAGTGGTCCCCAGAGCCTTTACGTGTCAGAGAATACAACGTGCTTTGATTGGCGGGGACGTTTGTCTGCACATTGGGGCCCACGCTCTTTTTCCTTTGTTCTGTTTTTTTCTGGTTTGTTTTTTTTTTTCGGGAGAAAGTGGAATATGTTCGTTGGAGACAATTCCGTATTATATTATTTATATAATTACTCTCAGCTTCTACAAAGTATCAACCAATAGTATTTTAATTATTTTTCTTTGGAAAACTTTTAAAAAAAATTATAAAGTAATTATATTTCTCACTTTTTATGTCTATTTTGTGTCAATTAAAAATGATGTGACTTTTAAAATTATTATTGAATTTATGATTGATTATTATTGACCTTTGATCTAATGGTGATTTTAAAAGTCATATCATTTTTTGTTGACATAAGGTAAAGATGGAAGGTGACTTGTATCATTACTCAAAACTATATGACTTTTCAGCCATTTTGATATGCTCTTCTTTAATCTTTAAAAACTCGTTTTAGTGCTATAAATTTCGAATGCCTATTATTTAACTTTATTCAATCATGATTTATCATTAAATCCTATTAAAATTTTCAAAATATTTCTGTAATTTTTTTTAAAAAAAAAAAAATTATACAAAAATCTCAAAGATTCAGGCGTAGGTATTTTTGTAAATTCTATTAAATCGTAACCAACGCCTCCTTTAGGATTTAATAAAAAATCGTAATAGATGGATGTAAGTGATAGATATTAAAAGTTTAAAAATATCAAAATGTGAGTTTTTAAAAATTGTGGGGGGCATGTCAAAATAGCTAGAAGTTCATAAGAGCTATATGAAGTTTTTCATTTTTATTTTTTACTATGAAAATTTATAGAAATCATTCTTCATCTCATTTTTTACCAATTTCGTATATATGATGGACAAATTCAATGAATTTGCAAAAAAATATAGATAGGAGATATGATGAAGAATAATGTGTCATAGGAAAACAAAAAAAAAAATAAAAAAAAAAGAAAAAGAAAAAGTGAATTTTGGATAATAAAAGACAAGGTAGTAGAATTTAGAAAAATGTTTGATTTTATTGTCTTGTACATTTTTTGTCCATTTTCATATAAAATATGTATAAATTTACTATTAAATTTTACAAATTCAAAGAGTTTGGATTAAAATTTAAAAATAAAATTGCTAAAGGCAAAAGTAGATTTAAAGTAGATTGCGAAATCTTATTATGCAGAGGATTCAAAAAGTTCATAGAAATTGGATTATATAGGAAATGACAAAAAGAGAAACGTAACCTATTAAGGAAACTATTTCTTTTTTATGAATGTTACCAACTTTTCTACATTGTAACATGAAATGTGAATTTTGGATAACAAAAGACAAGGCAATCGAATTTAACGATAAAATTGCTAAAGACAGAAAGTAGATTTAAAGTAGATTGAGAAATCAAAATTTATTATGTGCAGGATTATAAAAGTTACTAGAAATTGGATTATATAGAAAATTACAAAAAAAGAAACGTAAGGATACCATTAAGGGTACTATTTTTTGTTTTTTTCATGAATGGTACCAACTTTACAATGCAATATATATGTTCTTCTTATTAAATCTTATTTTAAATGGTGTGGGGTCAAGAGTGTTGAATCCTAAGAGCACTCTTATATTGGGCTTAATAAAATAGTTAAAAAGTTATTTTGACTAGTCTTGTAATAGAAAATGACCCACATTAGACTCAACAAATTGGCTAAGAATTTGCTAAGCTGCTATGGTGCTCAGCAAATTTATTGAGCACTATTCATTAATAATCTATAATTTATATTGATAAAAAAAATTAATAAGATTCTTTCTCTTATTTGAAAATAGAGAAAGTAGATAAAGAAATAATTTTTTAAATAAAAAGTAAAAGTTGATAGTTAAAATGCTGAGTCGGATGTAGGTACTTTAAAAAAATAGATAACTAAAATAGAAAAAAGTATTATTTAGCTAAATTTTAATTAAATATTTGTTAAGTATAATGTGAATTGTCCGAACAGAAAATCTACCATTAAAACTCTGTACGCGGGTAGAGATTGACTATAATTTTCAATTATTAGTTGTAATTTAGACAACTAGTATAAAAAGTTCATATAAAAAATATTGTCCGAATAGATAACGGAACAATCTAAAATTTATTATAACAAATGAGTTTGGTATAAACTCTTTCAAATATAACTATCAAAATTGTTATTTTGACAAATAATTGCTGTGAGTGAATCCTCGTCTGATAAGGACTCGGCATGAAAGCCTTTTTACTATTCTTCCATTATTATTCTTAACTTTCTTTTTAACCAAAAAAAAAATCGAATCCGAGGAAGAGAAACGACGGAGCGTTTCATGCATGGTATGGTATGTATGGGTTAGAGAGTTCATCATGTATGTATGGGTTAGCGCCAGAGTGCGAAATTGTAGTCAGATTCGCAGGTTGATGATTGAAACATGTGGCCGAGCTTGAGACAGTGACTGCTTGTCGCGAGGCAAGCCACTGGTCCGTGTCTTACGCCAACATGGGGCTTTGTGCTGGTCGGAAAGCAAACTATCACCGCCCTTTTTCCTTTTCTACGAGCAAAAAAACAAGAATGAAATTGAAAAGAAAGGGCATCCACGTTACACCTCCATAAATCATTGACCTCATTAAATAATAAATATCCCTCGCTTCAACACAAATATGGGGATTGGTGCCATACCATTATTATCAGTCATTTTCACAAATTATTTAGTCACACGCATAATTTAATTCTTCTTTTTTTATACACTAATTATAGAGCCGATATTTGTATATTGAGCCATGAATTACATTGTTCGAGAATTCGAGGGGAAAAGGTGCAATTATGTTTGTGGAATGCAATAACCCAAAAAATGTCATTTTCATCTACTTACCAAAAAACCAAAAAAAATATCATTTTCATTTTTGGTATTAAACTTCAATCATCGACCTCGTTTTTTTTTTTTTTTGTTGTAAAAGCTGCATTACATATATCAGAAACGTAGCTACATTACATCGACCTTGTTAATGACCCACAAAAAATAATTCAAATTTATCATAACCGTGGATAATTTCTTTTCTATGATATTTGTTTAGAACAAGAGCATTCAATTCATAAAAAAATAAATTCATACCCATTTAAATAAATGGATCAAATCACTCTATCACAACTTGCTTGCTAATTAGGTATTAGGTCGGCAAGCCAGGTCAAAAATTGCGTAACCCTACCAAAGAATCTTGTCTCACAATGTACAATAACTTTATCTTTCCCAGGCAAAGACAGAACGGCTTTGACGTAATTGGAGAAAACGGGGAAAAAAAATCTACAATACAAACGAATTAACTGCGATGTGACAATGAATTAATGTCTCTGCTGTTTATTTTACAATCAAATAATAACATTAACAAATATAACCCACAAAATCTAAAAATCCAAAACCAGACCCAACTTCTTTATTTCCCTTTGAAAAATTGACAGCACACATAACTCAATACAGAAAGTCCAAGGAAAGCTTTTATCCTTCTGCCCGCAACGGATACAAATATATGATCAGGATACAAAAGAATACATTGACAAATGACTATGCTTTAGGCTATTGACGAAAAATCAAAATCTCTGGTACACTATATACACTGACATGATAAATAACCCAAAACATGAAAGAATAAAAAGAAAGAAAATCTCTTCAAACATATTTCCACCTAATTATACAATTCGCAGCAGATTACAGGTTACTTCACTAATGGATCTTTACTTATTAGACCACTGGAATTCTATTTCTAAATTCCGGGATGGCCCACTTTTGCTTTCCGGCAACAGCGTGTATTCACCAGCAACTGCTCCCAGCATTACAACCCGATCGATCTGGATCGTTACTTTTCCAAATGAACTCTGCCATCAGATAAAAGGTCAATGGGTTAAGATGCAATTTAAGGACAATCGAAGGTAATATGAGAGAGACTACTCTCTCCATATGAAGTTTGGCATTCACTTCTCGTCTCATTTACCTTTCCCATCTTGCTCTTGTTCTTGCAAGAAATATGAAGCTTTTGGCCCTTCGGAGGGCTCTCAAAGGACCATGAAAAGCTCTCATCCCACTCTGGATTTGGACCAGTTGAAACCACCTGATGAATACACATTTAGAAGTTACATCAGCAATAATGTGATAAGCTTGGCCAAACATACCATAAGTTTTGACAGAAGAAAAGATGAAGTAACCTGTGACCTAACCGTAAAAATGACCTAATAATTAAAAGGGATCTCATGAAAATACAGCTTTTGTTCGGTGCAATGCTACCAGAACTGTTCCATGCAGCCCAAGACTTTCAGCACAAAGCAGAATCAAGAAAATCACAAAAAAAAAAAAAAAAAAAAACGTACGAAAAAGAAGACATTCTCCAGTCAGAAAATCACAGTATGGAATTATGTAAAAGCATTTTACCTGGGTTTGTCTAGGAGGAGTGTTGCCAAGTGTAAGCTTACAGAAAACACTAGGGTTCCCCACAGACTGCTTCATGTTGTTGCCACGCTTGATTATCACCACTAGTGTCCCAGGCAAACACTGCAACAGAAATTCTGCCTTCTCCTGAAACCGAGGTGGGCCAGACTGGATTAGGTATTGCAGCAAGGGGATTGCATCTGCAGCAGCTATTGACTGAGCTCTAGAAACTTCAGCTGGGCATGCTGACCAAGCTTGCCTCAGAAGAAAAAGTGCGTCTAAGGCAGCTTCTTGAGTTGCCTCTGAGCCTGTCTTGAGGGACGTAACCAGATGGGGAATGCTAAGTGTTGCAGGCTCAGTTGCTCTCAAACGTGGGAAGTTGCTGAAGAGAGCATTTAGAGCTTTCAGATACTCCTCATTCACAGTTCCAGTGGCCCATAAATCTTTTTCAATGGCAGCTGCAAGACCACAATAATCATATGAGACAAACCAAAAATGAAAGGAGAAAAAAAAAGAAAAAGTATCTGCTTGCAAGACATCCGAGCAACAACTGATACCAATATCATTATAGACCAATTCCCAAACAGCACATTTTATCTAAAATTACTTATGGGTAGATATCAGCCTATTTCGCAGAATGCATTATTTCTTAGTCAGTCAGAACTTTCGAGTATTTTCAGACAACCTTAAGCATATCATCTATGAAAAAGGAATAATAGCTTGTATATAACAAGAACCAATACTCATAGATTCGCTCAGATTGGGAAGAAGAGTAACACTACTTATTCAAGTGCCAGTCAGATTGAAAGAACTGCCAGGAAAGTAACTTAACTTTGTTTTGCATAGTTAACCACAAATAGAATAAACTATAGGCATTCACGTGTTCTTCTTCACGTACTACTCAGCTTGACAGCAACCATTAGAAGAGCAACTTAATTTTATTTTGCATATTCCATGAGAACGTACTAAATTGTCAGCATTTCTGTTGCAATATTGAATTTTCTTTGCCAGTTTGCCAGTGAGTTCAAAGCTCCTTAATTGGATTAGTACTCCTTAATTGGATTAGTACTTCATCATTAAAGGTGTCTACAAAATGACTCCAATGTAACTAGGGGAGTGTTCCTTGCATATACATCCATCATCCATGTACTTGGAATCTGGTCCTGTTAATGCCTTCTTTAATACATCATTCAATTATCAAAGAAATAAAAAAGTACTTTAATCAAACTTCCTAATGAATTTAACGCAAAACTTGAAACAATTAATAGTTTATGTGGAAACATATTTCATGAAATATGATTTGATAGACAATAACCTCAAACATTCTCAGATTGAGTTATGTCCTGAGCAGAAGGAAATAATAGAAAACCCTAAACAAGAATATTTAAGTAACCAATGTGAACTAATAATATTTGATAGACGATAATGCATAAGCTGGACCTAGTCTTGCAGGTATTCATGATAAGAACAGTAGATGCTTTTCATATCAATTAAAGCTCAGCAAATTCTGCAATGAGAATAAAGAGAACTCACCAGTTATAGCTCTGACTGTTTCACTAGAAGCATACTCCTGAATAGTATGATTAGAGAAAAGTAGTTTAATAAACATTGCAGCCTGAATTGATGTATCTGGATCACTCGAACCAATAAGATCCAATACAACCTGTACACCACCAGCCTCAGCAACTGCTCTTCTATTCGATCGACTGTACATCACAAGGTTTTGCAACGCACATATAGCTACCACTTTCATTTCTTCTGTAGGTTGTTCTTCAAGCACATTTACAAGAGCACGGCAAGCTGAAACAGCATCAGTACTTCGAGCAAGACCCTCATTCTGGAATAGATCACCAAGAGCCAAAGTTGCCAGTAACCTTGCTTGCTGAGCTTGGGTTTGTGGATCCAAGAGGTACTGGGATAATGGTAAGATAGCAGATTTAGTAGCTTTAGTTTCTCTGATCTTCACATTGTTCAACAATACTTCCAACAGTCTTGCAGCAGTTTCCTCACTCTGATGACATCTCAGAAGTTCCAAAAGAGCCTCTATGGCACCACTTTCAGCCATTGCTTCAGCACTGGTTGCATCATCACTTTCCAACACCAGAAGAGCATTCAATGCACCAATTACTGTGCCCTCTGAGCCAGAACGAAGCAACCTTACCAACACAGCGACAGGAACTTCCAAATAAAATTCAGAGCTAAATTGCAGAATACTTGACAAAACAGAAGCAGCAGATTCCCACAAAGCATGAGGAAGTGAAGGATCAGCTTGCAATATCACTTTAGAAAGTTCACTGACACCACCCTCTTTTGCAATTTCATTTGGCCATGTTAGTGCCAGACTTACAAGAGCCTTTACAGCTCTCTGCTGCAAAATGTGTATACCAGAACCAAGAACTCGTATTAGGGGACCGATTACTTGCTGAGTCACTGTATCCTTCTGAAGTTGTTCCTCCAATAGTAGATGGGATAGAAGCTCAGCTGCCAACTGCTGCACTGCTGAAGCTGGAGAATCAAGTAAAGGGATAAGTGGTTCAATAGCTTGGCGAGAGGTCAGTGTATAGTCAGCACGACACTGTGGATGCTCTAAAATATTGACAAGAACCTGCAATGCACTGTGCTGCCCATCAGGCCCAAACTCTAGCCTTGTCAGCAACAGAAAAAGAGGCTCCACTACTTTTGCAGCAGATGGTCCTTTAGCAATACTAGCATTATTGGTCAATATTCGGAGCAGTTCAGCGAAGGCAGCACAGAGAAAATCGGGTGCTTCATGGAGGATATCAAGTGTGCTTTCAATTACACCAGCTTTCACCATTTCCATCTTACAAGCAGGTCGATCTTTCCCTAACTTCACAAGAGCTCTGGAAATAGCCTCATGAAGCATGTAATTCCTACCATAGAGAAGGCCGACAAGAGGAATAACTGCACCATGTGCAGCAACTAGTTCTGCCAGTTGCTCATCATCAACAAGTTTATCCAATGCACGGACAACTGAATGCTGAGCAGGACTGAATTCAGCTACAAGGAGAGAAACCAGAGGCTCAACACAGCGTGCTGCAGCCATTGTGGACCTGATTCTTGTATTTCCGAAAAGAACACCACATAATTCAGCAGCATCCCCTTTTAGCTCCATTGAACAATTCGATGAAAGGATCCTGCAAAGGACATCCACTGCATTCATTTCAACATCTGCAACTGCAAGGGCTCTTGATGGGTTTTCACTCAATAACCTAACTAATGCAGCAATAGCAGCATGCTGCTCCCTCTCCAAACCGGTATTAAGAATCTCCACCAAGGGTTGAACAGCTTGTCGGGCAGTTTCTGCATTCCTTATATGGTCAGCAGAAAACAGGCTTTCCAATGCTTTTGCAGCACTATACCTTGCACCTCTTCCACCTAAACGTAAAACTGCTACAAGTTGACTGACAGAACCAAATGCAGCTTCATGTCTCCGTATTTCAGCACTGCTGAATAGGATCCCTAACAGATCAGTAGCAGCCTCTTCAGTTGCATCTTGTGGCCCAAGTGAAAGATACTTGGTCAGTGCTTCCAAAGCTCCTGATTCTACCATTACAATCTTATTTGGTGGACAGTCTTTTGCCAGCAAAGTCAGGATCCCAAGTGCTAGAAATGGTGCTCCAGGCCGATCTGGCATTGGTTTAAGCAGATCAACAAGGGCAGGTATTGCTTTCCGGGAAGTAGCACCGACCCTTATGTCATCAACTCTGAACAACCTCTCAAGAGCAACTTGCTCTGGATATCGCACCAAAGCAAACTCCTCTGACAATTCCAGAAGATCACATATGTCCACATCAGCACAGCCAAGTAAGGAAATAAGCCCACCTGCTGCCCCGGAATTTGCAACAGATAGAAGAGTCCCTCTGCTACCATTACACACTAAACTGGCCATTGCTTGAGCAGCAAAATATCTGTTTGCCGACTCCTCTGACCTCAACAAATTTGCAAGTGCTGGTATACATTTCATGGTTGCATGTGCTCGTATGATATCTCTGTCTTGAAATAAAATTGCTAAAAGTAAAGCACAAACCCATATGCTGCTATCTTCCTTGAAATCAATCTGCATAAATTACCATGGAGCAAACCAACATTCGATGAGGAAAAAAAAAAGAGTATAACCACACCACTAGATCTCACTATTGCATGCGTGAGTAAACAGTTGGACAGAAAATAATGTTACACAGAAACGATGCCCTATGTGCAATTCTCAGAATTCACCAATTAGATGCATCATTTGTTTCTTTTAAAATTGTAGTGGAACAAGAAGGTCAATTACCTGAGTATACTGTGAAAAGCAATCCGAGATTCTATCAGTGAGGACTTCAATTGCTCCAGCCTCCATAATCACAGTTTTACTCTTTTCATCATGACAGGCAAGCACAGAAAGTAGCCATATTGCTAAGTTCACACCCGATATGACCGATGTTCCTGTATTGGATTCGCCATTCCTGCCTTCTTCTTTAGTATGCCTGTAAATGCTAATGGACTCCTTGTCATCATCACCCTGATTTCCCAAAGATGAAGGCTGTTCAACACTAACCATCGCAATGAGAGATTGAATAAGATGGGTACACAAGCGTGATTGATTAAGATCTTCCACCACTCTTTGGTGATTCACTGTCGCAGCACAAATAAGAAGTGCAGCTCCTCCAATTTTGACCTTTGGATTTGTGGAACTGATCACCCTTCTAGCTATTGATAATATACATCCAGAGGCACAGGCAACTGTCTCTCCTAGAACTACAGGCTGATCCCGGCAAAGTCGTGACAATATTTCAATAGCCTTATCCTGCAACAAGGGTGTAGCATCCACAATAGACAAAACTATTGGGGATATGCTTTTTGGAAATTCAGCTAGAACTGCCCATGCAGGTTTTATGTGCCCACTAGCCCCCTCTGACCTGGATAGAATAGCAAGTGCATCTAGTGCCTCTGATGTGGCAACAGATCCACCAATAGCAGATTCTAGAAAAGAAACTAATGCAAGAATTGTTCCAGCACGATTCACACAGTCAGTTAAGGCGTAATCAATTTGGCGAGAATGGAGCAGACGAGCAATTGCTGCTGCTGCATGTGCCTTTCCAGAACCTGTTCCTTCACGCAAAACCCTAGTAGCAGGCAAAATAATTTCTTCGGGAACAGCTTTCTCTGATATCTCAATATCCAAAATTAGATTTGCCAGAGCACATGTTGCAAGCTCAGCAACTTCCAGAGCTGAAGAGTTAGCAAGCAAAACTAAGGGAGGCAACGCATCTCTAGCAACAGCTGCAACATCCCTGTTCTCTTTGATTGAAAGAAATATTGCAGCAAGACAACGCGAGGACTCTACCAGGATGTTTTCAGATTCAACATTAAGCAGCTTCATGGCTGACCAAAGAGTTTTAACAGCTACGCTACTTTCACGCAGGTCTTTCCTAGTTTCAAAAATTCCAGCCAGAGCTGATGCAGCCTTAGCCTGAGTCTCTTCCTTAGTTGAGCTCAAGATTTTTATCATTGTCTCCATTGCGTCGTTGGCAGCACTACCTTCACGCAATATATCATTGAGAGGGACCACAGAAAGCATGCTTCTCAAGGCATCCAAAACATAAACTTTGGATTCAGGTAGATCACTAGTCAATAATGCAGTGAGCTGGCTGATAGTCGCTGTATCAGACTTGTGGATTAAATGATTCAGAGTCTTTGCAGCAATTTCCTTCCCATTGGGGCTTCCATTCTTCAGTAGCCATAATAATGCAGGAACAGCATCGGCACTTTCAACACAAGCACGTATATCTTCACTATGATTGCACAGGTTCCTAAGGATTGTTGCTGAATCTTCCTTGGCCTTTGCCGACCCAGTCTCCAGAATTTGGACAAGTGGAGGTATGCCACCAGCAGCAGTGATAGCCCATTTACTTTCATCATTTTCATTGGATAGAAGGCAAAGCAATGCAACTGCACATTCTTGCTGTTGTTCTGACGAAAGCCCAAGAAGAGAGATCAACAGCTGGATTCCCTCACGACCTTGAAGTGCACGCCACAGACTGCCTTCATTGTTGCAAAGTGTGAGAAGGGATTTTACAAGCTCATCCTGCACTTCATTGGTTGCCATTGTGATCAAACCAACAAGCAAACGTTTTGCATCAGAGCTTGCAAGTTTAATTGAGAGAACGGAATTCCCATACAAACTGGCTAGGGCTTCTATAGTACGCTCCTGCACAAGAAAAGGTAAGTGGGGCTTGAACTGCTCAAGCAAAGTATGCTCAATAGCCAGAGGATCTGATGCTCTGGTAGATTCTGCTTTACTATCATATATCATCAAAGCTGAAGCTAAAGCCCCTAATGTGTCAGCAATTTGGGCAGGCGAAGTGCATGATTCAAGGCTTTGACCGAGGCTTGAAATGACATATGACAAACCACCAGAAATGTTTGCTAAAGCACACATAGCATTCTCCTGCAATGCTTGGGCATACTCTCCCTGCATGAATTCTTTGGAAGGAGCTATAGTAGCATTAATCAAAGAAGGAATACCACTGGAATTAGCTATCTCCCGCCTTGCTTCTTTGCATTGGGCTGAAAGAGATTTAATGGCACCTGCAGCTTCTGCTCTAACGGAAGCTTCATTACCAGGTCCTAACAGCTTGAGGAGTTGTTTTGTAGCCTCTGCAGCCAATACTTTAGAACAAATAGATGCATCCTCCATCATCATACACGCAAGAAGAAAGCATACATTTGCTTGAGTGCTCGACTGTCCCGTCTTCAGTAACTTCACAAGTATATCCACTCCTCCAGCTTGAATTGTTGCAGTCCAGAATCCCTCAGTGCTGCTGGAAAGGTTCTTTAATGTTCCAGTCAATAAGCTATCAACTACATTTCCAGCCTTGAGCCCATTCGCTACCTGCTCCCAGAGCACTGGAACAACTCCTTCAGTTGAAAAAATTTTTGATCCAACATGATCCCTTGCATCACCTTGAGAAACAGCATAAATAGTCTTTGCAGCTGCAACTTGACCTTCTGCTGAGGTGGACTTGAGTAGACCAAGCAATGGTGGAATGCATCCTCCAAGCAAGACTTTTACCCGTAACTCATTCTCCTTACAGAGAGAACCTAAAACAGTTGCAGCCTGTATCTTCACTCCAAGTGACCCTGATCGGAGAAGAGAAACAAGTACTGGAACTGCCTGAGAGTGAGATCCAACAGCACTGAAAGCATTTTCACGTGTATCAATAAGTTCCAGCAACTGTCTCAAGGAAAACTCTTTTTCTTGTATAGACGAGGAACTCTGACGCAGCTGCTCAATGCACTGGGCAACGCTTGCTAATGTCCCATCTGGATCCTCCATGCTACTACTTCGCTCTCTGCAAGTGATATAAGAATGTAAGCTAGAATTATCATTTTATCAAATATCGTGAATTGAAGTCCTAGCGGAGACCTAATTTTAGAGAAATTTAAGGAGGCTATATCCACCTTGATATATCAAAAATCTCAATAATTTCTGTATCAACTACTGTCTTTGTGAAGCCCACGGTTTTTTCTTTTTTCTTTTTTTTTGGGGGGTGGGGGAATAAAAAAGCAAAGGTAAATGATTGCACAATGAAGGAATACAATGAGTCAAGTTGTCAGAACCGCAAGGACCACCCAAGGCCAAAGAACAAAAAATGTGGCTTGAGATAGATATATGTGAGATATGTAACAAACTAACAAACAAATACAGCCCTAAGTTGAGCAGTTTCTTTACAGCTTCCAGAAGAAAGAACATTTTCACATGCCAAATAATAGTAAAAAATGAAGAGGTATCTATTAAAGCGACATCAAGCAACGAAATACAGAGAAGTTCACGTTGTCTTAGAATAATAAAGCCTCTCCTAGGCCAGAATTATATTGCCGCATGCTGCTCAAGCCCTTCCAACAGTTTTTATGCTAATCTGCTCCTTTGAAATGATTAGGCATTTGAATCAAGGTTAATAGCACTGAATGTGGTCTCGAACAGTATTAACTTGATAAAGTTGGAACCAGAAAGTAAAGCTGAATGGTTTTCAAAAGTAAAAGTAGATAAAATTGTCCTAGAATAAAGAGACAATCCATGTTTATGAAAAGATAAGCCACAAAGAAGCAGCCTTAGCAGATCTCCAGCTCCTATTGCAGGAGAATCTTTTGGAAACGTTTCTCCTTGAATCTCTTATTAGTAACACATATATCCAAACAAGCATCGTATCAATGCACTATTTTCCAACAGAGAGGCCCCAACAGGTGCTTGTCAATCCGGCTACATCGACATGCTTCTTTACTAAAGTACAGGAGCTTAGCCATAAATTGGCTGTGACAGAAGGCAGAAGAAAATAATTTTATCAAAAAACAGAATTTTTAACACAAAATAAAGTTTGAACTGACCTCAAACCCATCTTCATAACAGAATGTGGAGTTGGAGGCTCTGACTCTTGAACTTTTGCATCACCATTTCTTTCATGCTATCATAAGAATGAAAGTGAAGAACAATAAGTATGACATGTCTATACATCAATCAATTGACAGTAACAGCAGAAACTACTTGAAATACTCAAAGTTAGTGAAAATGATAGAAAACTGATGGGGTCATAGTATTAGAGACTTCAGAACAAGAAGTATTGAAGGTTTAATTATGCTGGTTCAAGGATCCAATGAATCCAAGAATGCTTTAGAAAATTGAGTTCCAGTTAAAACAGATCAACCATAACTCAGTCCCAAATTAAAATAAGTTCCACGTTTATAAAATAAAATGAAAAGGAAAATGCATGTTTAATTATGCCATTTTTTTTCAGTTAAGAAAACAAATCCCATTACTAGTTAACAAAAAAAAAAAGGAAAAATCAAATCCCACTATCTAAAAACCATTTGCGGCTTTCTTCCCAATCTAAAAATTTTCATAATTACCAAAACTGAATTTCTCATACCCGAACTTCAACCAAGCCCATTAAACCCAGACATTGATCAGAATTTCAAAATTAACAAAGAAAAAGAATATAATAAATAGGTGGGGGTGGATGGCCAGTGAGATCTAGCAAATTCAATTCATATGATCCAAACTCTTTCGACGGCAGCGAGCGGGAGTGAAGAGGTTCCCCGGTGCACAATTCACATAAGTGGGTTCTCAACACGCAAATCAAGTAGACAAACATGCAAGGAACTAAAAATACAAACAAGTACCAGATCATTAGCGGCAAGGCCGCTGCCATTGCTGGCAGCGAACCTCCAAGCCAGTGTCGCCGCCAGCTTTGCTTCAATCCAAGATTTCCAAGCAAATCAATTCGGAACCCTCCCCTTCTCCAAGATCTACACCTGAGACCCAGTCAGATCATCAAAAAGCCTCCTGCCCACACAACCACGCAAATCCCAAATGTAAATTTTAACACCAACCAAGCAAATACAGATCAGAGTCAAACAGTATAATAGCCACCATTAAGCCGAAAATGAACCCCAATAGATGTGAAAAATCACTAAATTGGTGAAGCTCACTCATGCTAGGCTAGCTACAATATAGATCAATTACTCAACCTTAGTTGCTTTTTCTTTTATGCTCTGTTTAGTTACACAATTACAAGCCAAAAGTGGCAGGCAAAAACTAATTTTAATTTTCCTTCGATTTTTCTCAGCAATCAAACTTATGGAAAATGGAAAGGAGGTAAATCACGAGTCTTGGATAGATTTGACTGAATTTGGGACAGCGAGCAGTAGATCGAGAATTAGGGAATCGAAGTCTGAGACTTTCTACTGCTTTAGTCAATGAAGAATCAAAAAACGGTTCAAAAGAAAAATGCGAGAAAATGCACGAATCCGGTACCAGATTTTTGCAGAACCCAACAGAATGACCTTCCGTTTCATGAAATTAACAATCTTCACCAATGGAGAATGCTAGAAATCAGAGAGAGGGCAGACCTTCAGATAGTAGTGGAAGCTCTTTGACGCATCTGCGGGTTTCGTAGAACAGAAGGGAGAGAGTGGGGATTGATTTGCACTTTTCTCTTCACTCTTATGGTTTACGTTTCATCTGAGAGTCTCTCATCTGAGTTAGATTTCATAGACTCAAAGTGGGAGCACCGACAACTTGACGGCTTGATTGGCTTCCATGGGCTCGCGTTTGGACTTGCATGAGAGTTTCAAGCCAGAATTTGACGGCTCGATTGTAAGTTGAGTTTTTATTTTGCAAGAGAGTTTCAAGCCATAACTCGACGGCTTGATTGGCTTCGATTGGCCCGCGTGTGAACTTGCTTTTTGTCTCAATTTATTTCGACATAAAAGATTTTCGTTCAAAAATATTTTCAATCATGTTAGAATATATTTTCTGTATATTCTAACAAATCAAATCAACTTACAAAAAATTAAAAAAACAAATCAAATCATTTTTTAGAGTAATGTTATGCGTCCGAAAATTTTTAAGTTGAGTTTTAATTTTTTAAGTGAGTTTCAAGCCAGAACTTGACTGCTTTTTTTAACTTTCGGTAGTGGTCTAGCAATTTTCGACGGTTATTTAACAAATTCCGATGATTTAAAAATGAGAAATTCAAACTCGAAAATAATTTAAGGTTTAAAAAAATTATATCTATATTACAAAAATTAAAAAAGTTTTTTCTAGTCAATAAAAAATGTTTTCGATTCAAACACAATGAGTTAATAAAACACCAAAAAATAAAATAAAATAAAATAAAAAGTTCATAAAACATTTTACTGTCTTGACGGAGCCTTAGTAAGATGAGTTCATAAACCCGAGCTTTTATTTTTCAAGAAAGTTTGGTGTAGAATAAAAATATCATTTCCTTTTGAAAAAATCTGATTTAGTGGAAAATATTAATAAATGAGTTGGTCGAAATAATAAATACCCATAAAGTATACTAAAATATAAAAATAAAGTGAATAACTCAATATTTGAAGAGTATGGATGATAATTTGTGCTTGTGGTTCTAGTCGTGTTGAAGTGTATATATATAAAATTATAAAAATTATAAATTAATTTTAATTTAACTTATTTAATTGAATAAATTAATATTTTAAATTTAATTTACTAATTTTATATTTGATTCATATCAAAATTACTAGTAGTGTAAAACATATAAATTCTAACGAAAAACTAGGTAGTTTTGACATTTGTGTTGGGAGAAGTAACTTGTAGCAAAGAAAAACAAAAATAATATATGATCTACCATCTGTCTCCGGTGCCAATTTTGGAAGGAAGGGACTATGGTGGGTGGGCTCAATTCCTAGAAACAAAGCCGAGCCAAGCCAACTAACCTTTAGAATCTGCCCATGTGTTTCTCTCATCCTCTCTTAGTTGGCTGAAGAATATATAAAGCAATTTTCTATTGATAAAACAAAAGACAAACGGTTCTAAAGACAGTAAGATACACCTAATAAAGATAAATACATAATGCATTATTCCTTTAAAAAAAAAAAAAAGATACAAACTCTATGTGTTAACTTCTTAACGTAATATTGAAAATTATTATAGAATGCTATATGTAACTTTATTTTTATTTGTTATTTCATTTAATAGTAATTTTTACTATTACATCTGAAAATAAACACTTGATAAAAGTGGGAATTTTTTATTAGTTTAGTGATGAAGTTTAGACGTTGAAATATTTTTAAATTAAGATTATAAATAACAAATCTCATTGAACACTAAGAATACCAAAATAGAATAGAATAGAACAAGCTCCGTCCAATTATTATTAGTATTATTCTCAATTTTTTATTGCAGTAGCTATCAAGTTCTCTTGTCGTTATAATAAGCGTTTCTTTAGGCAATTTTCTCTTTCTTAGAAGCTACAATTTTTATTTTAAAGATATATATCTTTAGTCTTTGAAAATTGATTATCTCTAAAACTATCATTTTTCAGGGTCTCTTTCTTGGCATGTATCTCAAAAAACTATTGAATCGACCATTTTTTTGGCCTATTCTAAAATGTTGTTAGATTTTTTTTTTTTGCATACTAGAATCTTTATTGGGTTGTCTCATCCCTTTTTTGTATTCTTTTATTATTATTATTATTATTAATACAATCTCACTTTTTTTAAAAAAAAAAAAAAAATCAGGCTGAGGAGAAGACATTGTTCAATGGCTCCACTTCTTTTTTTTTTGTGGGTAAATTCTGGCTCCACTTAGTTTCTGTTAATACATTCCCTTCTGGACCAAAAAAAAAAAAACTTTGTGTAAATCAGAAGATAAATCATAAAGAGCTTCTCTACTGTTGTTTTCAAAGCCAAATTATGAACATATTTTTTTAGTAATTTATCCTCTTGTCTATAAGTTTTTCCCGTGGGACCTGAGGGGATGATTAGGACAGAATACCAGTAATTAAATTAAAATTATGTGAACACCAAAATCAGACCTTCCGTTAGTTGCACCTCTCTCTCTCTCTCTCTCTCTCTCTCTCTCTCTCTCTGTGCCCTTGTTCCTCCATTAAAAACTAAGTATGGTATAGAATAATTTATGGACGTTGATTTCTCAACACATGCGATTGAGACTGTAAACTCATACCCAAATATGATAACTGATAAAGACTGTAATCAAATCATTTTTTCTTGTCAAATAATAAACAATATGCAATCATTTTTTTTTTTGGTAGTTAGAGGTATGTTTCTTTATGTGCAATTTCAGCAGCTATTATGGGGAGTGGAAATTCATTTTGCCTACTTGATTTAATTACAATTATTTTAGGTGGTATTATTATATATATAATCCATGATTATTATGGTATTATAATATTTAATAGTGAATGTTTTCAAAAAAACACCCATCCAATGGTTGGCAATTTGTCACCATCCAATCCATTGATAGTTGTAAGCAGTGGCGGAGGGAAAGGGGGGCTGCGTAGGGGCGCACGCCCCCCCTTCCTTGGTTTACAAAAAAAAAAAAAAAAATTTCCCCCAAGACACGCCCCCCTTCCCCTAGTTTAAAAAAAAAAAAAAAGAATTGGAGAACTCTGAAAAGCTTACTCTGCGCTCAGCGTTGACGATCTGAATCTCCTGAGAGGAGGATCTGGCGAGTAGTAAGAGAAGCGCTAAGACTGAGAGCAGTAACGCTGCTCGGACTCTGAGCTAAGCTTCCATGGAGTGGAGGTGCTCTTCTTCTTTGCAGTTGATGAACTGCGAAGAATGATGTGTATATAGTTTTGAGGGTCAGTGGGCGTCTTGGCGTGTTATTGAGTTTGGGCTTTTCGCCAGGTAATTGGTCATCTATGGCTGTTTGGGCTATAGTTTTTGCAATGCCCTCCTATCTAGATCGGAGGTTGTATACTTGTATAATTGTCCTCGTTCTATGATCCAAAATGAGAATAATAGTTTCCCCATAAAATAAAAATAAAAAATTATTTTCTTTTTAAAAATTTTAATCTTAAAAAGTGTATTTTTTGCTATTTTGAATTGCGAAAGAAGGACTACAACCACAACGGCAAATTTGAGGAATATTGCAAAAATGAAATTAGAAACTGACACATTATTTTAGGCTGAAAATAATATATTGATATTAAAAAAAAAAAAAGGGAAACTATATTTACCCTTTCTAACTACAATTCTTTTGGAATGTTTTTTAATGTTATTGTTATCATGTTTAGTAAGGAGAGGTTTGAAGAACAAGGCCCATGACCACATGGCCCATACCCGCGTTAGCCCATCGGTTATTTTGGGATTAGTAGAAAACACACCATAGAGGATTACCGCCCACCATATCGCCATAACTGTTCACTAAAGGTCAGTTTCTTTACCTTCAACATGACTCTATTAATTTTAATGTTCACTTAGGTCATTGAGTAGCTTTATTAATTTTTTTTTTTCCTTTTCTTGGAATTACCTGTGGTTTGTTTCCAATAGAAAATTTTCAAGGATTTTGTTAGAAACAGCTTGCTATAGTTGTATGAATGTATATATGAGTTGTTAAATGGAAGTTTGCATGAAGAATGGTTGTGAATAATGATTAGGTTTATTGCTATGGTTTATGTGGATGTTTGATTATGTTTTGAGGCTTTTTAGCTATAAAAGTTGTTAAAACAAGACTTCGTAACAAAATAAAGGATGAGTTTCTTGCAAATAATTTAGTTATCTACATTAAGAAAAAAATTTCTGAGAGTTTCAGTTCAGACTTGATACTTAATGATTTTGTGTCTCTAAGATCGCATATGTTGCAATTTTAGAGACTTTGTATTTTGTATTTTTAGTGAATTTATTGTCTTTTGTATTAGTGCTTACATGTGAACTGATATATCAATTTGACATATATTTATGAAGTTTAATAGCTATATTTTTCTTTATACATATTATTATGTTATAATTTATATTTTGAATTGTAATTACTATTCTTTTATATATTATAATAAAAAAAATAGTATATAAAAAGAACCAAAAAAAAAATGTCATTAAATTATATTATTTTAGTTTCGACTCCGCCCCTCCTTGAACACTTTCCTGGCTCCGCCACTGGTTGTAAGTATGAATCCGTGGCCCATATGAGGAGAATATTTCGTTTGCTGGATTTGTCCACCGTATGATAGCTATGTTACTACAAACTTCAATCTATGAAAAGATCATGTACCAAGTCTTTTCGGCTCAAGAATTAAAAATAAAAAAATAAGAAGTCTTTTCGGCTCAAGCCCCACATCTTAAAATTGAAGGCTTCCCTCAAAAAGCTCAAAACCTAATACACCATGCTGTAGTGAGAAGCAAAATTTAAAAGCATTGTAACTTACAACTCTTCAATAAATTTTAGAAAATTAAGGAATTGTAGAATTACTTAAGAAAACTCTCTTTGAGTGTGTTTTTATTGATAAAAAAAAAAAATAATAATAATAGTCCGTTAGTCCTCTTTATCGAGCTTAAATAGAAGAAAGATCGTAGCCCTAAAAAAATACAAAATAGCCCTCCATTAAAAGATCGCAAGTTCACTAAATAAAAGATTGATTGAAGGTCGATCGAACGTTCGCATTGATCATAGGTTGATTGAACTTTCTAGACAAGATTTTGGACTTCTATTGATGGCCTGTTTTAATTTAGTAAGAGTTTGAATCATATATTTTTTTTTTTTATAAAATACAAAATTGTAGCTCTTTGAATAGGCTTGCTAACTCCACCAAGTTCACTCTTAATATGCATCACAACATCTCTTTGATAATAAGAAAATCACAAAATTCTTTTATATCCAATAGTCAATACTACCTTTTGGCTCTTTCCCATAGTTACCTTACAGATATATATTTGATATAAAAAATGCACAATTTTCAATATTTCTTGTCCCTTTGCGTTGAAAGTTCGTAGATTTAACAAAACTTTTTGAATAGAAAAAAAAAACAAAACAAACCTTTTAAATTCTTAGCGAATTACCACGAAGCCCAAGTCCCATTCAATCTCAAAAAGTCAGACCTGGACGCCAATCCCAGTTGGTTAAATACTGAGGGTAGCATATGAAATAGTTTTCGTTTGATGTTCCATTCCAATTTGATAAAGCTTATAACAAATGCAACCACGTCACTTCTGCTTTCATTGGCGAAAAGGGAATACAGGATTGTTTTAGGCATAAAAACAAAACTTATTCGGCGGGTGTAGATAATCTGACACAGTCAGGAAAAAGACATTGCAATTACATACAAAACTGCCGTGAACTTTAAGCTGCTCAAGCCCCACGGGAAAAAGGGTTATCTTGTTGTTCCTGTGGGTAATGGTCTGAAAAACCAGGCTATATTGTAAACTTAACTACAAAAAAAATGAATCAGTGGATAATCTAAATTCAAGATTTAAGTAAGGCTAATGGCAGTAGCATAAGATTGAAGCAGAGTTAGAGCTTGCTCCGTAATAGCTCTATTTCTCACTTGCCTCAGCCAATCGCCAACTATTTCTGCAGCTTGGGTGCCTCTAACACCTTCTTCAAGAGCATCTGCTGCTTCGACAAGTTTTCCATCAGCCAAACAGCACTCAACTTTCATGATGACAGATTCAATCCCATCACCAGACTGATCAACTTCCTTAACCTAAACAAAAGCCAAAAGGCAAAGTCAAAGAACTTTCCAGTAAGTGTGTTATGTGTGCATTTATATGGAGAGCAGGCCTCATATCTGCATACCTTTAACCAGGACGCAATATGTGCTAAAGAATGTGCCAAGATGCCGCCACCTCCTGGAGGGATTAGGCTGAAGTGCCGTAGTGACCCTTTCAATGCATCAAACTGGAGGAAGCATGGAGGTCAGAAATAGATTAAAAAGGGAAAATTGGTTTAAACGTTTGGAATTGGTAGCATTTTGAAATTTTTGATGATTGTGAGCCGGGAAGGAACAATAGACCTGTTAGGCATTTGTATTCACAGATCAACATGAATCACTTTTATCAAAAACTCGAAGCATTCAACTAGATCTGTCACTAACAGTTAGTTACATTACTTGTTTTTTTGATAAGTAATGACAATTTATTAAAAAGTACAAAAGGCACAACCCAAGTACATAGAAAATATACAAGAGATATACATAACTAGAAGAAGCAAAAAGATCAAGAAAAACATTAAAACTAGAAATATTTTAAGTCAAAAGCAGTTGTCCAATGACAAAGAGTCTTGAAGAAAAAAACTGACATCTATTTTCAACAAACTTAGAGCAGCTAGTCACCTTAACCAATATGCCTCGTGCAATAGCTAAGGAAGCAATAAATAGAAAATACGTTCAGCTATAAATCTTAAGAATTTTTGTTTTAACTCTTTTGTTTCCCTCTCTAGATAACTTCCATAAAATATAACAACCGAGACACTCATAGCAATACAAACACACACACACACACGTGTGTGCGAGAGAGAGAGAGAGAGAGAGAGAGAACACATGTTTGGGCTGTATCAAGAAGTTCAGCAACAAAGGAGTCATGAGGAAACTTGCTGCTATAAACATGCCAATTTGCGCATCAAGTGAAATTCTTGTCATTCAATTCTAAAAACAGTGAAACTACTAAAACAGCCTAAAAGAAGGCAACTAAAAATATTCTAGACTAGAAAAAATATATACATAAAAAATGTTCAATCACCACAACTAGAAAGTTATAATTGACAAAAAAAAAAAAAAAAAACCATCTCATCATATTGAATAATAATTCTGCTTATTTGTTACTTCAGACAACAAACAATTGAAACTTATCCTATGAGAGGACCAAATTCACAGATGTGTTGGCAATCACACTTTAAACTGAAGCCTAACACAAATCAACCAACAACAGTAACCAATCAAGCAACAGAATGCGAGAGCGAGAATATGAACATTTATGCTAAATTGAGCACATGACACACACACAGAGGTAACAACACTTGAGTTAAGTTTGACTGAGAAAGAGGGGGGGGGGGGGAGGTAACAAGGTTTTGCAGAGTATAGTGCACAACTAGTTAGCATGAGAAAACAACTATCAATTGCAATAGCCTCATAGTCAAAGATCCTCCTATCAAATGAAGAAATTAGTGAAGAACTTGAACAACAGCTAGCTGAACATATACTTGCAGTGCAAAGCAGGCCCAACCTCTGCCGTGTTCTTGGGGAATGTTTAAATATTTTAAGCCTGCCTTGATAAAATTATTTAAATCTTCTTGGACAAAACAATTAGCAGACAACAAGTTGCAGGTCAATAAGAACTGAAAATATTACATAGCCACACATAACTAACGAAATAAAGGTGCAATCAAATCATCTGTAATCAGTTTATTGCACTGAAGAAAGGACTACAACTTATGATCTTTGGTATTAGAAGTGTTGTTGAAGGAAAGACTTTTTGGTTATATAAAGATGACAATCAACAGCATTAAGAAATATTTTTTTGTTAATAATAGGAGAAACAACATCCACTACCATTATGTTTTTTTTTTAATTTATTTTTATTTTTATTTTATTTTATTTTATGACAAGAAACCCCTTCAAGGAATGGTCACTTCGTGTACCCACTTCTGTCGGGTAACCCTCAAACCTGTGCAAAATGCCTTCTTCACACGGATCGGGTAATACTTCAGCTTCGTCAGGAGGCTGACCCCAAGAAATTGTTTGCACCCAAGGGATTCAAACCTTAGACCTGATGAAAATGCTACCAAGACCCTCTACCATTATGTTAATAATAGGACATACAAATAACTTGCCTTTTGATTCAATTGCAGTACAGTATCTATGCCATTTTTCTGTGTTTCTTCAGGAAGTGATGATAAGACCAAATCTAAAACCGAGTCTTTATCAATGCCATCAAGATAAGAACGCAAAGCATCAATTTCTGTCTCAATTGGTAGTCCTTTTGAAAGTGCATCATCTAGTGCAACTGCTCCCTGCAAGACCCAAATACAAATAATTGTTAGGGTGGTAATTTTGCAGGTTTAAAACATATAAATGATGAAGTTATATGATAATACAATGAGGCAACTTTTCCTTAAGAGAATGATATCAGGAATACTTTAGGAAAAAAAGAAAAAGATGAAAAAAATAACAGCAGCACAATAAACGAAAATGGAAATTTTACCAAAGCAAGCTTTTGAGCAAAGTGACCCTGCCGAGCTTCTTCAGAACGTGCATAGAATGCCATGCACAAGGCATTTATCTACAAAAGAGAGAACTCAATTAATTATAGAACTCAGGGAGCCAAATGGCTAAAAATTTATTAACACATCCAATATGCAATCTCAAACTTGATGATCATGAGAATGACATGTATAACATTAACTAAACCGATTTAAGCAAGGGTTAAGTTTAGCCAAGCTATAAAAACATAACCAGTGTCATCTCCTTCTATGCTTTAGTTGACATTCCTGACTCTGAAGTCCAAATGAAACCTTTGGAGCTTCACAGTACTCTTAGAATCAAGACATATGTTTCTAGTTATCAGACTTCTATGTTAATTTTAAATGCCTTGATGGTTACGACAAACCAATAAGTGGACCATGGACCAATTTATTTTCAATGCCAGTCTAACTTCCTTTAATGTTTCTTTTTTAGTGGATTTTCTCCTTTTATATAATTTCTCTGAAGGTGTTTCTCATGTTACTTTAGATCTGCATATCCCTCTTTTTCTAAATCACTACCGTAGATATCCAGAATATATGTTACCTTAGTAATCTAGACAAACTAGGATGTTTGTTGTCTTTCTGATCTCCAGAGAATCTGAAGCCACGGAAATGCATCCCATTTTCTTTTTCTTTTGGTTATGTATGAAAATGCATCCCACGACCCCCTATTGTGGCTGCAGATATAAGAACCCTTCTTTTCTTTCTTGTTATTTCTACATTCTAGTCATTAGTTGATGTTTAATATATATATATATAAGTAAAAAATCAATCTCATTAAAAGCGTAAGGCGCCCATAAGTACACATAAAGTATACAAAAAGAAACAACTAACTAGGAAAAGCAAAACGAACAAGAAAATCACTATAACTAAGCGACAAATGAAAAAGAAACGCCACCGTCCAAAAATACAAAGTATCGAAAAACAAAGATATTATTTCCTCCAACGACCTCTCCCTGTCCTCAAAATTCCTATCATTCATTTCCTTCCACAAACACCAAAAAGGCATGTATACACCATTTTCCACACCGCAGCACTCTTTGGCCTGCCAGAGGACCACCAACAGTCATACAGATCAACAACATATCTAAGCATAACCCAGGACAACCCAAAACAATTGAAAAAAGTGCTCTAGATGGCGGAAACCACATCGCAATGAAGAAGGAGATGATCCACAGATTTCTCATTCCTCTTGCACATGCAACATTTGTCCATCATGATGATGTGCAACCTCATGAGGTTATCCAAGGTGAGAATCTTGCCTAAAGCCGCCAACCAAGCAAAGAAGACCACCCTCGAGGGCGCCGGAGTCTGCCATACACTCTTCCAAAGAAAGCAACAACCTTCAGAAGCTACCAAAGAGCTATAGAAGGATTTGATTTTAAACATACCTCTTTTGACAGGAACCCACTAGAGCTTATCTACAGAATCTAATGTTTAATATTGTAACATCAACCTAACACAAAATTCCTATATGGTATATATTTGTTAATAGTGCTATCAAGTTGTTAGTCTGTGTCTGTGTCAAAAAGTCTATTGAAGCACAAATGCTTCAACATACTGTTGTACCAATATCTGATGTGTATCTTATGTGGACAAGGCAAGATACTTATAGGATCTGTATGCGTAAATTAAATCATTATTTTCTCTCAAGAATGCAATAGAAAATGACACCGATATACAAGGATATGGTATGGGTACATTTGGGGAAATTTTTTGAAATTTCTTAAGAACAAATGGCAATTTATATATTGGAAGTTATATGGTACACCCCATGTGCTCATTCTTTTTAATAAAAATTTTATTACATCTAAATAAAAATGGAGGTTTAAACGTAAAACACGAGGTTCATTGTTTCAGGAAGTTATAAATCTTCAAATTCCAAATTTCAACAAACGTTAAATACAAATCATGGTTTACATATTATATTGTTATTTATAACTTCAATATTAGTTTTATTATTTGTGCCTATTTATTCCTTTGAGTTCATATGTCATCTTTTAAACTAAAAATTATCCTCTACATATTTTGATTATGCATTGGTTAATTATCATATCCTTACCTATCATATCCCAAATTTTGCAGAATTGACGTATCACTATATTCGTATCATATCATATCCATAACCAGGCATGGCCACTTCGTGTACCCACCCATGTCGAGTAAACCTTATATCATATCCATATCTTTTATCCTTATAGATGCTTCATGCTGTCCCACTGTTAATGACTTTGGCAAACTTGTAATTGCCAGTTGTCTTTGACACTGTACTGAGAAGTTAAAATCATTGATATATGCTAGGTGTAGCTTTGAATACCTGTATACATTCCATGGAAGATGATTTTATCTTCAAAACTAGTCTCTTTTACAAGATTTCTTATGCAGACTGAATTTTTGTGTGCAATCCTTTATCAAGCAACCATTACTAGCATCACTACAAAGCATCCATATATTTCCTGAAGTATCCCTAAAAAACTTTTTTCTTGATAATATCCCTAACAATCAAAAATTGCATCAGATTTTTAATTCAATCTTGCCTTCTTAAAGAATTGAAATATGCACCAAAATTGAAATTTTAGTACTCTAGCTTAACATGCAGCTGTATCTATCCTATGAGACTTCAGCAAATATCTTACATGAAGATTTGCTTCCGCCATTTTCTCAAGCTGGGTGGCCTTCTCACTCACGATTGCAGCAGCAAGTTCAGCTTTTGTGAATTCCTGAAGTTTTTCTAACTTTAGTTCTGCTTCATTTTCCTGCATATATTAAGAATAAGCAAATTGTATTCACTATTTATCATATGCTCAAATATCTATTTGTATTTTGACAACCTAAATCTAAAAGCACACCTTCTGTTCAAGTTCCATCTTTAGTTTATCTTCCAATTTTTCCTGGAGCGACTTGAGAGCAAGAGCTGCTTTGACCTTTTCTCTCTTTAATTCCTGAAAAATGGGAAAAAATTTAAATTTGCATTAGTCAAGAGCTGATCATAGGTACTGAAATAGCTAGAAAAGCAGTAACAACTGGATTGGGGGGGAAGGCGCAAGGCATTAGTTATAATATATGTGTGCATGTAAATGCGTGCGTCTGTGCTTATAAGCAGAAAAGAATTATAAAATCCATCTTTACTTCTGCTACTCTTTTCCTTCAAGTTTACTTGGAATTAATTGCTGTCTCATGGAAGGATGATATTTCAAGGTCAACATTGCACAATTAAATATATTCATCAACCACATGATATGATTATTAATTTATTACCTACTGGGAATAACAAAACCTGAATACAGTGGCGGTCTCACATTTGGGGATGGCAGCCACATGGGATTAGTAGGTAAATTGGCCCATGCCACCCCAATGAAGAAGAGGAATTTGGGATGGTATCTTCTTATTAGCATCAATTGGGTTGACGTTCATTGGACGCCCCATAACCTTTTTGGCTTTTTTTTTTTGTGGGGGGGGGGGGGGGGAGGGGAGGAGAGGGAGAGGGGTTAGGGCTTCTACACCCCACCTCAATCTGACTTGATTGTGACAAGATATAGATGTTTCAAAACCAATTGGTAAAAAGGCAACGAGAATGGAAATGGCACTTATCTGAAACTGAACTTCCAAGTTTATGAATTTACACTAGTTTTTTTTTTTCCCCTTATTTCTTTCTTTTTGACTTGTCTTTTATCCGGCTTGATTGTAACAAGATATAGATGTTTCAAAAAACTTGCATAACCTTTTTAAGGCCAATTGTAATTATGATTAGTTGATCAAAGGCAATGTTTTAAGGATAGGAAGAAACCATGAAAGGAGAAGGGGACGACACACTTATCTGAAACTGAACTTCCCAGTTTATGAATTTTAGGCTTGTGTTTTTCTTCTTCCTTCTTTTCTTTTCAATTGTCTTTTACCCTACCAATAAAGTGACATCATTTTTCTCCATCTAAATCACATTTCTTTTCTCCACATTATGAAGAACTATAACAATCCTACACTGAGAGGAACGAAGAGGCTCTAAAGTCTCGCTATAAGTAGGCCAGACATGTTCATGTGCTGTTTAAAACTTGGAAGCCCTAGTATACATGAATGCCAAGAAATGGGTATACTCCTATATAGTGTAGTAGAAGTGAATAATGTAGTAAGTCAAAGTTTTCAAATATCTTAATTTTTCACGAGCCAAATAGTTAAAAAATTGCTCCTTTTTTTTTTATATAAATCTTTATGTGACAGAGGGCTCCAACCAGCCTAACTTCGTTATTCGTCCCAACAGTCCAACTCTGTTTGGTGACAGTAGCAGGTCTGCAAAAAGGTTTTTTTTTTTAATGGGCTGGGGAAGTCTTTCCCATACCAAATTTGCTGCATCACTATTCCTATCCATATTCCTTCCATCAAGGCCCCTAAAACTATACTGCAACCACAACAAGATATCATATTAGAAGTAAAATGAAAAACAAAAGGTTGAAAACGCCTACAACCTTATCCAACATCGCCGCCTCCTCTGCTTGCATGAGTTCCCTAGCCGCTGCATCCTTCAATTCCTTTTCATATTTCTCCTAAGTATGAAGAAAGATAGAATAAAACATGGTACAAAGCTGGTAATCACATACGAATCCAAAACTGTAAATCATGCTTATACTGGTAGTTATGCAATAGTCCAAACCTTTAATAATCTTTTTTCTTCAGCAAAAGCACGAGCATCTAACTCAGCTTGCCTTTCTTCAGCAGCATGAATGGCTTGTAAGAAATCAAGCACCAACTTTCCATCCTTGGATATGTAACCATCGTTCAACTCCCCAATCGCACTAATTAGAGCCTGTTGTCCCAAAGAACCAAATGTTAGTCTTTATATATAATTGGACATTCTTTTTCAGCATTACCATTAGAATATGATTGAACAAGTGAAAAGTTAAATCTGATAACAACCTCTTTTTCTTTGGGAAGATGATTGTATTCATTATTTTCCTGACTTTTTAAAGAAGTTGCAGTGCTGTCTTCAGCTTTGTCCCTTAAACTATATGCCTCAAGGAGAGAATTGGGTGATTCAAAACCATTACCTGATGCATCCTACAACAGAAACAGTTTTAATGAAACCCAAGCAAGTTGATCTTTACTTGATAAAAAAAAAGAAGAAGAAAAAAATGAATTTCCAGTTATGCAACAAAAGTATAAAAAACATGTATGGACAAACAAAATAAAAAGAACAATTAATGTATATGGAACAAAAGAAAAAACGAAATTGTAGAACTGAATTCCCAGTCACATAATATAATTTAAAAAAATAAGAATCATCATCATCATCATCTATCAAAGCAGCTTGTGGTGTTATTGCCACCACAATTTTTACGTTTATCGTGGGAATACTTAAACAATATAACGTCCTGAACTGTTTTAACCAATGTGTTTAGGCCCAAAAAAAATGACCTCCATGAAGCCTTGCCGTGTCCAGGTAACTGAGAGATGCAATGTTTAGTAAAATATTATAGCAGTAGATACATAATTCCACTAAGCCTTGAAAACACTTTGTTCTCGTACCCTTCTCTTTTTTCTGGCTGGAAGAGGGGGATAGGACCTTTCCAAAAAGATCAGGTACACAAGCAGGAGAAAAAAAAAGTTTTAACATTCTAAAACTGAGTCAAAGTTACATCAATCCACATTCGACGGAAACTACAATGATCAGAAACATTCTTTTTTTCTTTTTTTGATAAGTTACAGTGATTGGAAACTTTCTATAGGAAGCACATAATAATTGGCATTGTAATTAGCAATTGCTGTCAAGATATATGCAGCGCATTGAGTAGAGACAAGTACCTCTGGTTTTTTTTCTGTGCTAAGATGCTCTGGTGGCAAAGTTTTCTTATCACCTTCTTCGAGAACAGCACCACCCTGGGTAGATACAGGTGCAGTGTGAATTTCATTCTGTGTCTTACTAGGGTCTTCCTCTAAGCTTTTTATGCCAAGATTCACTTTGGGTGAAATTCCAGAATCTGTACCTAGATCATTAGATTCAACACTTCTTTGAGAATATTCTGGCAAGTCTTTCTCCTGGACAGGTATTAAACCCTCGGCAGTTGTCGTTTTGGATTTATCTTGCACCTGCGACTGGTCTTCACCTTGTCTTTCACTCAAAGGTTCAAGATGAGGAAGATCTAAATGAGCTTCAACCTTCTGCTCGGCATGCTCAGCAGCGGGACTTACCTTGTTAGGATCTTCATTTTCATGTGAAACTGATTGCTGTCCTGGATGCTCGATATCTAATTTGTTAGGCTCTTCAGCTCCACCAGAAACCAATTGCTCTACCGAATGTTTGATATCCTTTGCATCTCTATTCTCAACACCAATCTTGGCTGTCCTCAATGAACTTTGCTGCTGTTTACCAAGTAATTGGTCTAAATAGCCAGCTTGATAAGCTGCAAAGAAAGCAGCACCAACGGCAACACTTCCAATGATAACTTTTGGCAGTGAACCCCCGGTCTCAGGTGGCTTGCCTGCAGAACCAGGTTGTGAGGGCGTGTTTTGCTTAGACCCAGTTGAGAATTCCTTTCTTGAAGAAAGAAATGCAGGTTTCTGTTGCAAGTGTGCGCCGAAAATAAGAACAAAAAGACAGTGAGTTATAGCTGCGAGCATCAACAAAGAGCTTCACCAAATCAACAATCCAATACACACATAAAGCATATATTACATAATTACATTCTGGTCCGGCACAGCATAAGAATAGTTGTATTTCCTGTCAGACCTTAATTCCCCTCGCCCTAACCACAATTGCACTGACACAACAAGAATACCAGTGAAGTTTTCACCATGACTCTTACTCTAAAACCTCATGACCAAAACTAAGATAAGTAGCAATACCTAGTGCTGGTGAATAAAACACGAACTACACGTAAAAAATGCATTAAAAAAAATAAAAAATAACCACATTCACATAAGACAGACTCTAATATTTACAAAATACTCCTATTGTAAGTTGTAGTTCGATGATTTACAACACATTGCTGTTGAAACTAATGTACTCCATCAGTAACAAGTTGGTTTTTCACAGAAAAATAATTTTTTACGTGCCTGAGTAGTAATCTGCCTCGGAATCCTTCTAAGGGCACGGCGAGATGAAATTTCCAGAACAGACCTGCAAATCCACGCGACTAGGCATTAGGCTCAGAAATCGCATTCAGATAATAGTCACTGAAAGAAATTGACCACTCTCAAGTCAAAACATGCAGAAAATCGTAAACATAATTGGGACTTGAGAGTGCTGAACAAGCCTTATAGAACGAGAATAATTCACAAAATTCATTTCAAATCACAATCAGAGATAAATATTGCAAAGATTATATCAAGAATGCCCATACGTACCTCCGTAACATGGTTTTTTGACTCCGAGAGAATGAAATTCAGGGAAGGCAATAGCGTGGTGAAGTTGCTCGACAAAATTACCGATTGAACAACTAAGAGAGAGGGTTCAAGTGGAAGATTCTAGATTCTAGCAATGTTCTTGGAATCAAACGATTCGTTTTGGGTCAAGAATTGGAGGGACTAGGGAGGGAGCTTTGGATGAGAGAAGAATCGCTTTAGCGCCGGTAGTTGCCGCAGCGAAAGGATGCTGTCACCTTTTTCCCAAATTTCATTAAGCCGGGGTTCAATTGAAGTAGTTGTAGCGGCGACTGGCGAGTCTGAAGAATATTTAACGCGATGAACGATAGCCTCAACACATGCTAATAACGTCAAACTTGTTTTGTTAAATTGATTATTGTTGACCCAATTAGTCCTCAATGAAAAGATAAATGCTTCAAGTAGGGGTCGGAACGGCTCGGTTCGGTTCGGTTCGGCACCTGATCCAAGGAAGGTCGGGTTTTGAAACCAACAACCCGATACCCAAAGTTAGTAAATAGTAACCAGTGGGTATTAGGTATGGCGGGAGTGGGGGTGGGGGTGGGGGCGGGGGCGGGGGCGGGCCGGGGCAGGTATTACCCGATCAGTGCTTTTCCAAAACCACAACTAAAAAAAGAAGCAATACCAAAACCAAACCAGGCCAGTGGTGCAAATCCTAACTTGAACTCGGATCAAAAACAAGAAAACGAAACCAAAAACCATAAAAAGAAACCAAAAAAATATCCTAACTTGAGGCGGAGGCAAATCAATAACAGATATGGGCCGCGGGACGACATGGCGGTGGGATGGGCTAAAAGGATTGGACACATGAGAGTCGAAAAAGAGGAGTTTTCTCTAAAGAAGGCTCGAGAGAGACAAACCAATGTAGGGAATGACGGTTTAGTGTGAAAATATGCTTTTATATCACCTGTCATTAACTCGGATCGGGTCAAAGCCCAGATTTTCAAAAAAACTACACCCGACTCGACTCAGACGGGTTTTCAAAAAATCAACTCGTACCCATGTAAAAACTAAAATATCCATGCGAGCGGGGCGGTTTTTGCAAGTGCGGTGGGTTTTGCCCCTAGCTTCAAGTGGGTTCTACATTACAATGTATGATTTTAAAATTGGTCATTTAAAATTGTGTTTTTAAAAAAATTGCAATTTGAAAATGTAAGGTACTTTTTTAAAAAAAGTATAATTTTAAAGATTGAACTACAATTTTATGCTTAATTACATTTTTAAAAATTACGTTTTCTAATCTTATTGTGCTAATGTGATCTTTCAACCAACCCTTATTAAAAAAAAAAAAAATCTAAAAGCTTTTGATAATGCACATAAACAAAGTGAAATAAAAAATATGATGTATAACACTACTCAATTTCAAAAGATAAATGTTATATCACACCAATATCTCACATATATCTTTCATTTTGCAAACATGACATGGTTTGGTAGAAATCTTGGGGGAAAAACAAAAATACATGGTTTAATAGAAAAAAAAAAATCCAATTACTATTAGACTATGCCATGTCATCATAGTAAGATAAATGTATAGTTATATATAACACAAATATTTTACTATTCTAACGTGGTTGCCATTGGATCAGCTATTTTAAGATGAGGAGTTGTATTATATATTACACAAATATTTCATAACTATCTTCTTATACTGACTTGAAAATACTAATTCACCATTGGAATTTTTTTTTTTTTTTAATAAATGCTGATCCAATGGTGGATTAATAGTGTTATGTCAGCATAATAAAAAATGGTGAAATATTGATATGATATATATGACATTACTCTAATGTTAAATACTACACTTTTATCTCACCATTATCACATTCCGCTAAAGTAATTGTGTCAATTAGCCCTTTTGTAAATTCATTTTGTAAAGTTAGGTCCATGGCTTATATTTATTATGTCCACCAGTTAGCAATTTTAAACTTTATGGTGATTTCTTGCCTGGATTCTTAAATTATGGAATGGCTTTATAGTATTTAGTGAGATGGAGTTGCAAAATAGTTTATACCTACATGTTTATTGTAACAACTGATTATAGTACCTTGAATGTCGGTACGTCTTCAAAATTGACTTGTAGCTTAAGCCGTTCTTTCAATAGGTGGCGGTTAACTTCCATTTTTCTCTCTTCTAACTTTTCTTCTTTCTCCTTTTTCTTTAATCTCTTTTTGAGGGATGGAGCCAGGGGGTGAAATCATGGAAATTTTATACTGGAAGTGACAATGTGCACGGCATTTACTCTTTCTTTAGGGTACATCATACATGGACATAATACACAATAAATTGAATGGGTAAATTTTTCATTAACACAAAAGCAACACATACACCACACTCCAACATAGAACTAGATCACCAAAACTCAACAATACATTATACACCCAAAGGTCAGCCAAAAAACAAGCTGCATAAAAAATAAAAAGGGATAATTTCACTTACCCCTTTTAAAATGTTATTATTTTTTATGTGTTCCTCTTAAAATTTAAAGTCTTTCAACTTAATGTATCGAAGTTTTAATTAGTTACAATGTCTTCATTTGTTAGAGTGTACTGTTAAATAAGACGGCAAAATAGGTTAAATGACCTTTTATGCCTCTATTTTTTTTTTAAAAAAAAATACAAATTTACCCTTAATTACAAATATTTTTTTATTTATTTTTAAAAAACCTTGTGGCCCATGCCCGACCTATGGCTGGGGGTCACCAAACCGATGACATTGACACAATTAATAGTTTGAGGGGCACATTGATAATGAAATGGTAGTTTGATGGGGTAGGTGTACTTTTTCCAAATATGTGTTTGATGTTATTGTCCTATACATATCTTGTCTATCTTTTTTTTTTTTTCTTTAAAAAAAAAATACCATTGAATCTTTAGGACCCACTTCTAGAACTCATAGATTTAATGGTAGATTTATCTATCTTTTGTACGGAGATGGTTAATAGCTGATTAGGAAAATGAAACCAAACATTTATCTTTCACAAAAGAGAAATATTATAACTCATTTTGTAGATCATCTCTTACCCATTCGTGATAAGTGGCAAAATGCCACCGAGGTGGGCGAACCACTCCCTACTGGCCAAACCGTTTCCTTTTTTCTTAAAAATATATATATATATTATTATTTTTTTAAGTTTTAGATTTTAAAAAAAAAATTGTAAGGATATTGTTGTCTTATTGAAAAAATTTTAGGATCATTTTTGCTAGCCTTAAAGGGTTACATTGACATTGTTTTGATAGTTTATGGAGGACATTAACACAATTGGCAGTTTATAGAGCATATTGACACAATTGGCAGTTTAAAGAGCACATTGACAATGAGAAGGTAGTTTGAGAGGGGGTATGTGTACTTTTACCAAATAGATGTGTTTAGTGTCATTGTTCTACACATCTCTTGTCCGATTTTTTTTTTTTTTTTAAAAATCCACAATTGAATCTATGGGACATGTAAATTCCCCATAGATTTTAATGGTTAATTTGTTTATCTCGTATATAAAAATTGACAAAAAATGATTAGAAGAATGAAACCAAACATTTATCTGTCGCAAAAGAGAAATGTTAGAGTTCATTTTATAGATCATCTCTTACCCATCCATGCTAAGTGGCAAAATGTCACCCTTGTCCATTTCGGGGGTGCTCGAATCATTCCCCTTGGTTTTTTAATTTTTTTTTTCTTCAAATTTATAAGGATATTTTGCTCTTGTTAAAAAAAATGTATGGTTATTCTTGTCTTTTTATTAGCATTAGGGGGTACATTGAAATTGTTTTAGTAGTTTAGGGGGAATATTGACACAATTGACAATTTGAAAGATACATTGGCAATGTGGTAGTAGTTTGAAGAGAGTATGTGTACTTTTATCAAAGAGATTTGTTTGCTGTCATTGTCCTACATATCTCTTGTCCATCTTTTTTTAAAAAAATAAAAAATAAAAAATAAAATCCACCATTAAATCTGTAGGACTTACATATAGGTCATATAAATTTAATAATAGATTTATCCATCTCTTGTATGATATAGACAGGAGACAATTATAATAATGAAGCCAAACATTCATCTTTCACAAAAGAGAAATGTTAAAGACAAAATGCTACGTCTTTATTATTATTATTATTTTTTAAAAAACTGCATATCAGTCAAGGGAAACAAATTTGAGGTTGAACACCCATCCTGTCTCTTCTCTTGCAACTACTGCTCTAGCTCATACGTCTCTCTTTCACTTACCAAGTACCAACAGTGGTGAAGCTAGGATCTTGTTCTTGTAGGTACTGGATTAATAGTTAATTAATATAAAATATTATTACATTTTACTACGTTTATCCAAAATCCAACATGAATATTTTTTTTTATTCCAAATACCCCCAAAAAGTATTACAGGCCCCAATTAAAGGTTTTTAATATTTAATTATTTATCAATGACATGTAATTATTTTAGAGTAATTTTCCTCCATGGTACATCTAATACATTTTTTAATTGTATTAAAAAAAATACATTCTTTAATTTGCTTCCCAAATAAGGGTAGATTTATTTCAAAATTATTTCACTTAAAAAAAAAAAGAAGAGATTTCAATGTAAAAAAATGGAAAACCTAAAAGGATAATGACAAAATGTCTCTTAACGTTTTTTAGTTCTTTTCGTACATTTCTTCATTTCTTTTGTTGTCCAGTTGTTGGTATAGTAATTTTTAGTAATCCAAAACATTATATTTTAAGTCATTGCACCTTTTCCTGTAACCTTTTTTCCATTCAATTGTTTTCTTCTATATAAAAAGAGCCAATCCCTCATGAACAGTATATTTGATAATAAAAGACCATTTTGTCTTTGATTTATTTAATGACTAGGCTTGTTTTGCTGGAAATAAAGAACTTATCATATGTTTTTTCGTCTTTTCATAAATCTAATTTGTTGTCCCCCTCAAATGACTCTTTTGCCCTTCATTATTTTACCGTCCCATTCAATTGGTGAGGAATAGATGATTTTATTTCAGTTTTTTTTTGTCTTTTGGCATGCCTTTCAGAACAATATTTTCATTTGGATTGTCTTTTAATTGCTTTATTTTTCTTCTTTGCCTTATTTTCCTTCCCCTGAATTCTTGCCTTATTTTCCTTATTTCTTCGTATCAGACCCCCTTTCTTCCTCTCCCCTTTCTTTTGATCTGCGAGGAGATCCTGAGCGGCGCGAGCAAGCGAGAGGACGAGAGGTGAGAGAGCTCTGCGTTTAGGGTTTGTGAAAGTCCCACAGAGATTTCCCAAAAGGTCAGTGAGCGCGTAAATTCATCAAATTTTCATTTTGCTTCGAGCTCTTTGAATCGCAGATTGAAGGATTAGAAAACCCAAAAAAGGTTGAAAATGGTGAGTTTGATTTGGTATTTGACGCTTTTGTGTGAGAAAGAGGTGTGCTTATCATGTGCAGGGGGCAGAGAGA
>FXXK01000001.1:3082009-3107646 GCA_900184695.1 Betula pendula
TTTCGTATCAGATCATTGTCGATTTTTGATGGTTACTAGAGATCTTTTGTGCTTACGCATGTGTCTCTGTACTTCCTCATTTACTCAGTATTATCTCGTGAAGACATTAATATATACTACTTTCTGTCCTTTGTTTTGTGGCATAAAATTTTTGTAGTCAACATTCACCTGGTTGGAGCATGTTTGAACATCTATTGAAACTGATTAAATTATGACTGTTTGCGAATGTGGACTATAATCGTTAGCTTGGACTATGAGACCAGTTGGAAGTCATAATTAGAAGTTCTCTCAATAAGTTGAAGCAGCTTCGGCACCAAATAAATCTTGAAAATTGATCCCATGTCATTAGTTTTGAAAATTAAACAGAGAAAAAAGAAAGAATAGCCTTTTCTTTCCATGAACCTATACTTCTGTATAGAACATGCTTGGATATAAATCAAATATTTGATGCCAAGACTCATTCTTATAAAGTTATATTGCAAGGTGTTAATTTGATGTCCTGGAAGCTCATCCCTGCCACGACATGTGTAGTCTACTTAGTTTTCTTAATTAATAGCCTAAATTAGTTGCTGCCTGTTTTACTTTTTGTTATATTTTTCTTACATGTCACTGGAAATACTATTAGTGTACTTGATTTTATTTGTTTTTTGTCTCCACGAAGGTGTCGTTTTCTTTTAGTTGGTCTATCATAATTTTTTATGCATCTTAAACAATTGCTTGATGCATAAACTACCCTCTTTTAACATTATTGCAGAAAATTAATTAATCAAAGGGCATCCTTGTCCCTTGCTCCTATACAATGCAACTTTTTGCTTGTTTGCTTTGGTATGTTAAATATTGTGTTGGGAATATAACCTTCGAAGTGAACTCAATGTGTTCAATAAAATTGTTTTCTTCTTTATATATAAAATGTCAATAAATGGGAACCAGACATTGAGTGGTCAAACATCTTGCTTGATGCATAAACTACCCTCTTTTAACATTATTGCAGAAAATTAATTAATCAAAGGCATCCTTGTCCTTGCTCCTATACAATGCAACTTTTTGCTTTTATTGTTTGCTTTGGTATGTTAAATATTGTGTTCGGAATATAACCTTCGAAGTGAACTCAATGTGTTCAATAAAATTGTTTTCTTCTTTATATATAAAATATCAATAAATGGGAACCAGACATTGAGTGGTCAAACATCTTACTTTTATTAATTTTAATATGCTTATACAATGGCCAGTCTTGTGGCCATGCTAGGTCTTTTATTTTGCTGACATAGCCTTTCAGCTTTTTATCATTAATTTTGCCTTTAAGTCTCCGAGAAATTACTTATTAGAAAATATATAAAAGGGAAAAAAATTAAATTAAAAGCAAACTCTTCAAAAAAGATTTTGTATTTACGAATTGTTCTAGCATGGACTAGGTCACTATTTTAGAATGCTTTGATAATATAGCTCTTCTTCCGTCTATTTATTACCCACTCATTGATTTCTTACTGTATGTTCTCTTGGGGCAGACAAAGAAGTTCCATTCTTTACGACCATCACTTCTTGGACTCGTGTTCTTTAGTGTGTGCTCACATTCTCATGGTATTCAAATATCCAACTTTACTTTTTTTTAGTTTCTCTAATTAATATATATATATATATATTTTGCGTTCATTGATGCATAAACAATATTATATTTTCTCATTTCTTTACTGTTGGAGGTAATTAGTGGTTCTTTCATGTAATGTGCATCTACTTGAAATGCCAATTAATTTTTTTCTCCTTTAGAAACTAAAAGCTAGAATATAAGCTAAAAGCAATTGAATCATGCTTGCTTTTCCTTGTTTTCTTTATTTTTTGGTGATCAATGTTCTCCCTTAGTATAAAATCCTTATGCTTTTACTTTGCTGAAATAGGATGACATCGTAAACATAATAAGCATTGCAAAGCTTTATTCAAAGTAGGAATTCACTATCCAACGATGAGTTGTGCTACTTGATGCTGTGAAGAACCACTATAGATCCATTATTATTTCTCTTTATGAGTCATCAAATGAAGATGAATGAATTTCTCTTCTGACTATGAGTAGATTGAAAAGTGATGTTTTTTTGAACTATTTACGATATCACCAATGGCATGTAAGGAAGACAAACAAATACAATTTTACTCTATAGTGTATTAATTTTGTCTCGTATGTTTAGTAGATTAATGTGCCATTTAGTTTAAGTCTTGTTTTTTTTTTTTTTTAAATCATATCTACTCATTTTTGTAATGCTATGATATCAATTTACTGGTGCAAAAAATTAAATGTGCTTGCGTAAGAATTTAGATATTAACTCTATGATATAAATACTTTTATATATGATATTAAATTTTTAATGTTAAGTATCACAAGGATACATAACACAGGGAATTAAGCACGTGCCTTGCACGTGCTTTCTAACTAGTTTTTTTAAAAACAAAGAAGTCATTTGCACGTTAAAGGGATTTTTTTTTCCTTCTAAATTCAAAGTCCGCACTTTTAAGGTAAAAAAAAAAAAAAAAAAAACATATATATAAAAAATAATAAAATATTAATTAATTTTTTTTAAAATTTTTTAATAATGTTCAAATCTAAAAAAAATATATATATATATATATAACATGTTATTATTTCAGATAATACAAATCATTGTTGTTTTAGGTCTCCGTGAGCACAGTAAGAAAAAAGTCCTGAAGAAAGAAAAAACAGGAAGAAAAAATCTAGAAGAAAGAAGGCGTCGTCTGTGTGATCAGGAAGACAGGAAGAAAAAAAAAATCACTGCGGGAGGAGGTTCAGCAGTGAGGTGGTGCAGTGGTGTTGTTCGCAGCGCCGTGCTTGGCGAGGCGGAGCGGCGACGGTGTGTGCGTGAGTTGCTCGGGTGGTTCGTGCGCCGTGCGTGGTGTCTGGACGTGTGAAGAGGTAGTCTTACGGGGTGGTGGAAGCAGTGAGGCCGTGCGTGAGATGTAGGAAGAAGAAGTAGGTTGTTTGGCTGCAAGGGTTACGTGTCCAGGTTGGTGACTAGACTTATTCTTATGTAGAATAGGATTACTTCTTGTTTGGTTGCTATTTATGAGCTTGGAATTGAAAAAAAAAAAAGAAAAAAAAGCTTTTTAATTTTTTTTATTAAACAGACAGCCTATTTTTCATAACTTTTTATGTATTAATTTATTAAAATTTAAAAGCACTTTTTAACTCCCTGCCCAAGTATTCCTGTTCATTGAGCCCTAATTTACCGTGACCGAAGCAGCAAAGCTGCCAAAGCAGGACACCCTCACTGACTCGAGCTTGCTCCACCGTTTAAGCTCCAGCTTTCAAAGGAAACAAGGTCTCTCTCTCAAAACCTGTTGATAAGACTTGCAAATATAATATGGTACCAATTAAGACAGGATTTTTTCATTGCACTAAAGACCGGGCAGCTATGCTTCGGGGGCATAACCACGAAACAATAATCTTTTTTGGGTTTATGTAATAATGGTTTATCTATATTAATAAAATCTTATAAAAGCGCTTTCAATCATGCTATATAGAGTATTATATAAAGACACCTAAATTTCATTTTGTGAATTAATATATAACTCGTCATGTGGTGGTCATTTTTTTTTTTTTAAACTTTTTATTATGCAGGTGTGCATTTGCTGTTGTCAGTTGACAAACAAGTTTTTAGAAAGGATGGGTGAGCTCCTTTTTGATGATTTTTTTAGGGTGGAACGTGTGAATCCAGATGGTAAAAAGTTTGATAAAGGTATGCTTATGGAATCTTGGCGCTTGTTCACTAGAATATGCAGTTAGTTCTTGGTTATCTTTGTTTTTTGCTTTTGCTGTGAGCTTAAATATGATTGCAATATCTTTTGTATTAATGGCACTGAAAAAAATTGCAATACCCACCAAATAAACGGAAGTAACAGTTTTTGTTTTGTTATCAAATTGGCTTTTCTCTATCTGAGTGTATCAAATGTCAGTTGGGTTGGTTTTCTCAGTGATGCAAAATGCATGGGAATTGGAGCGTTGGGCTGGACTGATTTATATGATTTATACATATATATGTTTTTGAGTGTGTGTGTGCGTATCTCCTTGTCAAAGTCAATGTGGAAACCTGCATTTGCTTAGGATAATAACCCTCAATTATGAAATGGGCATTTCAACTTAAATCAGTCTCAATTACCAGTGTTCTGTATCCCACATGGTACTTCCACCTCCCTTAAAACGGGGTGGTGGGTTCTAATCCTGCATGGTTCACGAGTCAAATTATCAAGAACAAGAAAATTAATCTCCATCAAATTATATAGCTAGCAAGGCTTTGAGCAATAATCATATGTCCCAGGTCACTGCAAGGTAAATAAGCTATGACATTAAATTCTTGAATAGTACTCTAGTGGTTGTCACCACGAAAAAAGCAGTAGTCTCTGTAAAAAGGTGGTAGTTAAGACGGGGAAGTGTGTTGCTGTGAATGAAATTAGCTGCATGAGTCAAAGTGGTTGGTGAGGGGGAAGAATGTACACTGAAGAAGGACCAGAATCCTCTAAGGCATAACTGTAAAAAGGTTTTATTTCACTAAATATGGAAAAAATGTTCATTTGATAAGAAATTTCTTTCAGCAGTGTGTGGATAATGTGTTCTGTTAGAAAGGGCTGCCAAACTAAGGTTCACTGATGGAGTTTGGATTTTGAGATGATTCCTAAAGGACTCGTGCTTTGGTCAAGCCTTTTGGGTTGTGACAGATCAGCCTTATAAAAATAGGATGTTGTATATGTTTTATTATTCTGTGGTATGGTTACTTTTCAAACCTATATGTTACTATCCTCACTGTTTTCATACAAGATTCTGCATGAATATTTACACACTCGTTGTTAAAGCTGGATAGACACATCATTATCTTTTGACTTTTCTTAATTATACTTGATCACTACTCTTTATCCAAAAGAAAGAAAAATTGATTTTTTTGTGTCCATTTTAAGTTTGTAATTTTGAATGTTTCTGTAGTTACTCGAATTGAAGCACAAAGTGAGAAGTGTGGCATGTTTATGCAACTAGATGTGAATACAGAAATTTATCCTATTGATAAAGAAGAGAGATTCTTGATGGCATTATCTACCACTCTAAGTTTGGAGGTAATCTTATTCTCTTTTTGTATATAAGGCCTTTTTCTTTGGGCTGCCAATGGTGAGTAATGTATGAACCACAAAATCGTTCCTATTTAGTTTGTATTTTTCTCCTGAAAATTAAAGAGTTCTGTTTATATGAGCCTCAATTGTCTGGAATAATCAATTCCATCATCAGTAGACCTAAGTGACTCAAGTTTAATCTTCTATATGCAATTTTCAAGTTGTGGTTTCTCTAATTTGAAATTGGCGCTTTAAGGAACACTAAGGCCATGCTAATCTTTTGTTTTACCTTTTTTTTTTTTTGTGAAATAAGTAAATTTTCTTTACCTTTAACTCATTGATGCTTTAACAGAGGCTAAAGCATCTGTTGAATTAGTTGTCTCATATAGCCACTAAATGTTTCCAAACTCTCTGAAGAAAATTTAGATATCTAGAGGGGATTTTAGCTTAATGATTGTACAAACTTTTGCAACATAGCAAGGGAGAGGCTAGGATTCATATTCAATGAAGGTTCCTTTACCAAACCTCTCTGACGGTAGCTAACTCTCTACCTTAGCATCTATCTGAATCCTTATAATGTTGTACCTTGCAGATGACACTGATAATCTGTCCAAATGTAATGCATCTTATAGATGCAAGTTTAGCAGAATATAGTAGACAGCATGTTTCATCCTTAAAAAAGCTTTCAGAGCTTTTTCTGCTCTGTCACCATTGTAAGACCTTACCAGCATGAAGCTGGTGTCTTCAACTCTGTGGGCCATTTTTTAGCTTTTACCAGTTCTCTTATCCCCTTATAAAATCTTTCTGTTTACTTCATTGAAATTGAACTCTAATTTTTGAACATCACATCACTGAGCATGCCTTTAATGTGATTTGGGATGATGCTGATCTAATTAGTTCTTTTGAGAGAAAGTGAAAGTAGGACAATTCTTACATATGACTTTTTAGAATGTGTGAGTTTGTGATAAATATTGCCTACAAAGCCATTTGTTTTGCTCTCCCAATGCAACTTTTCAAAAAATTTAAAGGACCATAGCAACAGTTTCTGTTATCCTCAGTAAACATATATGTGATTCCTGAGGACAATTTACTAATTTAGTATCTATTGTTCCATCTCAGATATATCTGCTTCTAGTTCTGCCAACTCCATAACTGTAGCTGGTTGCTTCAACTTTGAAAAATATTTTATATTTCTCGGTCTTGCATTTGACTTTTTGTTGAATGGCCAATATTTGCATGATTGTCAACTGTAATAATGATAATGGTATCATGGTAGTGGATAAAACCTGACAATATTATGGTATTTTCACGTTTTCTTTATATTTGATTAAGATCAGTGCTATTTTCCATGTTCATTAAATCTTTCACATCTTGGGATGGTGTGTATTGCATGCTTTCTGACTTTCATTTTGGACTGTTGATGTACTGGGTGTTCAATGAACTTTATATTATTACAAGCCCTAGTATCGCCTTTCTGAATTTTACTCCTTTCCCAGGGTGGGCGGCAGTCACTTGCTGACAAGTTTGAATACATCATGCATGGGAAACTATATAAGATTTCTGATGGAGGTTCAGGAGCTGGCGTCAAAGTGTAAGTATACACACTTCTCTAACACTGTTTTTGAGTGTTTGCATTTCTCTGTTTTTTTTCATGATTATAGAACAGAAAAGTGTTTAATTACTATAGTGGTTGATTTGCTCAATTTTCTAGTTTTAGTCAATAGGAGTCATATCCCTGCAATTGTCATGGACTGCTTGTGATCTGGACTGTCTGCACATATGCTCATGTGGGTATCAAACAAGATGAATGGTCCAGATCCATGTATTCTCCATGATATATTAGCAGAAGATATTTGTCCCTTTAGAGCATCTCCAACAGAGTAGGCAAATTTCTCCTAATAGTCACTGTTCACACTACAAACTTCTTGTTATTATTTTCTCAATCTTTCTCTCCCCATCTCTTGCTCGTCTGATCTCCCCCACCTCTGCAACATCGAGTCCCACAAAAAAGACCCCAAAATCAAAGAAGAAAGCTTCTTGTCCACGGAAGTGCCACAAATCAGGCTTGAAATGCATCAGGTTTCGGACCTAGTCCAGAAATGGCGTTCTTCATGATATATTCCCATTTTCCTCCACTTGAAATGCATTCAGCTTCAAACCCAATTTCATAAACTTCATTTTTGCTCACCCCAAAATACTTCTCCGAAGTGCCACAATTCACAAGAAGACCTGCTCCACAAACACACAAAACCAACCCCCTCTATTTCCAGCGATGCTGCACACACCCAACCCCCCTACTTTCTCTCTCTAAATGGCGGATTCTGAGAAAAACCCAGATGAAGAAACCAAAAACACAGTCCAGAAATGGCATTCTTGCATGACTTCCTCTACCTAAAAACTACACCAGACTAGGGGTGAGCAAAACCCGACCCTACCCGCGAAACCCACCCGACCCTACCCGCCCCAATCCGAAAAATTCGGATTTTTAGGGTTTAATCGTGGGCTCGGGTTATTTTTTTGCATATCCGCGCGGGTCGGGTTGCGGGTTGGTTTTTTTGAAAATCGCGGGTACCCGACCCGCGATTTGTTACACACTATAAATACTTTTTATGTGTTGGATTGGATTCCATCATTTTATATGTTGCATTTTATGTATTCATTTTTTAGATGGGTTGAATTGGATGCTAGTGTTTAGTGACTATAGTGTCTTTATTTTTGAATCTTTTCATCTTTTGTGAAATTTGAATTTGATATTAATTTAAATGTTTTCTTGAATTTGTTGAACTTTTGATAGTTGATGTACATTTATTGATTCATTGAATATGATTTTATGCCCTTTTTATATTTTAATATTGATGCACTTTTATGAACATTATATTTTATTAAGTATTATTATTTAAATGAGTATTGATTTTGATGAATGTGATTTTAGGTCTATTTTTTTTAAAAAAATGGGTTTAGGTTTTTTCATTTCATGTACAAAAAAAAATTGGGCAAAAAATTGTATATTTGAAAATTGAGCCAAAAATTAAACTTTATCCAGAAAAATAAGTTTAGAGCACTTTTTTGACAAAAGAAACCCAATTAAAATTAACTCAATTGAGCCCAAGCCCAATAAGAATTCGGGTTTAAACCCGACCCGCACGCAAACCCGCCCCACCCCGCAAACCCGAAACCCGTCGGGTTGCAATGGAAACATGCGGGTTGAATTTTTTCAAACCCGCACCCTGCGGATCGGGTTTCGGATACCCGCGAAACCCGATCCAAACCGACCCGTGCTCACCCCTACACCAGACGGAGACAGACTATCCCCGACCTTCAAGTTGTATCCATTTCTCTCTCTTAGTTTCTCTCGGTGTGGAAGACAAACAAGGGAAAGGGGTTGGTAGTGAAAAATGAATAAAAAAATGAAGTGGAAAAAAATTAATAAAAATAATTGAAAAACAATATTTAAAGAAATAGAGAGTTAAATAGATAATTTGTTGAAATTTGTGTTAAAAAATGAATAGGTAAAAGAGAAAAAAAAAAGCTTTTTGAGTAGCTAAAGTGGCTATTGTTGCTGGAGATGTTCTTACAATGCATCAAGTAATAGATGATGATCAACTAATTAAGTTTTGTCTTTTTACGGATTTCGTTTTTGGTTTCAGGGAGATATATGTTTCATTTGGTGGACTTCAGATGATGCTGCAAGGGGATCCTTCCCATTGTGCTGGATTTGAGCTTGAACAGCAGTTGTTTCTCCTTATGAGGAAGTTGACATGAAAAATTGAAATGCCATGCTATAATAGAATACTGTCTGTTTAACTTATTTGATTGTAAAAGTCCGCTTATCTCTAGACTTCCAGTTGGGCATGTTACTCTTGTTTTAACTGGTGGTTTTGTTGCTGGTACACCAAATTTATGGTGAAATTTTGTTTTTAGTTTTTACCTCTCTCTGTGGGTGGATGAGTATAGTGTGTTTATAATACACAATTCGTGAGCACGTTTTGTGAAATTGTGGAATTAAAGTTTTGGTCATAAAGCTAGAAAGAGAACCCGATTCAACTCGGGACTATTTGCGTGCGTCTTGTCTTCTTGAGCATCTCTCATCGGTGTAAAAAGCGTGGAAATTCCCTTTGACAAAAGCGTGGATGGGCATTCTTATTATTTAAAAAAGAAAGACCACATTTCCAACCCAAGGGAAATTTTCACCTCTAGAAGGAAATTAGGCTGTGTTTGTCAGAGTCCTCTCCCTCTCATTTTTTTTTTTTTAAAAAAAAAAAATCAAACTTCTTTATTTACATTTCCAAACAACGTTTTTTACTTTTCTCTTACAAAAATAATTACAATTTCTTTTATTTTTATATTACATCAATTAATTTTTATTACTATTGAAAAAAAAAAACCCTCCCAAACACACCACACATTTCTAAGCAAAAGGCACTCGTTTTAGTCGTTACCTCCCGTGCAAACAATTCTCAAGAATCCTAGAATATACGTTCATCCAAATGCCCCGATATAAGTTATTTCATCAAATTTTTAAAGGAAAATCTATCAAGTATCCAATTTTACACGTGAGACCAATATATGATACCATATGTAATGTTTTAAAAATTTCATTTATGTACAAAAAAATTAAAAGAAAACACAAATGACTAAAAAAAAAAAAAAATTACAAAAAGGTGTTTGGAAAGGAGACCCATATGGATATATCACTTGGAAGAAAAGGTGGATCTCCCTCCGATGAAGGAGGTGGGAGATCCATCTCATAGAGAGTTTCCGCTATTTTCACTCCAGTCCTTTGGAGGTGGCCTGTGAGCTACCCCCAGCCCATGATGATGGCTTGCCTGCCATTTCCAAGGAGCCACCTCCATTGCTGGCCGCTGGGGTGCTTTTTAGAGTTTTTTTTTTAATTTTTTGTAAGATTTTAATTATTTTAATTTAATACGGCAAAATATTGACATGGCACCAAGGGACTTCACTTTTTTAGAGGAAAAATACCGGACTATTTCAAGTTTGCAACAAACCTAAAAAGTGAAAAAAAAAAAAAAAACCCTTAAAGGAAAGATCATAAAAGCACGTTTACTCGGTAATTTTATCATAGATTACCCTTTCGTTTATACCCTCGTTTTATTATTATTTTTATTTTTTGGGTTCCACCGGCGGGGGTGACCTATAGAAACAAAGCCATATCAAACCAACCACACCCCACCGCCATCGTTCTCGGAGCTCGTCCTTTGCTCACTTCTTCCCAGTGCTTGTACTTGGCTTACCTCCACTTCACGGAATATGGGCCACAACAGCAAGACCAGGCGGTTGAAGAACCATAACTCCCATCGGGGGCAGTCCAGCCGAAGCCATCAAATTCCGCAGTTATTCCATTTCAGTTCCATCTTCTTCCATCTTCTTTTTTTTTTTGCTTGAGTTTCTTAATCTCACTTTTTTCACATAATTTTCCAGCGAAGACGAGTCTCTGCCATCTGATCAAGGTCCCAACTTGATAACTTGCTTTTGTTTTCCTCTGTCTTATTTCATTTTAAGTTTTAAGTATTGGGTACGAAAGGTGTTTGATATATTGCCGCTTTGTCAATGGGTTTTGGTTTTTTTGTGGCTGAACAACTTTCTTACTGGTGCAGCAGCTGAAGAGGAGCCAGCAGGTCCGAAAATCAAACTTGCTATGTGGGTATGCATCTTTTCACTTTCCACAACCTATTCTCTTTCGCCTTTTTTATTTTCTTCGTTTTGATTGGTTCTGCGCGCTGCATGCTTGTCATTGTATATTGAGCAACCTTTTGTGTTTGGCATTTTTCCCCATGTGATAGTGTGAATTGTATAACAAGCAGTCTTGTGCATGAGTTATTATGCGTGCTTATAATTATTTTCGGATGAGTTTTGTAGTCAAGTGAATGCTGGGGCGGGATAAATCTCAATACTATTTCGTGAGCCCACAGTTAACGGTGGGAGGGTGAAATCATTTTGCTTGTTGGCTGGTTTCGTTATTGCTGTTGTTGCACTCCCCATCTCTCTCTCCCCCTCCCCTTCTTAAAGCATTACTAAGAAAAATATTTATTTGAAATTTATACATTTAAGATCAAAACTGTTTCTATGATATGAAGGTGCTGTGTTGTTGATTCAGGATTTCGGGCAATGTGATGCAAAAAGGTGCACTGGAAGGAAGCTTTCAAGATTTGGCCTGATAAAAGAAAGTATCTGTTTCTCATTTTGTTTCTAATCATGTTTTACTCATGCACATTTGCATCTGTCTAATGTTAACTGTAATGTAATTTTTCCTCACTGTAAATTCAGTTTCAGCATAAAGTTTATTATTTTGTATTTAGTATCATGTTTTTAAATCTTCAAATACATTATTGCATTTGGTAGAAAATGAGAAAATTGATAAGTTAAACTTTGTTATAGGTTGAGTTGAAGTGACCAATTCAAAATAAGACCATGTAAGAGTTGTTCATGTTCTGGAATAAAAATTTCCAAGTTTTTTTTTCCTTGTTTGGGCAGTGCAAAGTTAGTAATGAGATTCTTTTTAGAATGAGATGTGGAACTGTCATTTAGCGTAAGGAACTTACCTTTGGAAAAGCTGGCCGAACAAAAACAATGAAGGCAACTAAGAAAAAAAATCAAGGTAGAAGAACCAGGGACCGTGGAATCCCTGAAGCTTCAGGGGTAATCTGTCTTGTCAGTAAAGACCTTTTTTTTTTCCATCTTGAGGGTTGCAATTGAATAGGAGTTGCAGCCCTTTTGCCCAGAAAGGCAAGATCGCTCTTTGAGGGTTGTAGATTTCCTGTGTCCTCCATCCTTTGCTAGCCATTTGATGCACTCAGAATAAGATGTTCACATGAATTTGAAAAATTCCTAAAAACTGCTCTTAGAAAATTTTGTTTTAATCATGACATTAACTTCTGTATCTGCTGATGTTGAAAGTTCAAATCGGATAAAGTTGCAGTCTTTGGAGAGATGAATTTTGAAAGGCTTTTCTTTTGTATTTGGAAGATTTGGGCTTTCTCATATGCAAGCCATGCAGTGACCTTAAGAAAAACAAAATGAAAAAAGAAAAAGAATTGTGTATAGATCTAATGTTCTCGGCCTTTTCTGACTCAAATGAGCGAAAAAAAGGCTCTTTAACTTGATCCCATGAGTTTTTGCACAATGAGAAGGCATGAAATATGTGGAGATCACCTTGCCGTAACGGCCCATCAATATATTTTTGGTCACTGCTATCTGCAGTTGGCTGCAACTTTGTATTGATAATTGATAAATGTAAAAAATATCTAAGTAGTTGAAACATTTGATGGTAGTTCTGAATCTTAAACGGATTTATCGAATATTGGTTAATATGACCAAGAGCAATATATTCTGAAATTAAAGCTGGATCAACAGGTTCATGCTTATTTGAGATTTGAAAACCAAAATGTTTCATTTGAACATAGATTCATTTGCTTCAGCCACTGTTTGCTTAATCTAGTATTTTACTATCATTCCATTTTGTGATGAAAAGAAGACAGTTGACATGTCCGTAATCTTGACATTTAAATAATCTCATGCAGGAGTTGCGCGTGAATAATGGTTTTGGGGGCATTGTTTTAAGGTAGTTTATGCATATTAATTTGCTTTATCTTAATTTTTCTGTGGTGTTTATTTATTTTTGTCGAGTGATTTCACATTTTATCTTTGTATGTCAATATGAAGATCTGTAACATGTTTACATTAGCTGGTTGTCCGTGCATATAATGAGGCAAACATGAATAGGTTCTAGCTGAAAAAAGAAAATAAAATAAAAGAAAAAAGTAATAGCTTCTATTTCACTAGTAGGATTGACATAACCTGTCTTTTGGTTGATGAGGCTATTATCCAGTCATTGCTTCCCCTATGCAACCCTTATCGCTGTAGTGGATCTCAATTAATGTACATGTTTGCTCAAACATTTCAGCTCAAAAGAACGAAACCAATGACCAGAAGCTTCTCAGGTTGATTTTTGAACCAGGGAAGGTGGGCAAGCTGATTGGGTATATTATCCAGCTTAGTGTTTAGTTGTGTGCAAATTGCACGCATAAGGGAGAGACCCTTATAATCATATGAATGCAAATTTGTAGTAGAACCTATTATTCCCTTCAATAAGCAGATGATACCTCTCAAATGAAATTTGATGTTACTGCATTCATTATGGCTCAGGTGGTAAAGGGGTTGGATGGGATAGGGTAGTTCTTAGGTTGAAATCTTATCAATTTACAACAAGTTATTATATTGCACATGCATATAAAAAACATTTAAAAATTCCTTTAATAATTTTTATCATGTGTTTATATCCATTCTGGCAGTCCAGTTGGTACACGATGTGTCTCCAAAGAAGATTATAGCTTAATAAAGAGCAAAGGATTAGCTGTTGTGGATTGCTCATGGGCACGCTTGGGTGATGTACCTTTCGTGAAGCTGCGTTGTGCTGCTCCTCGTCTCTGTATGTACTTTGATTCTTTAAAATACTCATTGATCTATTTAACGTTTCTTATATTGGATGACTCCAAGTGTGTGAACACTTGGAAAAGATCTAGAGACCATTGGTCATGGAATTTGATTAGTAGTTCCTTTCCTGCAAGTGTCTGTGATTGCATTCACATTCATTGATCGTGTTTATTCTGTAGTGATCCAATTGATTTACTCAATGAGAAACAATAAAGTGGATTCACTTGCAGAATCTGTGAAGTATCAAATGATTTATGTCTTTTCCTTTTTCCTCATTCCCTAAAAGTTCAATTTGCTTTAAAGCAGAGAGTTTTCTATTGAAGGCAGTAAAACTTATTTTTCATTTGCTCAGAAATTATGGTTATTTCCTGCCCCTGATGGCTCCCTGATTTAATCTATTGTTTTGTCAATTTATGGATAGTACTTTGATTGACTGGCTTGGCTTTGATTTGATGGTTGAAGTGAGCACAAGTTGTTGGTGTCCTGGTTGGAGCAAATGCTCAACATAGAAAGAACCTCGGCATACAGTGCTTATATCTTTGCCCGTGGTTGTAGATTTGAGGTTTGAGATCTTCAGAATAGGCTAAAAGTTTATTATCTTGTATCCAAAGGAATGCAACTTTTGCTTTCAATCATTTATCCGTTTAGACCTCACCTAAAAGATATAAGTGGGTAAGTCTGGTGATTATGCCTCTTTCAACTTCCAATTTTCATATCCAAATGTGTCAATATTCCATCAGTGGAGGATAAAATGCCACCTGTGAACAACTTTTCTTCTTCTTCTTTTTCTTCAACTTCTTTTAATTTCTTTTATTTGTACTGCATCGACTTGTACATACTGCATTGTTTAATTTTTCACTTCTGGTTCATTTTCTTATATAGATGACTGTGGAAGAATTTACTACACTAATGAAATGTCTCTAATGTCTCTGTTCCTAGATATATTATTTACTGGCATTGTTATGATTGTTCATGGAATTGCTGTGTTTGATTTTCTCTTAGCCTATCTTTAACATTGACAAATCACTTGAAACTGCAGTGCCGTGGCTGGTGGCAGCAAATCCAGTAAATTATGGTAGACCATGTCAACTATCTTGTGTGGAGGCATTATCTGCAGCTTTACTCATATGGTACCCAAACCTCATCTAAGTAATACAGTTTCTTAGGGTGCCAAACCCTACTGAAGTTTATAATCATTGGTTTCCTTCTAATTTTTATATTGGTGCATAATCTCGTGTTCTGTTGTATAAACCAGCTATTAACTGTACTTAAGAGGACAATTTGAATTTTATTTGGAACTTAGCAGGCAGGCAGGTCTAGCTTCCATCTGCTGAACCCTATATGTGAGATGCACGTTGCTTTGTAGAGGCAGATCTCTACTAACGATCTCTTATCAGATTATTATTTGCATAGACTTAATACATGTTATTATTAGTTTGTTTGAGAGACAAGGTTACTGGCTTATTTTGGTTTTGGTAAGTGGCAATGTTAGGACACATGGACCCCCATCAAAAAGTCCGAAGTTGCTATTGTTTGTATCCTTGTAGCCAAAAGGCCAAAGATGTTATAATGAGACTCCTTTGGTAGAATCAGCTTTAATGAGACTATAAAAGCCTAATGACACAACAACATTTTATTTTTAAGCCTAAGTCAAGGGACATCTGATCCCACCTTAGCACACACCTTCAGTAGAACTAGCTTTGATGTCCTACTTCTGAAGATAATTGGCAGAATTCTGAGATCTGAAGGAAAATGTTCTGATTGTCTGATACTCTTTCAAGATAAGGATTCCATTTTAGTTTTTTTTTAAAAAAAAAAAAAAAAAAAATTTCAAGATAAGGATTCCATTTTAGTTTTACTTATCAAAAAAAAAAGGATTCCATTTTAGTTTTCGTTGATTTCTTATTTTTGTTTTTAGTTTATTTCCCAACTTTAATCGGGGCTGGGTCCTGCATAATCTACTTTGGCTGCATCTCTAAATTTAGCGGGTCACTATTCCAGTGTACTTGGTCTCCCCACCTTCTATGTTGTGAATATGTCTTTTCTGTTATGCCCAAGATCAGATATGTTCTCTAATTGAGCATTTAATCCCTGTTTTAATGTTTCTATCGTATGGTTTAACAGTGGGGAAGAGGAAACTGCAAATCTGTTGCTTGGCAAATTCAAGTGGGGTCATGCTTTCCTGTCCCTCAACAGGTGTGTTTTTGTTCTCATATTTACTTATCTATTCTCTGTGAATTATAAAAAGATACTTCATTAATTGGAAAGTATGGTCCATGTACACTAGTTGTGTGTGCGTGTGTGTGTTGGCCTGAACAGTATCGAAGTTATGTGAGTTGAACGCAACCAGGCCTAAAAGGTTTTAACCTCATGAACAAAGAGACCGCAATATCAAAAATTGAGATCTGAGTGTCCCTGTCCCCTTGAACCATAAAATGGATGGCCATCAGAGAGCTACTCTACTGATAAGCTCCACCTTATAAGTTGTGGCTTCCAAATCCTCAAATGAACCTCTGTTTCTTCTTGATCATGAGAGTTCAGAAAGTGTATCTTGTACAGGCCCTAGCCATCAAGAGGTATCTGACATATCTTTCAAAAAGCCTAAGTCATCTCAAACCTAACTATATCTTGGCCATACATAATTTCTTTTCGGTAAGTTATTCTGTAGTTTTTAAAACCTATAGCATTGGGTTTTTAAAACCTGAGGTCAGTTGGTTGCGTGTGCGTGCTTGTCTGTGCTCAATTACACAGTAAAACATGCATAGCATCATTTCTCAAACATCTAGTTAAGTGGGGAAGTTAAGATGTGGTTTCTCCTTTCCAGACCTGGCCTATTTCTTGTTAGGTCTGAGGTCCCTGCAGGAGTGGATGACCTGATTATTTTGTTTGTAGAATGTAGTTGTTAGTTAGAACTTACGTACTACAACTAGGTACACTGAAAAAAAAAAACATGGAGAAAGAAGAGTTTTGGATCTTTATGGATATGATATATGTCATTTCTTCAATAAGTTAAGATGGCACAATTTATCTTTCAAAATGCAACAAAACTGTACGTGTATGGGCATAATAGTAACACTGGATCATTCAATTATTGAAGGCGATACTAGAAAAGTGCAGAGTATACTGAGGGTTTGGAAAGAAAAAATGCATTTGTCTTAACAGATGTATTTACAATGCAATTTCATTTCCTTGGAGAGTTGAGATATTTCCCTTATTTACTTTTAATATAATTGTGCTTTGGTTTTCATGACTCTTACTCTCTTTCAAATTCTGGCATTTTAATTGATGCAGGGAACTTCTGAAGGCATACTCTGAGTGTGAAAATAGTGCTGATATTATTTCAGTTCAAAATGCTTGGCTTTCACAACAACGTCAGGTTCCAAAGGTTCCACCAGAAGTGGAAGGTATTTGTTGGTAGTGTTAAAAAAGGGGAAAAAAAGAACGAAAGTGTTCCTTAATGTTTGAATGCCATATTTGAGGTCCTATATTAATTAATTGATATATAAGTTATTGTATAGATTTGTAAATACTGGTATAACTGAAGTTTTATATGTCAAACAGGTTTGCTTTCCATGAGTTGTGGGATCCTCTTTAGTTCTTTTTTTTTTTTGGATGGATGAGGGATCCTCTGTTGTTCCACCTGCAAATAACATGAAGTAACCTTTTTTCTTTAAAAAAAAAAAGAAAAATCTTGATCGTATTCAACTCTGTAAACTCCTACTTTTGTGGTTTGGGCCAACTATTTTCTCTTTTAAATTATCATCACAGTTCTGTTGAATTAGAGGTTGCCTTCTTTCACTACCCAAACTCAGTTTTATCTAGTATTCCCCGCAGTTTCTGTGACACATTTAAGCTGGATGTATTGCAAAGGCTGATTTACCTTCTTGCTCTTTTCCCCCCCTCTTTTCTTTTGGATAGTACCTATACATTGTCATGGATGCATATTCTTCTTCTTTTTATATTATCTCTATGAGAACTGTCATATGCTGTATTGTTCAGAAAGGCCATGTTTTCTCATAATCCAATCCATGATTGTTATATGAATCCTGATCCCATATGTGAAATGAAAAAAAATTTCAATTATGCTAGATTGTTACTTAAAGCAGTACAAAATTCAATAACTTAAGCTAACCTCAAAACATGTTTTTGCTCTCCGCTGCTACAGAAGCAGACACGGCTTCTCCCAATGGGGATGAGACCTCTTGTGATTCAGAAGACGGGCTTCCGCCACTTGAACGGAATATGAATCATCTGAACTTGGAGGAAAGTGATGAAGAAAGTGAGCAGGAAAATGATGAAGAAAGTGAGTAGATAGAATTTTATATTATATTTCCAGTTACATGGTGAGGCACGAATGAGAGGTGGTATGTGCAAATGCTCGATTTCACAAGAAAGTGAGATGTACGAATACATGTATTTGGCTTTTGTTTTGGCTTTTATTGTTCGTGTAGTTAAAGTTATTATGCTGTTCAAAAGGAAAAAATAAAAAATAAAAAACAAAGAAAAAAAAATTGATAATATCCCCAGTTTTAAGTTATTTGTTTAATCGAATAATGCTAGAGGGAAGATTCAAGTTCTCCTAAAAGTGATATGACTTTTAAAATCACTATTGGATCAAAATTTAGTAGTTAACTATCACAAATTTAATAGTAATATTAAAAATCACATTTTTTTAAATGACTCAAGGAGAACTTGGGTCCTTTTTTTTACATTACTCTGGATAATCAAGTGCACTTGTTACTAAGCCACATCTTTTGCGTAGTACTGTAGTACACAATGTAACTTTCGTGAAAATTTTCCTATTAATTAACTGATGGAAATCTATCATTTTTTCTTCTTCTATTTTTTTTTTTGTGGTTTTTTTTTTTTCTTTGGGTAAGGTTGATAATTATGGTAAAACGAAAAAACAACACGAGCACATGACCGTACCTCAGTTGAAATATATCACAACTATACCAAATTCTGAAGGAGACCAACAGATCCTCACCGAATAAATATAACAAAAATGTAAACTTACGTATCACATTATCTAAATATGCCATGATTTTTGGAGCTACCTATTTTCTTGAGATGGCACCAGATCATGAAGGCTGCTAACTTTCTCCCCGACCCAAGTTGGAATTTGGTTGATTCCAAATTTTGATATGGGGGTTTCGGAATTGGAATTCCAATTCCTAGCCTAACCGAGCTATATGGAATTTCGAGCATTAGCCCAGAGTAATCGGCTTGACTTGAAATTCGGGTTTATTGTCGGGATCTATAGATCATTTAGATGTTGGGTGCGTTTCTTAAACCCGTTGGCACCCATACTTATTCTCGGAATTTTCACACTACTTCATCATGTAGACCAGTACTAAATGGTTAGGCTTTGAAAACTTAACAAAAATTATTTCTTCCAATAATGTCCTCTTCCAATAATTCAGTATTGTTTTCAAGTGCACAGCATCGAGGGGCATTATTGGAAGAGAAATTATGTGCACAACATTTTAAACTTTGTTAAGAAGTACTCTTCACCTGAATTCATAGTACACAAATTATGAGAATGTGTAATGGACTCTTAAGGGGTTAACAAACGCTGCCATTGCCTACTAATTTCAAAAACCTTTGAAAGGGAGTGGCAACGAAAAAACCCCAATACTTTTGTGGGCGGTTTGCATGGATGGGCCGGTTTTTAACCGATCGGACAAGGCATAGTTAATAAATCCTAACATTTCAATAATTTTAAGCCAACGTAAAAGGTTTGAGAAATTCTAGTGGAGCAACTTACCTTGCGTCATTGTAAATGCACCCCATTTTGAATTTTTGTTTTCATTATGTATGGAATTATTGTTAGTAAAAAATGCTGGTCTTATGCTACAACTCTTTTGTATAGGGCAATATTTAGGATAGGATACATTGTACATTCATTATAGATCTAGCTTCATCAAATTTTGTCCTTGTATATTGCTAACAACGTGTGCGGTGTGCTATATAATTTATCCATTTATTAATGTTGCCTATTTTTGCACCCTAATTGGTGAATATATCTAGTGGAGAGGAAAACAAAAAAAGAAAGTAAAATCATGAATATATATTTAAGAATTAAAACCTGAAAAAACCATATAATCGAAAGTAGATTACTCTCAAATAAACTCTTAATATAAATAATCAAGTTAATTGATTATAATCAAACCAAAACAATACGGTCTTGAGATGGTAACCTGGTCATTATATTAAGTTTTTGAAATTTGGTTTTGTTACTAAACTTATAATCAAGACCAAGGGGGGAAATGTAACTATAATAACCTATGCTTGTAATAGCCGTCCAATGAGTCTCGATTTGCAAAACAACCCCTGGTTCATGATTCGGGCTACTTCTTTCTGTTTTCAAAATTCCCGCCAAAACTAACAGAGTGAAAAAGGTCTAACAACCATGCGACCTGCATGCTTCGCGATCCTCATACCACGCGCCTCCATCACGCGCGCGAAGCTCCCCTGACAAACGCCAATAACTGCTCCGTACGCCCCTTCATTGTCCTTTCATTACCCCCTTCCTTGGTTTCCTTTCACTCATTTCGCTCTCACTCCCATGGCGACCTCTCTGCGACTCGCTGTGGCCCTTGTGGCGATCTCGTTCCTCGCATCGCTCTGCCTCTCCAGCGCGACCGCCATTGAAGGACTCGAGCAAAGCTCCACGCCTTCAACACATTCAATTCCACCAGCAGCCAGACCACAACTCTCTCCCCAATACCACTCTTTCTTCTCCCATACAGCTCTCCTCCCTGCGATCTTCTCCCATCTCGGCTTCCACGAGCTCGCCACTGCCTCACCCTCTCTATCCGAATCCACCACCTCCATGGCCTGGACCGGTCCCTCCACTCTCTTCGCTCCCACCGACTCCTCCCTTCGGACCTGCGACTCTTGCTCCGTCGCCAACCTCCTCCGCGAGCACATCATTCCTGGCGCCTTCACCGTCAACTATCTCCGGAAGCTCCCTTTCGCTTCATTACCGGTAACGACGCCATCGCCTCTGCCAAGGTCTTCATCGATGGAGTGGAGGTGACGCGTCCCGATCTCTTCAACAACGGCCTCGTCGTCGTCCACGGCCTCCAAGTCTTCATGTGACGGGGTCAGTCAGCATACGATCAGATACTCGGCGGACAAGGAGGATCTAACGTTGCGGATCGCCTGGCCTAGGATCGGACGATGAACGGAGTCTGTGATGCTGTGGAAGGGCAAGGAGGTGCTTCAACTCAAACCGACGGTGGAGATCGAGGATCACCATGGCCTGTGACGGACTGTCTCGGTCCTCGTTGTTTTCTTCGATCTCAAGCCTCGAGGTAGGTCTATGATGACGTCTATGATTTGATATAATAATCACGATTCACGCCACTTTGTCACTTCTTAATCCTTTAGAGTCATGATTTACATCAGTTCAGTTCAGGCTGAATCGTACAGTATTTTAGTTTGAGTTACATCAGATAAAAAAAAAATTTTATTTTTTTAATATATAAGACCCACAAAATATTATTCATAAGCCTAAATTGAAATACTATTCATTTCAGCCCAGACTTAAAATTTTTAAAGTTTTTTGGTACTTTTCTTAAGGTTCTCGTTGCTGTGTTTTTCTGGCTTAATTGCTGAAACTTGGATGCCAAGACTGATCTTGATAAACTACGTCGTTTTATTTCTTCACTACAAAAAATTGGCTCATTAGTAGCCACTTTTTTTTGGCTGCTATGAGCACTTTGCGGCCACTGTTGATCAAAAGCAGCCACATTTGGCCACTGATGTGGTGGCCGGTGAAAGTTGGCTGCTGATGATCATTAGCAGCCAACTTTTTATGGTGGCCCCTGATGATCGCTTAACAGCAGCCAAAAAAATGGCCACTAATGACATATATAGTGGACATTAAAAATCTATAAAACTGGAACGGAGGTGGCTGGTAATGATAAAAACATCAGCAGCCAAATTAGATTGGCCACTGATGATCAAAAACATCAGCAACCAAATTAGAGTGGCCACTGATGATCAATAACATCAGCAGCCAAACTATATTGGCCACTGATGATGAATAACATCAGGAGCCAAACCAGATGGGCCATTGACTAATCAATAACATCAGCAGCCAAATTAGAGTGGCCACTGATGATCAATAACATCAGCAGCCAAAACTAAAATGGCCGCTAATGATCAAATATCTGCGGCCAAACTAAAGTGGCCGCTAATGACCTTAAAAAATTTTAAAAAAAAATAAAAAGAAAAACACTAATAACAGCAACTATATATAAATCACTACTAATAAGTTTTATTTTTAAAAAAAAATATTAAATGAAAAAACATCTAAAAATCTAACAAATTAAACATTGCTAATAACATAAAAAATAAGTTGATACCAGAGTAACGACTTTCAAGAGCATTATAAATATTGCTAATAACATAAATAAGCTACACAAGATGGCAGCATATGGCCTTAATAATTATGGGCATAGAACCTACTTTATCAATATGAATAAAACAAACTGGATCACTTAAAGCACAATATCTACTGAAAGATTTATCAAGATATAATGATGCAATCTGTTCATACCAACTACAGGCATTGGTTCTGGAAAGTCAAGATCATGATCGACACCTACAAGTCCAAATACATATGGGCTACCTGGATGTGCATGCCTGGGTAATTACAAATTACAAGTTAGAGCAAGATCTGCATGTTAGAACTAGCGAAGAATAAAGTTCCCCAGCATAAAAGGGTAAGGTAATACACAAACTTCAATTTCCAAACCCCAATATCAGGAGACTCCTTGCCATGATGAATATACAATAATCATGACAATGCATATATGAAGAATTCAAGTAGTAACTTGTGTTTGTGATACAGATTAGTCTCACAGGAAAAATGACTAATGACCACTGTTTTTTTTTTTTTTAATCTAACACAACATGAGAATAATGCAATGTTCCAGGGAACAACTTGAGCCTATAATGTAAGCAAGTCTTGGAAGAAAAAGGGACTAATCAAAACGTTTTTCTTAATGAAATCAGCACCTGCCCAGAAGATCCTTCCTTAGATCAAACAAAATTCTCACACCATTTAATGCCAATCAAAAAAAAAAAAGAGAAGAAGAACAAAAGTCAACCAATTTCATCATAGCCTATAATGTAAGCAAGTCTTCAATTAACCCATTTCCGCCAAAAGAAGAAAAGCAAAAGAAATCAGCTTACCAAACAACAGAGATGGAAAAGAATAATATCATCCAAACCCAGAAAGTAATTTTTTTTTTTTGCAAAGAAAAGTAAACTAGCAACAAATAAAACTCTCACACACCAATATCAATAAAAAAGCAACTGCCCAAAAGATCCTTCCTTAGATCAAACAAAATTCTCACACCATTTAATGCCAATCAAAAAAAAAAAAAAAAGGAATCCGAAAGTGCCTCAGACTCTTGATCGTGTTGACGAACAACTCACCTGCCGAATTCAACATAGCCCCCCTCGAAAATGGATGGCGCTGAAGGCGCTTAGCAACATGCGACCTAAAGGTTGAGGCTCGGCGCGCATATCATCCGTTCGGGGTGCAGCCATGAGCGTGCCGAGGCCCAGATGTGCACCTAGTAGCTGACGCGAGGCGGGTCGGTCGCTGCAAACTCTGGGCTGTCATGAAGTGAGCGCGGGCTGGAGCGGAGGCCGCACATGCTCTAGATGCAGACTGGTTGATACTTTATGGTGTAGTAGAAGTATGTAATACATTTAAATAGAGTATCACGCTTTATGAGAACCGCCCATCAAAAGGCGAGAGTAGGAAAGGTTCCATGCTGAGAACGGGCAACATTCGAAACACTGCAAACATGGTGTAGAACCGAATCTCTAAGAGACGGGGAGGATAGAATACCCGATAGCGGGCTGGCACGGGCGCCGAGCCATATCGATGGGGGAAAGGAAGGTTTTCTGGGTTAACCCTATTCTCTGTATAACCTGCATGGAGACGGTTGGCCGCGATTGATCCATACAAAGTCTAGGTTTGAAGTTTCCTGAGAGATCGTCGGCATACGGGGGCCTCCGTGGAAGAGTTATCTTCTCTGTTTTAAATCAGCTGCCCACCCTGGAACGGCTCAGTCCAGGAGGAGGGTCCCGCGCCCTGAGGGTCCTGAAAGAGCACGCGAACTTCGCAGCGTATGGGAAGAAATGGATTGGATAACCATCCGGTGCTGCCTCGGATCCTATAATCGGACCTTGAAATCCGGAGGACCGATGGTACCTTCGAAAAGATAAAGGGGCCGCCGGGGGCGCACCGGAGCACCACGCGATAGATACGGATGACTTCTTCCAGCCGACGGAGACCCTACCCTAATCCTACGGCGTTGTGTTGTATATTAAAAAAGGTTTGCTTTTCTTTATGTACTAATTATGGGGGTGAGAGTTTGCTAAATTTAATCGGTACCAAAGTATAAGTTAATCTCAAGATAAATAGTATCGTACCATTGGGTTTATTCCAGTGTACTGCAGGTCATTTTATTTAGTATTATTTTTTATAATCTTTTTTTTTTTCTATTTTTTTATTTTACATTCATCTATATTTGTTGTGTGTTATTTTTATTGGTAATTTGAAGATTTTATTATTATTTGTTTTTCATTGGTAGTTTTGTTATTTTTTTAGTGATATAAATAAATTTATAATAGATATAGAAATTAATAAATATATATGTTATTTTTAATAAATTGTCTTATTATATGAGATAATTTATTTTTGTTTACCTTCTGTGGTTTTTTTTATGTTTTGTAATATATTCGGCTATTCTTATAATATATGTTTGGGTTTTCTATTGTGCTTTACATATTCTTTCATTGTTTTTGCTTTTTGGTGCTAGCCATTTTATACAAAAGTGGACTGGTAATTAGGAGGACTAATCAGCAATTTATCAAAAAAGTGCCGCCTATTAAGTTTAGATAAACCTAAGAAAGCCGGAGGGGGAAGTCCCGCCTAAAGAAAATTTTCGCACCAAACTCATTCAACCCATATTCCGTCACCGCCTCTCCTTATCTTATGCTCGAAGGAAACTCCATGCTACTGAAACTCCCCTTTTCCTATTTTTATTCTCAAGACACTCCAAAGACTCTCTCTCTTCTCATTTTTCCCCTTATTCTCTCAACACCCTCAATCCTCTCTTTCTTCCTTCTCTCTTTCCTCTAAACTTGGCTCTCTCGCCCGCGCCAGTCTCCTCTATCTTAGACGGTCTCCAACCATGGACTGCGCCTGCGCCAATCATCCAGCCGGCCACCGTGCAACCACCGCTAACACTTAAATTGGCCTCTCTCTCCTCAAACTTGCTCTCTCTTCTCTCTTGCTCGTCGATCAAACTTGGCCTCTCGTCCCGCTCGCATCTTTCACAAGAGACACCGGCACAGGCCCGCCATGGCCGTGGGTCTCATCTTGTTTGTTGATTTGCAGTAGAAGACCAGAGCCCACGGCCGGCACCATGGCCGTGGGTCGCTTCATTCTGACGCAAAGAGAGACCAGAGCCCATATTATGGCCGCAAAATTAAATGCCTTTGTTTTTTTTTTTTTTCTCTGTGAGAAAAAAAAATTATTAAGGCCCCTATTCAAAAAAAATTTTATTTACAGTGAGATATGACTGAAGTTCGAAATTTTATGGAGATTCTGTAATTCCATCGTATGGTATCCGGGGGGCCAGCAACGAGTCTGACACCGCGCGCAATGAACGATAGCTGATCTACTACACTATTTGCGAAACCGATTCTGTCCAGATAACGTTTTTGAGCGCGAACAAATCTCCATAATTGTTACCTTAGCTTGCAATTAATTTGGTAATATGTGATTTTGATTCAAAAAAGATCAAGGAATAGAAAAAATACGTGCTTCATCAATGATAACATTCGCATTCATTCTTGAAACCTCCAGAGCTCTTTCGTAGTAGTACTTTTCTTTGAACAAAGCAAACCCTTTTATTCAAAGGATTCTATTCGAGGTAAGATTTTAAGGTTTCTCATAATTGATCTGTATGTAAGTGATCGTGTGAAAATCTGATTAGTCTTGAATTGGTAGATAAGGAAATTGTTGATGCTTTCGTCCTCTTCTCGTTTTC